>JAUCMX010000015.1:3118205-3305705 GCA_033459395.1 Hemibagrus guttatus | reverse complement strand
CATTGTACCAGCAATAAAGCTAAAGAAGACAGGAAAAGGCATCTAAAAGAAATCTTTCAGGAAAGTTCCTTCTTATCTTTGTGAACTAAATGCTGAAGTTGAAATATTAGGTCAGATACACTATATTGCCAACAATTTTGGGACACCCCTCCAAATCATTGAATTCAGGGGTCAGGCTTGGCCCCTTAGTTCCAGTGAAAGGAACTCAATGCTTCAGCATACCAAGACATTTTGGACAATTTCATGCTCCCAACTTTGTGGGAACAGTTTGGGGATGACCCCTTCCTGTTCCAACATGACTGCACACCAGTGCACAAAGCAAGGTCCATAAAGACATGGATGAGCGGGTTTGGTGTGGAGGAACTTTACAGAGTCCTGACCTCAACCCCATAGAACACCTTTGGGATGAATTAGAGCGGAGACTGCGAGCCAGGCCTTCTCGTCCAACATCAGTGCCTGACCTCACAAATGTGCTTCTGGAGGAATGGTCAAAAATTCCCATACACACTCCTAAACCTTGTGGAAAGCCTTCCCAGAAGAGTTGAAACTGTTCTAGCTGCAAAGGGCAAGACAACTCCATATTACATCCATGTCCCAAAACTTTTGGCAATATAAGTGTATTTTCTAGTCGGTGTGTGATGCACATGATCCACAACAGTCCTCCTGCTTTAATGCATTTGTCAGCAAAAAAAAGTCTGTAATCAGCAATACTGTACATCTGTTTGTCAGTTATGGTTTTTTTTACACAATAACCTTATCAAAAATATGGAAATATGTTCCCACTCAATGTACTTGAGACTTGCATTAATAACGTCTAACACTGCACAAAGGAAAAAAGATTATCTAGCGAATTTAACCATGTCTTTTTTTTTTTTTTTTTTTCCTGACATGTAATATAGTATTACAGTCGATCAGCTAGTGTAGCTCGTTTTCTCCACTACAAGCTTAGGGTCATGCAGGTGTTCTTGCAAAATAAATGCACTGAAAATATTTTTTTGCTAAATGTAAATTGCTAAAGGAACTTGTGCCTGTTTTATGGTGCAAATTATCCTGCTTTTATTATCAAATCATCGGATTTAAAGCACACTGACTGCTATTCTAATGCTTGTTGGAATTTTTTTTTTTAATGAAAAATTAATAAAATGCACATAAAACTAAGCTGTAAAACTTACACAAAGCATATAGGAACACAATTGTGGCCCGAACAGTCTACTGATCTAAGGATAGTTTGTTTATGATTTAAAAAAAAATATATACTGTTTGGAAGACCTTAAATGTTATGAGACCTTAAAAGGATGAGATTTTAAAAACATGTTCGGAAGTCTATTTTCATGCTCACTAAAACACTATCATGATCATGATTGTAAATCCCGACACTTTCACAAATGCAAGGAAAAACCCTTGCCCTGATACTGGGCAGCCATGCACCATTCCTGGCACATTCCATCTTCACTCTTATGACGGAAAACCTTCTTTAAACGTTTCCTCAGAAAGGCGTTTCAGCAAATAATACGGAACTAAATACATTACTCAAAGCACCAAGTAGTGAGATGGAGAGCTGATGGTTCTGAACAGAGCCCAGGAAATGGCGAGTGTAAAGACAGAAACGTCCCAGCTCTGCCAGTTGGTGCAACTGGTGTAGTTTAGATGCTGGGGTGTTGGGATGTAAACGGTGAGGGAGGAGAAAGCGAGAGCGCGATGTTCTGAGGGCTTGGGCATATGGATACAGTGCTTGAGGGGGAGTCCGCTGACTGGGAAACGCTGCGCAGAACAGGAAAAAAAAAAAACACACGTTAACACTACAGACAGAGCAGAGAGATGATGACCATTAGTAAAACAGAGGTTTCCCTTTTTTAAAAGCCTCACCTGACAGTGCAACTAGTGATGTGAGCAGGATCTGTAACTCCAGCAACAAAGAGCTTTTTAGGCGGACCGTCGGATTCTACTCCACCTGATCGGGCGGGTCAAAATCAAGAATGTGGTGCGACGTTAAAAGGGACATGATTTCATTTTGGATATTTTGTACCTAGGACAAAAATTTACTGCAGAACCTAAACACAAGCCGTTCTTACCTTTTCGTTTTAAAGGTGTAACCACTGGCCATCTCACAGATGAACTCACTGAGCCCCTGTCGAAGCATTTAACAAGTGTTATACTAATTGCATGATGAACTAATTGCAATGAAGATGTTGGATTAATCCACTACCCTCTGTAGCTATAGTTAATCATGATCATATTATAGAAGTGCCACCATTGCTAACAAGAAAATCCTAGCAGGCAGAAAGCCCTAATAGAATTTGAGGTCAGAAATAAAGGCACTTTTCATGTTTGTGGTTTTTTCCTCTTCAGTGAACTGGCTTTTCTGTCAGGCCAATTATATATGCATTTGGTCTGAGCTATGTGCTTTACCTATTCACCCTGGAATATTCCCTGTCCTGCACCTAAAACACTGAATTCAAACAATGAGCTCATCAACAGCCATTCCTGAGTGTTAAAGCAGAACAAAAAAATGTCCAGACAGACAGGAGGTACTCCAGGATCACGGTTGAAACTATAGTTTCCAGATGCTTCCTGTTTTGTGTAGGGGACAGTACGGTGGCCGAGAAGTGCAAATCAAAATAACAAATCCGGAAACACAAGGACAATTCAGACAAGCTGGAAAAGGTAGGTATAGTTTGGCGAATGGAATTCTTCCCTCTGATTGGACGAGACATCTGTCACTCGGGATATACAGGAAGTTCAGCAGGCTGCAGCAGTAGAAAGTGCATTGGTGTGTGTATGAACACAGCTCTGCTCTTATAGCGCTCCTTACATCCTTTAATCTGGAATAGTTTGGTCTTCCGAACATTCCTGCGTTCTTCAGGTGTGTTTTTAGAGATCGCAAACTAATCTTTACGCCATGATACGCTATCAGTATATCCAAAATCACGCCGTATGAACGTCCTTCCTTTAAAGTAGTGCTGAATGAATTCCATTTTCTTATAAATATAAATATATATGTTTGTTCTTTTGTTTAAAAGATTTAAAGTTGCACTATTGGAATAAAAATGGTTTAAAGTGAATGCAGAATTCCACAGATGTACAGGAAATAAAGTTAGATGCACAAGTTCCTACTTTCTGTATATCATGAGTGACAGATGTCTCATCCAATCAGAGGAAAGAATTCCATTCGCAAACTGTACCTACCTTTTCTGCTTTGTCTGAATTGTCCTTGTGTTTTCTGATTTGTTATTGTGTTTTGCACTTCTTGCAAACACACGTAGGACAAAACTTAATGCTACATATAAACCGTAGATGTTGGCACATCTGCATAGTGCGTTCATTTCAAGTCATAATTGAAGAACAGATGGCACCTCAAATTTCTACCTTTTCTCAGAAATGTGTTGTCTTTGAGGCGACAGAGTCAAGTATAACCACGGTGGACTGAACTAGCCACTTATATCACTAGGACTCAAAACTCCATGGTACACTATATTGCCAAAAGTTTTGGGACGTCTGCCTTTACATGCACATGAATGTAATATGGAGTTGTCCCGCCCTTTGCAGCTAGAACAGCTTCAACTCTTCTGGGAAGGCTTTCTACAAGGTTTAGGAGTGTGTTTATGCGAATTTTTGACCTTTCCTCTAGAAGCGCATTTGTGAGGTCAGGCACTGATGTTGGACGAGAAGGCCTGGGATCTTGCTTTGTGCACTGGTGTGCAGTCATGTTGGAACAGGAAGGGGTCATCCCCAAACTGTTCCCACAAAGTTGGGAGCATGAAATTGTCCAAAATGTCTTGGTATGCTGAAGCATTAAGAGCTCCTTTCACTGGAACTAAGGGGTCAAGCACAACCCCTGAATTCAATGATTTGGAGAGGTGTCCCAAAACCTTTGGCAATATAGTGTATGTCAGACTGAGAAACACCAGTAGTATCACTTATGACTCCAGTGCATTTATAAAGCGTTATATATTCACTTTTAAAAAACCAAAACACAACCCCATTTAAAGTAAGAGTTTGATTCTTTGGGAGTGTTTATATCAGCTGCTTAATTATACAGCTGAAACCAATAAAAAATGAAACTATAAACCAGGAAGAACAGATCAGATCGAAACATGGCAGGAATATGGTTACCATCATGAAGAAAAGAAGAGCTTTGTTGCTTTTTCTTTAAACACCATGTTTTGAAGAAATTGATGTGGAGAATAAAAACGGTATATACTTGGAGACAATGAAACCTACCCCCTGAACCTTCTTGTTGGACTTGGGGAGGAATTTGGAGTGACTCCAGAGTCTTGGGAATGGAAATCCTATGACAGAATGAGAGTGAGGAAGAAAAATGGTTTAAAGATGATCAAAAAGTGATTAAATCAAATGTGGTCCATCATACTCACTGGTGATAGATGCCCATGCCAACGAGCTCCAGGAGGTGAGGGGACTGTAGCTGAGGCACTATAAAAAAGAAAGAGAGAGAGAGAGAGAGAGAGAGAGAGAGAGAGAATTCATACATAAAACACTGCTTTGCCTACACTGCCAAAAGTTTTGGGACACCCCTCCAAATCACTGAATTCAGGGGTTGGGCTCGGCCTCTTAGTTCCAATGAAAGGAACTCTTGGTGTTTCAGCATACCAACATATTTTGGGACAATTTCATGCTCCCAACTATTTTGGTAACCGTTTGGGGATGACCCCTTCCTGTTCCTACATGACTGCACACCAGTGCACAAAGCAAGGTCTATAAAAACATGGATGAGCGAGTTTGGTGTGGAGGAACTTCACAGAGTCCTGACTTCAACCCCATAGTACACCTTTGGGATGAATTAGAGCGTCCCAAAACTTTTGGCAATATAGTGTATGTTATATTATGTTTCATTCTACATTATGTAGAGAAATATTTGGTTACCTTAGTCTCTGTAAACTCCCTCTGAGAGTGAGCTCCATATTCTCCATCTGCAGCACAGAAACCATCCTGTCAGTACAATGCAAACTATACTGGTTTCTCAAAATTCGCCACAGAATGCACCTAAACATGGAAATCAAACCAGACTAACTGACCATAAGTAGTACCTAATGTCTGTTCTATGCTGCAGGCTTTATTCTCACCTGCCGTCTGTGATCTGGTCTCTCGCTGCACAAGGAGAACGGAGAAAAAGGCAGGGTCTAGAACAAAAAAGGCAATGCATTGATTTTTTTAACAATATGACAGCTCACCCTGATGCCTACTACATAAATAAACACTCACTCTAGAGGGGCAGCTTGGGTTTACAGACACACTGCTCCGACGATACCGGGCCGAAGTGTTTGAGCTGAACACTGTCATTCCGTCACTGTTGGGAAACGTTTAAGAGGCAGAGATTCGTTAGAGAATTGGGTTACGTCATTTTATACAGTACAATTTTAGCTGCATGCTGTACTACTCTACATGTACACAGTGACCAGATGTGAGACAGGATTACACAAGTAGCCTACAACACGTAATAAGTGCTCTCATTATGCAACACCAGATTGCACAAGACTGTGGGGCTGAATAATAATTTTGCCACAGGGATTTAACTTCTGAGCTAGTGACTGGAAGACTGAATGTTCAAATCTCAGCACTGGCACCTTTATGCTTGGCCTGATGGTCAATTACAGTCATTTATTTATGGTGGTCTGTGAATACAGAACATTTTGACAAACCAGAGCATAACAGGAAGTTCAGAAAACTCAAAACCAAAAAATACACTATATTGCCAAAAGTTTTGGGACACCCTTCCCCCAAATCATTGAATTCAGGGGTTGTTTTTCAGGGGTTGGGTTCGGGCCCCTTAGTTCCTGTGAAAGGAACTCTTAATGCTTCAGCATACGAAGACATTTTGGACAATTTTATGCTCTTTGTGGGAACAGTTTGGGGATGGCCCCTTCCTGTTCCAATATGACTGCACACCAGTGCACAAAGCAAGCTCCATAAAGACATGGATGAGTGAGTTTGGTGTGGAGGAACTTGACTGGCCTGCACAGAGTCCTGACCTCAACCCCATAGAACACCTTTGGGATGAATTAGAGCGGAGACTGCGAGCCAGGCCTTCTCGTCCAACATCAGTGCCTGACCTCACAAATGCACTTCTAGATGGTCAAAAATTCCCATAAACAAACTCCTAAACCTTATGGAAAGCCTTCCCAGAAGCGTAGAAGCTGTTCTAGCTGCAAAGGGCGGGACAACTCCATATCAAATGTGCATGCATGTAAAGGCGACGTCCCGAAACTTTTGGCAATATAGTGTATATCAGCATGTTAATGGAAAAAAACATCAACATTACCTTGGAAAAAGCATTACAGCATATAACTATAGAAAGGAAAATAAATTGCACTTATTTTAGTCTTTCGGCTGCTATTATTTTCTTCAAAATAACCCTACTTCCTTGGAGCATTTTTTTTTTCAAGTTAATTTTGGTGATTTTTGCAGAAATCCGGATATAGATGCAGATCCTTAATGAGCATGCCAGGACCTCCTGAGACACCATGAGGAAGAAAGCTTGAGAGGAGATGAGTGCAATCATGAGTCATCACTCTTCCACGAATGTATGCTATAGAGTCGAACACTGCTGAGTGTGTTCATTAATTTGCCACATAGCATTTGACACAGTCATTTTTAACACAGTGCAAAGATGACAGCATATCTAAAATTATTTACAGAATAGCACTGCGTGAGTGTCCTTGATAAAAATAAGCCATCTCACAGTAAACATCACTCGGTTATCTGATTTCTGTGGTCACTCAGATTGACGCAGAGTGACGAGTGTGTGATGTGATGTTTCATAAGAACCTAACCTTTATGGTGTGAGTTAAGCGAATAAACATACTTGCAGATTTTTTAAAACTTGTATATTTGTATAATCCACACTAAAAGATCTGTGATTTTATTATAACCCCTAGGCTTAGTCTTAGGCAACAGTTATGAAATAAAAAAATATAGAAATGACACATCTGAACACTTGCTGTGCAACATATGCAGTCTGAAGATATTATTATAAATGAAGAAGTTGTATAAAACACATCTTAATCAGTCTGTGTATTTTGTATAGCAAAAATGTGGTGTGTTATTCATACCTGTTGTCTAGGGGAAGTGTCATTATAAATTTCACAGACTCTTTGGGCCACACTTTAAGAACCACTGCTCTTGCTTATACCATCACAATGTCTGAAGACGTTATTAATACTTAAGAGATTGTATAAAACTTTATTTCGATGCAACTGTGCGGTTTGTTTTTCTTACCTGACATTAGTGATCATAGGGGCGCTGTTGGACCTCCGTAAAGCCCCGCCCCCGTTCCCTCCAGCTGCGCCTGCGCACTGGTCCACTTCCATTCTCTCCATGGCTCGTTGGCAGGCCGGAGTACGATTGAAGCAGGCAGCCGGGCTGAGCGCGCTCCACAGCGGCGTGTGCTTTAAATTTAACGCGGCGAAAGCCTGACCAGCAGGCCGCACGCTAAAAGTGCTCGGTCCAATTTAAAGCCGCCTTGATAACTGAGCAGGAATTATTTCAAGTGGTCCCTTATCAGTCGCATTCTGTTAGAACTTACAAGGTTTGATCATAGGACACGCTGTACAAAACTCCCCTAACTAGTTAGTCGGGTTATTGCTGAAGTAAGTTCAGGACTAGCTCCGACAGGTTTAACAGCCGCTCTTATACACCAGTCAGAAGTAGTTTTGGCAACTTAGCGAAACTTTCAGTAAACTCTTCACATTACGTTATGTATAAATATATAGATATATGTATATATATTTTACAGAATCGAATTTCCTAAATATAAAAGACTACGAGCAAGCGAGGTGGCTAGTGAGCTAGCCACGCAGCTATTTCCCAAGTTTAAGTGCTAGTTTGTAAAGCAGCCGAATAATGCCGAAACGCAAAATGCGCAAAAAACAAGTTTATCAGACTGATGCGGTTAAAGAGTGCGCGATATTCCGTTTTAAAGCTAACAAGCAAGGCAAATAAGTCGGGACATTAGTCTGACTTTCATTAATTTAGAACATTAAAAAAAAATATATATATATATATATATATATTTATTACCCGCAACCAAATAGTGATGGTCTTCTTCTTCAACAACACCACCTCGCTCTGGCCATGAAGAAAACTGCAACCTCGATAGACACGTCTGATTTCTCTGCCCGCTGCTTTGATTAATGCTCATACAACTTACTTTCCTTTACTTCACGTCGAAAAGAGTACTTGTTTAACAGGAGAGTAAATGTACATTTTATATAATTACGATTATTTTTTTTAAATGTAAGATGTACACCGTGTATATTAAAGCAATGGACAACAGACAACTTGTCATATATTTCTGAATAGAGATGTAAAAGTTGTGAGGGTCCATGATATTGGAACTGGTGGAACCTACACTATATTGCCAAAAGTTTTGGGACACCCCTGCAAATCACTGAATTCAGTTGTTGTTTTTCAGGGGTCGGGCTCAGCCCCTTAGTTCCAGTGAAAGGAACTCTTAATGCTTCAGCATACCAAGACATTTTGGACAATTTCATGCTCCAACTTTGTGGGAACAGTTTGGGGATGACCCCTTCCTGTTCCAACATGACTGCACACCAGTGCACAAAGCAAGGTCCATAAAGAGTTTGGTGTGGAGGAACTTGACTGTCCTGCACAGAGTCCTGACCTCAACCCCATAGAACACCTTTGGGATGAATTAGAGCGGAGACTGCGAGCCAGGCCAAAACTGGAACGTTTACATGCACATGAATGTAAAATGGAGTTGGTCTGCCCTTTACAGCTATAACAGCTTCAACTCTTCTGGGAAGGCTTTCCACAAGGTTTAGGAGTGTGTTTATGGGAATTTTTGTCCATTTCTCTAGAAGCGTATTTGTGAGGTCAGGCACTGATGTTGGACGAGAAGGCCTGGCTCGCAGTCTCCGCTCTAATTCATCCCAAAGGTGTTCTATGGGGTTGAGGTCAGGACTCTGTGCAGGCCAGTCAAGTTCCTCCACACCAAACTCGCTCATCCATGTCTTTATGGAGCTTGCTTTGTGCTCTGGTGTGCAGTCATGTTGGAACAGGAAGGGGTCATCCCCAAACTGTTCCCACAAAGTTGGGAGCATGAAATTGTCCAAAATGTCTTGGTATGCCGAAGCATTAAGAGTTCCGTACACTGGAACTAAGGGGCCGAGCCCAACCCCTGAAAAACAACACCTGAACTCAATGATTTGGAGGGGTGTCCCAATACTTTTGGCAATATAGTGCATGTCCATGTAGAAAACTGAAAAAAAAAAAGTTGTTTGATTTGATGAACATTTAACTAAACAAGAATTATTTCAGTTATATCATCAGTTAGAATTTATGGCGTGAAACTATCACTAACATCCGGGGAGGTCACACATTAGGGTCAAAGTAATACTAATGGATTATGCTTTATTTTGATCTTGTGCTAAGGACAGGAAAGAGTTTAACGTTTAATGCCATACATGGCCAAGGGCTATGAATTAGTAACGCTGTTTTATTTTCCTATATTGACTTATTCTTATATACTAATCAATCTCATTAGACTCCATTTGCTAAAAGCCGTTGCTGGGCTTGTATTAATTAAGGGAGAGGAATGTAAAAATCAATCATTTTAATGCATTAGTGTGCAAACAATAATTTAATAAATAATTATTGAAAAGTAAATTAATAAGCAGTTGTTCTTAAAGTTAAAGCAGTCTCAGCATTACAACAATTTTGGAAAATAATAAAATGCCATAAGATTAGAATGACACAATGCAGGATACGAATAAAATGTTTGTTCCAGCCTGGTAAATAGCCATGTACTGAGCATCAGCACAAAGTATTATTATTATTATCATTCTCTTATTGCTCTTTTAATAGTAAGATAACAAAATAAATAGATGATCAGTATTATTCAGACATAGACAGTTCATAGGAAAGCCACCATCCACAGGGTTTGGTTATGTTCACCGTATTTTGTGTGATTCCTGAAGGTTTGGAGTCTCTCTTCTGATTATTTGCATGTTTTTCACCCTGATCTTCCTTTTCAGCCACCACCTCCTTTTTCAGTCCTCCAGCAGCCCTTGATGGCCAGACATGGTGCTTGTGATGACTGCTTTCTGTCAGTCCACAGCAAGAGATGCCATTGTCCCCAGTGAGGAAGTAGAGCAGAGCATTGAGCCATGAATTGAATGACGCCAGGGGTCGAGTGACTTTGTAGCAGACAGAGATAGCATGTATGGTGTGACACTCTGCGTTTGTCTGTTTAAGAATGAGGTACAGCGTCCGGGTGATATGGAATGGCAGGAAGCACAGTGCGAACAAGAAGGTGATGGTAACGATTGTTTTGATGGACTTGCGGCGCCTGCTGATATATGGTGCATGCTGAGAGCCAGAGATTGAGATCGAGGTCTGATTGGTGGGGCCTCTTTCATTATCACCGACCTCCTGCACGTATGGTTGGGTGTGCAAGGTCTGAAAAATGGTTCGAACCACCTGCGAGTAACACCATGCAATGACAGTGAAAGGAACAAAGAAGCCTAGGAAGTGAAGAACAATTCCATATGGAATGTACTCTGAGAACTCGGTGTCTGTTGCAACATCAAAACAGTTCTTATACATCTCCAAGCCCACTTGATTCAGCCCATTTTCCACCGTTGCGTTCTTTCCATTTCTGTCCACTCGGGGCAAGTCACCAGTTTGAGCAAAACGAAAGATCGGACAGGTGAGCAGGAACACTACGACCCAGACCATAGCGCAGGTGCTCTTCGCGGCACGCTTGCTCTCCAGAGTAATGGTTCTGATGGGGTGGCAGATGCCCATGTAGCGGTGCACAGAGATGCAGGTGAGGAAAAAGATGCTGCAGTAGAGGTTGAAATAAAAGAGGAAGCGTACCAGCCTGCACATAAAATCCCCAAACACCCAATGGTCATGCATGACATAACTCGCCACCAAGAGCGGCAGAGACAAGCTGTACATTAAGTCCGTGGAGGCCAGGTTGACCATATAAATTAGCGAGGTATTCCATCTGCGTCCACTGCGGTAGGAGCGCAAGAGAACAGTAGAGTTTAGGATGACACTGAGTAAGAAGGTTATAGAGTAGCACAGAGGTAAGATGATGTACTTGTATGACTCATCGTTGCTGCAGCTGAGCGGTGCTGTCAGGATTAAATCTGTGTGGTTACTCAAGAAACTAGAGTTCCTGCCTCTCTCCAATAAAGCAGCTGCCATGGTGCTGGAGAAATCAGGTAGTAGTCAGCTGTTTATGGCATAGAGGCAGAGCTTCATCCTACATCTCCTCTTCACTGCTAATGATTAGTCCTAATTACGTTCCCCGCGTTTGAGTGGCTTGAAAGGAAATCTTCAGATTTTCCCAAGTGCTTAATGAAGTCCAGAGTCTTTAAAATAAACAAACATTGTATTAAAGTATATTAACATTTTAAGTGAGACATGGATTCCACATCAATTTGAAAACATCTTCTGTAGTGCTCGAGTATCCTCATCACATTACGTGTTAATCGTTTGTCCTGACTGGCTTGTACACCTAAAGGAAATTCATGTTGACCAAATTATTGTGCTGATTCAGCCTTACTTGGTCTATTAACCTTTCAATCAGTAACAGGCTTTTTACTTAAAATTCTCCATTCATACTTCGAGCTTCTTGGGCAGAGAAAAAAACAAACCCTGCAATCTTCAATTGCTGACCTAATCTGCCATAGAAAACTGAACAGGAAATACTTACATGTCTGGAAAATGAGCAATTCATTCAATCTATTTTTGCAGCTATACCTGAATGCCACAGTTCCGCCATAGACAGACGCCAGTGGCTAAATATCAAGTGTTTGTGACACGGAGGCCGTTCTTACACTGCAACAGCATGTGGTCTCACAGGCACATTTTGGTAAATAATTAATATCTATTCATTCAGACAGAAATGCTGAAAGGAAACCCAATATGTTATACAGTACAGTGTGGCCCTTTAGAAACCCAAGAGAAGCAAGGAATAGTTTGGTTTCTTTACATGGTTATGTGAACAAAAATGTCAGTGTGGTATAAAAATTCAGAACAGATTATCTGCAAAGAAACCTGTCCATCTATCCGCCCCTATCAATGATCAAAAAATATACTACATATAGCTTAATAATATCTTATTTGCAGTACATTTTTCTCTCTATATGTGCTGCTTGTTATTCTCATGTTTCTGTTGCTCTCGATCTCTTAGACCATGTCTTACTTTGCTTGGCTGAGCAGCTGAGCTGTGCAAGCCTGAGAGATCATGTTTATTAGACACTGGCATTCACTCCAGTAGACATGCTATGAGGTAGAAAGTGAATCTTCAGGCGGTTGTAAGTTAGAGCGTGTCGAGTTTTTAAGTGTAAACGCTTCACTCAAGACACCTGTCAAGAATGCACGGTTAATGCTCCTTCTTGTTTAAAGGCTATTACATAATCTTTAGAAATATCTCTTTCAACTCTTAGCACGTTGGGTGTCATTGCATAAACTACATGCTTAACAAAACATGAGATTTGAAAGCGACATACAAAATATAAAGCATGCTTTAAATATGAACCCTAAATGCATACTGTAATTTGCTTGCAAGCTCTAACCTCCTTCCTCCTCATTCTTCCTTTGGTTTGTTTTTCCAGGTAACAAAATAACTTAAATTGTTGAAGAAAATAACCAGGTATGTGGTTAACAGTGATATTACATGGAGCTCAATAACACTGACGACATAGCATCAGGAAAAATATCTGTACACAATTATACAAAAAAAATGTTTAAAAAAAAAGTTAGGTAAACATTACAGATTTATTTAGTTATATTACTTATCAATCTTTAAGAAAAATACTTAAAGTGTGTGTTAGTTTTTACAATGAGAGGCCTCATATTCAGTAGATGCTATAGTACATTACATGCATTTGATTTTTTTCCCCATGTAAAGCAGTTACTGATCACACATACATTTAATAGCAGCTTTCACAGTTTGTATGGATGGTAATACGCTATATTGCCAAAAGTTTTGGGACACCCCTCCAAATTATTGAATTCAGGGGTCGGGCTCAGCCCCTTAGTTCCAGTGAAAGGAACTCTTAATGCTTCAGCATACCAAGACATTTTGGACAATTTCATGCTCCCAACTTTGTAGGAACAGTTTGGGGATGACCCCTTCCTGTTCCAACATGACTGCACACCAGTGCACAAAGCAAGGTCCATAAAGACATGGACGAGCGAGTTTGGTGTGGAGGAACTTGACCGGCCTGCACAGAGTCCTGACCTCAACCCCATAGAACACCTTTGGGATGAATTAGAGCGGAGACTGCGAGCCAGACCTTCTCGTCCAACATCAGTACCTGACCTCACAAATGTGCTTCTAGGGGAATGGTCAAAGATTCCCATAAACACACTCCTAAACCTTGTGGAAAGCCTTCCCAGAAGAGCTGTCAGGGCGGATCAACTCCATATTAAATTCATGTGCATGTAAAGGCAGACGTCCCAAAACCTTTGGCAATATAGTATATAAAAGATGAAGAGCATGCTTGTATAGCTACTCTTCATACACATACAGTTTCTCACAATAAAACTTGTGACTTAATTAATTACATTCACATAGTAAGCAATATTTGTGTGAGCTAAAAAAAAAAAAAAGCAAATCAAGACAAACAGGATCATATGGCTTTGTTAGTGTAAAGTAGAAAAAAACATATTTAATAATATAGGCTAATTATAGCTTGATGTGAGTCACGGTGATGTCATATCCTGTACGTCCAGGAGCATGGCATCTTGCTTTGTCCGTAGATTGTCCCTCACCACAAGATGCTTCACTAATTCCGAGCTCAGGTCTGAAAGTATAAATAATCACACACAAATGCAGATATTTGCCATTTGCACTATAAAATCTGTAAAAATAAAATTTAAAATCCATGAAACTAAGAGAAATTATATTATGTATATAGATATTAACCCTGAATGTCTTCATGTAGGGAAGTCTTAAGAGCATTTAGCTGAAGGACAGAGCAGGTTTGTAGGTCGCTGCGGCTAAGCTTTCTTCTCCTAAAGCTCTCCTCCTTGTGGTTCAGCTGCTGCATCATCAAAACACACCAGAACAATGTAGGAACAAACTCAGTCTAGCACAAAAGACCAAATGACTCACCGATATGACATCACAGTGTATTATATTGTGCTTAGCTGGAATGTGTTTAAGGCACCTGTTGCTGTCTCTGTTCAGCCCAAAGCTTATCTCGGAGCTCACTCAGAGCTGCTCTCACTTCCTGTTTCAGGCCGGCAGATTGTCGCCTCCGTCCCTGTGACTCATGTGGACTCTGACCATGAGAAAGAAAAGAAATAAGATAGCTTCTTAACAGCTATCTTATTAATATTTCAATGCAGATGATTTTCGGAGCTGTGTTCACCTCTCTGAAAGACGGTCCTTCATCACCCTCTTGATCACTCTCACTGTCGTTGATAAAACACAGCTGTAGTTTTTTAGGACTATTAAACCTATAAACACAGATTACATGCAGTGATGAATCCTGTACAACTTGTGCTTCCCAAATCCTGGATCATTATAAAAGATGCTAATAATTATTTTGATAAATAAATAATTTATTAGTGATGCTTATATTTTTATCGAAGCAGGGTTGCTTCGATCCTTCTATTTGTTTCAAGCAGCCTTTGAGATTGTGATAAATATAATAAAGCCAGATTTTAGCATGGTTATTTATTTCTTGTGACTTATGAATATCAGTTTTGTAATATTTTTTAAAAAAATATATATATAATATATTAATAAATATTATTACTACTACATTTGTACATATAATTAATTTTCGCTTATTATGACATACCGAGATGTAATACATGGAAAACGATGTCCTCCAGAATCACCTGCATCTTCCCAGTGCTTTCTATTAAGCGACTGATGCTTTACATGAGGCCAGAGTCCTGGCACTGGTTCTTGGTCTGTTAAACTGATGGACTGGAATAAGATCACAAACACACACACACACACACACACACACACACACACAGAATCTTTGATAATGTTTCACATAAATACAGACAAACAGGATAACAGAAGAGGACAATGCCTGAGAAGGGAGGCTTTAAAAAGCACTTTTGCTATTCTGAATGATTGTCAAACCTCAGCTTTTTTCCTCCTCTCTTCCTCCTGTTTCTCAAGCTCGGCTATTCGCAAACTCAAGTCCTCCCAGTGCATGATGGGAAGGTCCTGGTCTTGTGTGTAGGGCTCCTGGCGGTGCTGAGGCTGTTTTGGAGCCACAAGGCTGGCACCAGGACGAGCAGGGTCATCAGCATTCTGTTCTTTCTGCCCACTGCCGTCCACCTCCTCTTCCATGTGTTGATCAGTGAGGCAACTCATTTGAGACTGAAGCCATTTGTGCTTAAATGAAACTTCACATATTTTTATAATCATATTTAATATCTCTGTATCTTAAATTCAAGCTTTGGGGTATAATAGGGAACATACAGAAATGTAAACACAGAGGGCAAACTTTTAGACGTTTAGTAACAGGGTGTTAAGATCTCACACACAACCTTACATTGAGATATTATTTAACGGGATATAACGTGCTATTTTGACTTTTTCAAGAAAAAAAAAAAAACTTTTTGTGCACATTTCTTCGTAAATAATCAGCATGCATCTAGAGAAAGTTCTGAGGACCATACCACACATGCCATAGTCTGTTTTTCTAAGGGGGGGGATGACATAAAATCAGTTCCTTACCTCTCCTTATCGCAACGCTGATATTGACAAATAAACTGCCATTACGGTCCAAAATTCACAGAACGTCGAAGCGGACAACTGCACAGAGTTCAATTAATTGCGTCTTATTTGTTAATCATTCCTTCTCTGTGAGGAAACCCCCCTCCCCATCTTACATTTCCCGCCGCCCCGCCCGCTAGCGAGATCCTTCCGTGGCCCTGTTTGTTTCAAGCTAAACTTTTTAAACTCCCTCCGTTCACCAAGTTTTAGAGAACGATTTCGGTTTCTTGCCTCCCAAAATAAATAAAAAGACAAGTTAAAACCTGCACTCTAATAACCGCACATGAGCTTTAGCGACTTTTGGAACCAAAAGTGGAAGGGGCGGCCTGACTGGGAAGGTTGGGAAGAAACTTAGGTGTCCAATTTCACAATGTTCGGAGATGACGCCTGAAAGCAGATGGAAAACCTCAGAAATGTCTCACGTACTTCACATAGTTGATAAAGGCGAGAGAGACAGTGTTTATTATCTTCCTAAACAAATGCTCAGTCTCTGCTGACCTACAGTGACTTTGGTCTAAATATTTGTGGCATAATAATTCATATAGCATATTTATGAATTGATTCCTATGCAGCTAAATCCTCTGTGTTACTAGAGTGGCAGGAATCAATACAAAAAAAAAAATCAATATGTACAATTAACATACTACAAATGTCATTCATAGAAATATAAACATAAATTATTTAACTTTATTTAGGCTGAATTCAGATCTTTTTGTACATTTACTATTTATCTGGCTTTTCTTGCCAGCAATAAAACCAAAGGTGTTGACTATACACTGATCAGCCATAACATTATGACCACCTGCCTAATATTGTGTTGGTCTCCCTTTTGCTGACAAAACAGCCCTGACCCCGTCATGCACTGTGTATTCTGACACCTTTCTATCAGAACCAGCATTAACTTCTTCAGCAATTTGAGCAACAGTAGCTCGTCTGTTGGATCGGATCACACGGGCCAGCCTTCTCTCCCCACGTGCATCAATGAGCCTTGGCCGCCCATGACCCTGTCGCCGGTTCACCACTGTTCCTCCCTTGGACCACTTTTGATAGATACTGACCACTGCAGACCGGGAACACCCCACAAGAGCTGCAGTTTTGGAGATGCTCTGATCCAGTGGTCTAGCCATCACAATTTGGCCCTTCGTCAAACTCGCTCAAATCCTTACGCTTGTCCATTTTTCCTGCTTCTAACACATCAACTTTGAGGACAAAATGTTCACTTGCTGCCTAATATATCCCACCCACTAACAGGTGCCATGATGAGGAGATCATCAGTCTTATTCACTTCACCTCTCACTGCTCACAATGTTATGTCTGATCGGTGTATGTAGGTGAAAGTAAAAATGCTTTTTCATATTTTAAATTCTGGTCAAACTGACTGAAATGCATTTTAATAGCATGTTTGATCATTTGGGACAAGCTGTTTGGAATCTGAATTTACTTTTAGTATTTAACGACATCAGTAAATAGGATTTCAGTAACAATATTATGGGAAAAATCTCCAAAGTCTTCAGCATATTTTAAATTTTGAATCTGACTCAATAAAAACGACAGCATATTAACAAAAATTGCTTAAAGTAATTTTTACTAAATGTATTCCCTACACTAATAACTACAACAATTTCCACATTCATATTTTTCTAAAATTCAATTCATTCCTAGGTAGAAACCTCTGCATATGCACTTCTTTAGAAAACTCACACAATTATCCATGCATGGTCATCCAATTAGTCTTGAAAATAATTATATTATACACATATGTAATGATCTAATGATCAGTATATTATAACTATGGGCTTATTTTGTATCTAATAAATGCAACATGTTTAAGATCAAATATGTGTAATATATTAGTCATGACAATACTATTACTAATAAAAATAAGTCAAAGCATATGTTCCTGTCCCTTTCTCGATGTCACAGGAATGATGTTACTTCTATAAACCACAAAAAAATACTTAGCAACAGAAAATGTATGACACAACTAGTATCACATTCTCTTGGCCCTCAATACCAATATATATATATATATATATCTCTCTCGAATATCTAGAAATTTTTTAAAAACCATTATACTTGCAGTATAACGGTATAACCTGTAAAATGGCATCTGAATGAACATTCAGAGGCCCTTATTTTGTTTCAGTCAATGAAAAGTGCTTAATTCTTCAATTCATATTGATTGGGAAATACTGCATAAGGCAATAAACAGTTCTGTTGAATTGGTTCTGATAAATCAGATAAAGAATTGATTTGATTGCACATGATGGAGTGCTTGGGATGACTGGTGGGAAGTGCATTTGCCTTAATTAACTGCAACTAAACATCTCTAACTAAGTATTATCTGTTTGTACATCTGCTGCATTGAGAAGCTGCCACTCAGTGGCATTAACCAGTCTGTAGTTGACCTCTCTGTAGGTCTGAGGGTTTGCCCGTCGTTGTCGCCCTACTTCCTCATAGAGACTCTGTATGACTGGATTTGGAGGTGGCAACCTTGCTGCTGTTGCCAGACTCTCATAGTAACCCCACTGTTCGGAGTCCATTTGTAGGAGATGGTTCACCTGAACACCCTTCTGTATCTTTCTTTGCCTCTCTCTCTTTGCCTCATCTTCCATCAACTCACGTGAGGGCAACTGCACAGCGCCGTCGAGAACCGCAAGTGCAAACTGGACCTGAAGGAAAGATAAAACCAAGAGACAATTACACAAAAAGTATGAGAACTAGCTGCTTCTACTATAAACACACTGCTTACCTGATAATGGAAGTGAAGAAAAGGGCAGATGTTTTTGCACACACCTATAAAAAATAGTGAAGGAAAGGCTGGAAGCACCAGGTACTTGTAAAGAGGAGCCACTAGGTGGTGCTGTACCTCCAGCCCAAGCTGTTTCAGGCAAAGGAATGGGAAGTGGTAATTGTACCCAGTGCAAAGCAGAAGAACTTGAGGGTGGGCCACTGAACCGTCCTTGAAGAACAGCGAGCCATCATCCAGCACCTTCACTAGAGGAGGTGCCTGCTTGATTTCCAGTGGCAAAGAAAATGGCAGGGATGGCTTATTATGGCTCAAAATCACCTAGAGATGGAGATAATGAAACAGTGAGGGAATAAGTCAGGCTCTGCTTACCACTGATACAGCTGACAGCCACATGCATCTCGATCTAACCCTGTACATCATAAGTGAGTATTAAATGAGAAATACATGCAGTCAATTGCGTATACTAACTATAGATAGGTGACAAAGGAAAAAAACAACAACATAAAGTGTCTTATTAAGATATTGGGCCACAACCAGCTACCAGAACAGCTTCACTTTGCCTTGGCATCGATTCTACAAGTATGTGTATTGTACTCGAGGGATGAACAACATTCTTTCAAAACATAATTCCTCAATAGGTGTTTTGACGAAGGAGGTGGGGAGTGCTGTCTAACACAAGACAGCCACCTTTTTTTTTTTACCTTTACTTTATCACCCAGCTGTAGATTACAAGCTCCTACACAATATTTGGGCAAACAATTAAAAAAAATAAAATTAAAATAAGGAAACAGAAAAGTATGTCACATATCTTTTATCATTTGCAGCATTATCACTGTGTATTAAATGCTTGTTTCACCTGGGCTTTAGCTTGAGCAAGCTCAAACGAGATGTCAACCCCAGATGCTCCAGCACCCAGGACCACAACAGACTGATGGGCAAAAGGCTCTGGGCAGCGATAAGAGTGGCTGTGCATCACCTTTCCTGAGAAAGGACGAGCAAGGGAAAGGAAGCAAGAGCAGAGCGAGAGCGAGAATGAGAGAAATCAGCAGAGAGCAATATGGTAAGAGGGTAGGAGCAAAATGGTTTGCACTTTCAGGGTCATGTTTGTTTTGAACTGAACATTTGCTGCACCTTTAAAATGCTCTATTCCCGGAATGGAGGGCAAATGGGGTGCAGAGTAATGACTGTAGAAAAGGAAGGAACACATGAGTCATGCCTAGAGGTCTGTTGCTCTTTTCTCCTTGCGGCTTCTTCCACCCTTATGAATGGGTTAAACAGTACTCATTCATATTCTAGCAGCATGGGTGAAATCAGTGGGAGTTCAACAAACTAAAAAAATAACATTTAGGATAATAACATACATCTTAACAAAATGGCACCAAGGGATCAACTTGATCACACTGAGGGCAAGTTGATTTCGTGTGTCTCAACAGCAGAAATGGCATTCCTCACCCACTGCAGATGAACACAGAGTCGAATATCTGTGTGCTATGTCCTCTGTGCATGCCACACAAAATTACCTCCCACCTCACGCCCCCCCCTTCATCTGTCTCCATGGAGATGGGTTTCACCTCTTCCACCATAGTGTTGAACTGTCGGAGAGAGGGAGACAGGGCCATCACAAGCATTACTTTAGCCTCCAACACGAAAACGTTACTCACTAATACCAAAGGACATTTACAAGCCACTCCTCATTGGCTTATGTGTACATCTGATTGGCTGCGTTTTCTGCTACTGTCTCTATGGCAGTGTTTTCAGCCAGTGGTCAATGAAATTGATACTGTTTGAAAATCTAATGAACATTGCTGCAGTTGGCACAGAAAATGAGTTACCATATGCTTTAATATGTTTTATATAGTATTTTACCCTATTTTAAAAATATTCTAGGAAAGAATAATGACATGATTATTTCTGTTTAAAAACCTTAATGTGTGGCGTGATATCATGACTCTTGCAGTATGCCTCTAAATACTGCTGAACATCCCAGTGGGTCAGAAAAGAGGGCAAGTGGAAGTCAAAGGGAAAATCAGGAAACATCATGACCTCTTTAGGCAGGTTGGTTCTGAAAGCAGAGAACATGTTGAGCAACACAACAGCACAGCACAGCACACAGCAGTGAATGGGGTGTGTACACAAATGAGCATTGATCATTGCCATGATCAATATGGTCCAATTGTAGTAAGCCAAGGTGAATAAAGTTCTACATCAAACCCCTGAATGACAGGTGAAATGCTTTTGTGATTATTTAATGACCAGTCGCCTTTAAGAAATACTATTTCACATCTCAAAATGCCTAGTAGTGATACGTACATCTACCTTATATGTAGACTCATTACACTTTTTGTAAAGTACCATGAATTTAATATATACACTGACCAGCCACCTGCCTAATATTGTGTTGGTCCCCCTTTTACTGCCAAAACAGCCCTGACCCGTCATGCACTGTGTATTCTGACACCTTTCTTTCAGAACCAGCATTAACTTCTTCAGCGGTTTGCGCAACAGTAGCTCGTCTGTTGGGCCAGCCTTTGCCCTCTACGTGCATCAGTGAGCCTTGACCGCCCATGACCCTGTCGCCAGTTCACCACTGTTATTTCCTTGGACCACTTTTGATAGATACTGACCACTGCAGACCGGGAACACCCCACAAGAGCTGCAGTTTTGGAGATGTTCTGATCCAGTGGTCTAGTCATCACAATTTGGCCCTTGTCAAACTCGCTCAAATCCTTACGCTTGTCCATTTTTCCTGCTTCTAACACATTAACTTTGAAGACAAAATGTTTACTTGCTGCCTAATATATCCCACCCACTAACAGGTGCCATGATGAGGAGATCATCAGTGTTATTCACTTCACCTGGCAGTGCCCATAATGTTATAGCTGACCGGTGTATGTGTACTTTGTAGATATAATTAATGACATGTGAACAACTGACCAATTGCTCCATCCATCAATGGGAAGTTACCACCATAGGATAGAGTTGTTATAATCCGGTCCCTAACACTGATGTGGTGATTTGGCAGTCACATCTTGCCCTGGTATGATCTGGCACAGCAGCATTTTTCAGGTTGGTTTCATATAATACACTTGTAATAGAGCCATATTCACAATTGTCACTACAAGTGCTGCTAAACATGGTCCAACACCCAAACATTTTACCAGTGGTCCTATAGGCCCTATCCTTTGATGGCTTTTTTTTTTTCTTCTCAAAAAAGACTAGGTGTAATCTGATCAGCTTCCAGTTTCTACACACCGGCCAAGCTAGCAGACCTTTTATCAGGTGTACCTAATAAAATGACCACCGAGTGTGCTTTTTTTTCAAAAAAGTAATGTAACGTTTTGTGCATACACGCCTGTAAGTAATACGCCACCTGAGGTCTCTATACATGCTGCTGTGGATCGGCCGGCCATCGTCAGAAGTGCCCACGCACTCCTCGTAGTACCATGTGCCTCCCACGCGCGCACTCTGCTCGAACACCACGGGCGGCTCGAACGATTCGGCTCGAGACAGGATGTGACGAGCTGCACATAATCCAGCTGCCCCAGCTCCTACTACAGCAACACGGCGTTTTCCTGTACGGTTCATCTTTCAATTTGCTCACGGGATAGAGCGACGAACAGGAAAACAACAGCACACACACACACACCACACACAAGAGTCAAACCGCAGGGGTGCTGCTATTCAAATTCCTTTACACTATGAAACACAGTGGTTACAAGAATCCAGCTCAGGTTACGGTATAAAGCGCCATTTTAGGTCTGAGTGCAAAGCGAACTCACTCTGTCGTCACCACATCTGAATAATGATTCACTCGTGAAGAACTTTGAGCCTTAATCCCCTCTAGGTTGTTATACACTTTTTTTTTTTTCTTTTTTTTTTAAAGCAACAGATGTGTACCGATGTGGACAGGTCATTAAATAGGCTACACACAGTGAATGGTCTATTGTGGTCTTACCACATTTAAACTGATTTCCTATTGCTTTTCCAGGTATTTCAGCAGTTCTAAGTACTGCTGGAAGTTCCGAGAATTTCCGTCACTAATGCAGACTGAAGTTTACTTACTTTTATTTATCACTTCCTCCTCACCACACAGCTTATAAATTCTCCTGACGTATACGCATATTTTTTTTGTTGCAGGTAGATGTACACCAATCAGCCATAACATTTTGACCATCTGCCTAATATTGTGTTGGTCCCCCTTTTTGCTGCCAAAACAGCCCTGTCGAAACATACCCGTCGAGGCATGGACTCCACTAGACCCCTGAAGGTGTGCTGTGGTATCTGGCACCAAGATGTTAGCAGCAGATCCTTTACGTCCTGTAAGTTGCGAGGTTGGGCTTCCATGGAAAGGACTTGTTTGTCCAGCACATCCCACAGATGCTGGATTGGATTGAGATCTGGGGAATTTGGAGGCAACACCTCAAACTTGTTGTTGTGCTCGTCAAACCATTCCTGAACCATCTCTGCTTTGTGGCACGGCGCATTATCCTGCTGAAAGAGGCCACAGCCATCAGGGAATACCGTTTCCATGAACATGAACTACAAGAATGCTTAGGTAGGTGGTACGTGTCAAAATAACATCCACATGGAGGCAGAACCCAAGGTTTCCCAGCAGAACACTTTCTCAAAGCATGACGCTGCCTCCGCCGGCTCGCCTTCTTCCCATAGTGCATCCTGGTGCCATGTGTTCCTCAGCGACACACACACACACAACCATCCACGTGATGTAAAAGAAAACGTGATTCACCAGACCAGGCCACCTTCTTCCATTGCTCTGTGGTCCAGTTCTGATGCTCATGTACCTATTGTTGGTCAGCATGGGCACCCTGACTGGTCTGCGGCTATGCAGCCCCATACGCAACAAACTGTGATGCACTGTGTATTCTGACACCTTTCTATCACAACTTCTTCAGCAATTTGAGCGACAGTAGTTGCAGTAACAGAAATTTGAGTCTCCACGTGCATCAGTGAGCCTTGGCTGCCCATGACCATGTCACCAGTTCACCACTGTTCCTTTCTTGGACCACTTTTGATAGATACTGACCACTGCAGACCGGGAACACCTCACAAAAGCTGCAGTTTTGGAGATGCTCTGATCCAGTGGTCTAGTCATCACAATTTAGCCTTCGTCAAACTCACTCAAATCCTTACACTTGCCCATTTTTCCTGCTTCTAACACATCAACTTTGAGGACAAAATGTTCACTTGCTGCCTAATATATCCCACCCACTAACAGCTGCCATGATGAGGAGATCATCAGTATTATTCACTTCACCTGGCACTGCTCATAATGCTATACCTGATCGTTGTGTATACGTATATATTATATCAGTAAATAACTCTTCAGACTCACTTATACCCCTGAATCTTTATTTAAAAAAAAATACAATATTTATGTTTTGCAGAGGGTACAAATGGTAATGGATGTCTGGAGCAGTAGCTTTACCCTAGTGACTCGATGTAATTGTTATCCAAGTGCACTGTAGCAGTGCATTAACAGCTAAAACTCAGAACCTGCAACATGTCGCCTTAAGCTATAATCTAACGCATTAAAGTTCTGTTTATTTTCCCCTGTGGATATATACGCAGTTCAAGTGTCAAATGAGTTTGCCATTTGATTTTAACAAGCATGACAATGTGTGAGTAACACTAAGCTTGGTGTTGAGAGGTTGTTGGAGGTGAGATGCTTTATACATAGCATGGCTTTACACAGTTTGAGGTCCGATGAGAGAGGCGATAGAGGAGGGTCCATGATGTTACTGAATAATACCAATGTATTTACTTCGCTACGTGCGCCCGCAGTTTAATTTGTGATGTTCCAGGACTGGATAGACTGAAAAAGCTGGATGAGTCACATTCGGAGCATGAGTCAAATTTTTTTATTTATTTATTTATTTACGAAAGTCTGCAGAACTGCAACATTACAGAATACTTTTTATCTCTTAATACTCAAGGGGCCAGTAGTCTTATCCTGTGCCTGAGTTTCCTCCCTATTTACTATATAGTGTATTATTGAGTGCAGTGTTTTTAAAAGTGTTGATATGCAAATACCCAGTAGAGGATTAATCTTCCCTCTGTAGTCTACTACCTTAATACTATCAATCCAGTGTACAACTGATACAGGTGACATCTGCACAACAATATTTCCCGCTTGTTATTTACTCGTTAGGAGAGATACTGGAACCAGTAATTCTATATATGGTTTTGGTGTATCTAATACAGAAAATCAGCTTTAATACTTCTCTGTTTTGTGATTCCAATCCAGTCTAAGTAATTTCTGACTGATTCTGAGACAGCAACTTATGCCAGAGTGCTTTCTAGTGATTGTTACCTGAATTTAGCCCAGTGTCTACCTCACTGATGCCCTATTTAGTGTTACAGTCTATATCGTAAATAATGGACAATTGAGTAGTTGATTTCATACACATCTCTAGTGGTTTCTTTTTTTCATTTTTTTATGAATATGAGCCTTTCTCATAGAAATATCAGGGCCTGTTTGGATTAAATTAAATCGGTACTAGCAAGAAAACTATTAATAAAGATCTTAATAGTAAAAAAAGTCTTATCTGGACAGAAGAGAAGAGAGATGAGTTTGTTTCTGCATACGCACTCGAGGCAGAGGATCAACTGAAACCCATCCTGCTTGACTCTAAACTTTCCTTGAGGGTCCAAAATTTTGGATGTGCCATCATTCAGGAATGCACTCTTGGAAAAAGATTTCTTCAAGGGGTCTTTGTAGCTACCGAAAACGGAGTGCTGGTAAAATCGAGTCAGTTTAGTAGTGTTTAGAGGTGTGGAGGACAGTTGATTGACCATGTTGTCACTGCATTACCCAAGGGTGAAGACAGTTAGGTCAGAGAATCATCTAGGAAGACCACAAGATCTTGACATGTGGATACAGCTCCGGGGATCTCAGTTTTTCTGGAATTTTCAGTTGATGAGTCGCCATCCATGACAAGATATCTGTCAAACATGCTGAGATATCTGTGGGAGGAAAAGAGAAGATCAGTTGAGTATCAGAAGAATAGCAGTGGTATGAAAGCCCATGTGAGTATATAACTTCACCAACAGAGTGTGCATAGATAGAAAACAGAAGAAGATCTTCATAGGGGTAACCAGTATAGTGTCTGCATGGGGCAGATGTGGATTCCATCCATGTCACCTGATATGACCGTCCATCCAGGTAAGATACAAACCATTGCTATGTTCTAAGGAGGATTATGACTGGTGATAGTCTCATTAGCCGCCTCTCATTAGCTACATTTACACTCACCTTAATAATCTGTTATTAATCTAAAAGATCGATTGTAATATATTCTGTAAACAATTCATGAAACGTCTTAACGAAAATTATATCCAGTGTTACAATGTGAGTAATCATTTTAGTAATCATTAAAATAGAAGAATTACAGCCAAGTCAAATTGTATGCATTTACAATTATTTTCACTAATGTGTTTGTGCACGTATGTTTGCGTCACCGGGCGCTACTGGTGTGACGAAGCGTTCCTGAATGGAAACACAGCACATATTAAAGATTACTTAAAATAACCGTGAGGTTAGATTAGCATCAAGCTTGTGATGAGAATGTGAACTGACCTCAGTAAATTTGGCCATGGGAAAAGGAGAAAAACCTTTGTTAAAACCATTCTATCTTGTGTAATTATTCCCAAAACAGTGGCTTTTAATGATGGGAACATTAGACAGATGGACGCCTGATGTATTTATGTTGTTTCCACCAAACAGAACATCCTTGCTGAGCAGCTTTGTTTTGGTCATAAACTCTTCTTCTTGCTGTATGTGTCACACTTTGATGACCACGTTTGCTTCCTGCTGCAGTACAAAGCAGAAAGCAGCAATTTTTACTCTCTCTAGCTTTCTTATGGGATCATTATGGCACACTTTAGCCCCTGGATACAGGTAAAGAGCTTTAGTTAATCTTCACATCAAACATCAGAATGGTAAAAACTCATGATCTGAGTTACTTTGCTTTATACGCTGGTTTGAGTATTTTGTATACTGTTTTGTCTCCTGGGCTGTCCAGGCTGATGGAGATGGTGTAATGGTTTGGGGAATATTTTCTTTGTACAATTTGATATCAATCAATCATCACTTGAATGCCACAGCGTATTTAGGTATAGTTGCTGACCATGTGCATCCATTCATGGCCACAAATTCTCATCTTCTAATGGCTACTTCCAACATGACAATGAGTTCAGTGTCCTTCAGTGGCCTTCCCAGTCACTGGATCTGAATGCAGTAGAACAGATTTAAGATGTGGTAGAACAGAAGATTCACAGCTTGAAGGAAAATAAATCTGCAGGGATTGTGTGATGCAATCATGTCAACATGGATCAGAGTCAGTCTCAAAGGAATGTTTCCAACATCTTGTGGAATCCATGCCAAGAAGAATTGAGTCTGTTTATATCTCTGTGTGTGTATGTGTGTGTGTGTGTGTGTGTGTGTGTGTGAGTGTATAGGAGATAACCTCCATTGTCCTTCCTTCCTGTGTCCACACCTCACAGCTCCCTGTGGCCTCTAATGGAGCTACCCAGTCCTTAAAACACAAAGCAATTTATTTTCTTAAGCTTTTAAGAAAGGCTTCAGCAAAAAAAGACCTCATCCTAAAAGTATGCTTTTTTTCTATATGTCTTTTGTAAATCATATTTCCTTTCAGCTCATGTAGAAAATGCTATTTAAAAGCTTGATTATAATTCTAATTGCACTTCATTAATCTATATCCTGTTTCTGTATATCCAAATGGACAACAAATTCACAGTATATATGGCAGGTTTCTAATTAAAAAATATATCCCACTTATAGAGATCTTAACCACACCGGTCTTCATCATCGTGTCTACACCGCTCTAATTGGCTCGTAGGTCATTATAGTGTATGGTGTTTTTAATACCTTTGGACACTGTAATAAATCAGTCGAATGAAGACCTCATTACTGGCATCACTCCTTTTTATAGTTTGATAGGTAGCAGTAAAAAATGATCCAACAGCCCTCTAGATAATATTCGCAGATTACGTTGGATTAGGAAGGCAGAAAAAACAAGATTAACCAGGATTTATCTGAAGCACATATGACAAAATTTTGCTTAACCTGATTAACCCTGGGAAAAAAATGAACCCTTTGCCTTACCCCCAACATCAGTCATGCTGCCTAAAGTGCCCAGTCATGTATACTGTTTAGAAAATTGCACAGAGCTTGGAGTAAGGCATATTTTTCCCTGAATGAAAGCTGACCCCTGTATTTGTTACAGAAGGTACTGTTAGCCATACTGAAAACGATGCACAGATCAAACCAAGAAGATTTTATTTTACTATGCCACAGCTTTTTTTTTTTTTTTTTTTTGCCACAGTACACTGACTTGACTAGTGTGTATAAAATGACAGTGAAAAGAGACAGTGTGCTTTTATTAAAATGCTCGTAATTCTTGAATGGATTACAACGTAAAGTCTCTTTGTGTGGAAATATGGAGTTACTCGAGCAGGAGGTTGCAAAAGCTACTTGATGGCAGCATCCAGTCGCCGCTGCTATCTGACGGGTTAATGCACTGTGACAGTCTTTGTGCTGAGCTGCAGGCAGTGGGATGGGGGGAGTAGGAGGGGTCCATAATAACAAGACAAATAAGAGGAAAATTGTTTTTAGCTGCGCCGTATTTGCCAAGGGGAGATAAGAGGAGATGTCAGCTTCTGGAAATTGTGGATAAACTCTTTGTGGGGGTTCAGATTTTGCATAGTGGGGGAGGAATGGCAAGGGGGCGTTTCTCAGAGAGAGAAAGGTGCCATTCCTTTGTCTCTGAAAATAGAAAGACATGCATCCCACAGCTAGTGGGAAAAGTGATACGTAGTGATGTTGCAGTCTCGTAGCAATGTGGTGATGTTGTATGACGTGGAGACTTTGCGAGCGGGGTGTGTGTGTGTGTGTGTGTGTGTGTGTGTGAGTGTATATGTCCGTGAGACGGTGTGCGAATGAGAAAGGAATTGTAAATACATCAGAAAGGACATGCGGTGAAAAACGAAACAGATGAAAGTGACCAAGATCAATGATGGTGTGGCAGAAATGGAAAAAGATTGGGATAGGGCAAGCAAGGGAAACATATTTTTGTGACTAGAGAGAAAATTGAGCAGAAAGGCGAAAGAAAGAGTGAGAAGGAGGGGTGGAGAGGGAGAAATTGAAAGCGTGCCAGAGTGATTCAAGCCACCGCCCCCCCCCCCCCCATACCCCCCCCCCCCCCCCCCCAACCCTTTTTGTATTTTACATTCAGTGCAGGTCGCTTCCTGGCACTTCACGGTTTCGACCCAGGCGTATGACGCATCACTCCCAGATGAAGGGTACCTGCTGCTGCCGAGGCTGATAATGATGATAGTTATGATGATAACAATAATAACCGACTTCCCATGTTGCTTCTGCGTGGCCTGTCGCTTACGTGGCAGGACTATCAGCTGCATTTACACGCTATGTGGAGATACAATGGTAGCTTTGGGAGTGTGTAGAACGAATGGACATTGTGCTCTGTATGTGTGTGTATGCGTTATCACCTATGTGGCAATACAATTATTTTATATTTCCATTCTGTACAGTTTCTTGTCATTTGTGACAGTCTTCCCCTCACAATCCTTGTATAATCTGGATAAGCATGGCTTCTCTTATAGGGTAGAGGCAGGCAAATTTCTATACTGGACCAAAATTATGGTGTATATAAACAGGCTGTAGGGGTGCATTTTGGATTTCGCTGGCATGGTTTGCGTCCACTTGCCCTCATGTGCAGAGAATGGTCACTAAAAATTAATACGAAATTATTCTGACTAACCCTATGACGAAACATTTCTGTCCTGATTGGAGTGTATGTAAATTAGGGCTCCTATGGGAGATTTTGCGCTTTCCACCAACCCAGTGAGGGAATATGTTTTGGAAGAATGGTGTTCATCCCTCCAGTACAGCACCAGAACCAATACCAAGGCACATTAGAGCTGTTCTGGCAAACGTGATATTGTCTTTTTATTTATCCCCATTTGTACCTTCCAGAACTAAACAGATAAAGACAGAAAATTCATCATTACACCTCTCCAAATCTTGTCTTTCTTACTCTGATATTTAATTCATGCCTAAAAACTGTTTTGATAATTAAGCTTCCGTGACTCATGCACTGTAATGCTTGTGTTCTGTACTATTGTTTTTTCCTTTAATGAATTAAAACGGTCTCGTGACATCCTTCACTGTCTTCAGGTACAAACTGTTTCGACGTCTGGGACAAAAGTAGGAATAAAACTTACTCAAAGTTCCATGAATCGAGAATGAAACACGGCATGGCTGTTTTGCATGTAATGCCACAAATAAAAAGCTCTCTGAAGGAGCTGAAATGTGAAAGGGGTTGCATGACAGTGTGATAATACATTTCTTGTAAAAGCTACTGCTTGCTTTATAATGCCGATGAAATTGAACTTGGCTCGCGTGTAGATATCAATTAAAGTCATTGTAATGGATTGCAGAACCAAGCATATTGGTTTTGGGGGTAGAATTGAAAAGGTATTCAGTTTATATCCAGTCTAAATTAGAGACCACACTGGTCTGACATGCTATGCTATGAGAAATGTAATGTCTTCTTTATGGGGAAAATAATATACTGCATGATAGATGGAATATGCTTTTCAGGGTGAGTCAATAAAATGTGCTCATCACATTTTGACTCTGATTTATAACCCACTCCTAAACTCAAACACACACACACACATACACACACGCACGCCAGTGCTTTTTAAGCACTTCAGAATGTTTCTTTACATCGTCACCAGCTGCTGTGTAGAGTCCTCCATCACCCTCCTGGTGTATAGTAATTAAAAGCTACATTGTATGAGCAAAATGCTTTTAATTGTTAAAAAGTGGGGGTTTTGGTGTGCAAATTTGCCCTGCGCAATGGAGACTTAATTACTGCCTTCAAGTGAAGGAATAGATTGAGTGCTATTAGGTGTATGGCAGTCGGCACAGCAGCCATTAGCAATGAGCTAAATTGGGCTTATTTCCATTCAGGGACGTGGGACAGGTGGAGAAAGAAAGAAAGCAAAGAGAGAAAGGGATATAAGCAATGAATAACACTGGAGCAGCGAGATTAAGCACACGAAGTAAATACATGAGTGAAATGTTTAGTTAACAAATGATTGCCATCATTATTACTATGTTTGACTTTAAGCATATCTACTGAGCCACACGGCACCCTCTCTGTCTGATGATAAACATCACAGTGGGCCCTTTTCATTTATCTACCATGGTTTTAAAAAGGATTAGTTCAGTCATCCCGTCACTGTGCTTCAAATATTTGCGCAGCTCCCATACATCAACATTTAGAAGGTTATAAAGCAATATTTAGGCACATGACACTCAAGGTAAGATTCCCATTGTTTTTTTCGGCACGTTGCGGTTCTTACAGACAGTGAAGTCCACATCTATAAGCTCAGGAGGACAGAGCACAGCTCAAATCAAGCACTGTTTTCATTGTTCAGATAAACACTAGAGTTTGTTCTAATGTGGACACAGATTAAGCCCAGGCTTAAATTAAAAAAAAGGATTTGTAGCAGGAAAATCCCCTTTCGATGGTTTAATGTAGCCAGAAACTAGGCTTTATCTGTATTCTAATTATGGTCCCTGGCATTGTGTTGCTCGAAGACTGCAAATGGAGATTGGACAAGAGTAATCCATGCTGCGGCAATGGGCAGAGATGATAGTTTACCAGCCTGCAGCTGCCTCACGCCACACATTAGCCATTCTTTGTAATGAGAAAGGGCAGAATAAGACCATTTAAGCTTATTACAATAATGGAGGTAGTTTTGTGTGAAGACAGGGATTTGTTAGATGTGTGTGTAGGTGCTTGCTCATTTGTGTCCACTGAATTTCATTCATGTGACGATTCATTTGTACGTGCTTTTGTTTTTGATTGTGTTTGATCTCCCTTTGGGAGTCCTTGGCCAGCAGAAGGTGTGTTACTGTATAGGACAGCTGGTATAACTGAGTTCTTTATTGTGACCCTTTTCTTGTTTCCTTTGACATTTTCCCATTTTCTGTGTTAACGCCAGTATATATTTTTTTACATATATGTAAGGTGGAGGGCACGTTTTTATATCTTAATGTGGAAGTTTTATCCTTGAGGGGACATTTTGCTGATCCCCATGAGAAAAAATTAGAATGAAAATGTTATTTTTGAATAAAAACGTAGCATTTATTAGGATAAAAAACCAACAGCAACAACTTACTGAAGTTATAGCTGGAGTCAGGTTGTAGGTGTAGACATGGCATCAATTAGCTTTATTACTATTTATGCCAATAGAAGGTCCCCACGAATATAGTAAGACCAGCGTGTGTGCGTGTGTGTGTGTGTGTGTGTGTGTTTCGAAATGGCATATTTGTGCGTACATTTGTATATGTGTGTGTGTGTGAGACTGAGTGTGTTAGAGAGTGATAATGTGGTAAATTCTTCTGAGGTTTTTCTGACACTCATCCCTTTTCATCCTTTGAACACTATAACCTCAACATTTTGCTGCCTTTTATCAAAGTGCCTGGGGCAGATGAAAAGGGATGGACATTGTGTGTGTGTGTGTGTGTGTGTGTTTTTTGGGGTGTATGTGTGTGTGTGTGGTGTGCTTGAGCAAGTGTACAAGAAAGAAGGAGAGAAATGGAAAGCAGGAAAATAAATGTACACGAGTAAGAAATGTAATAGAATTGCAGTGTCGCCAGATGAAAACTCCGACTACTGCAAAAACAGCTCTCTTGCTGCAAAGCCTTTAAGCAGTCCATTTGTCTTTATGCAAGCAGTATATATACGCCACACTAGTTTAAATGCCATTGTAAACTATTGTGATTGTCCATCTTTTTCTACTTGTCTTCCTCTCTCTCCGTCTCTACACTGTATTTCTCTGCATGCTTCCCTGCTTCCTTTTGTTCTTCATTTATCTGCCCTGAAATACAGAAAAAGAAGCATTCAACTTTATTAATATTAAAAAGCAGGCTTTCTCTGTATACAACCGAACCTCCCACAGTGTCCATTTGCAAAAACACACACACACACACACACACCATTGTGTTGATGTCAGAGGGGACCATAGAACATGTGTGTTTCGTAGTGAGTGGGCACACAGCAGCAGAGCAGCAGCACAAATCAGATTTATTGCAAGTGCCACCTTTTCCCTTCCTCCCTCCCTGTCATTTAACATCACTTGCCCATCAATCATTGCTTTTACGCGCCTAATTCTCTTTTCGTTCCCCAACCTGCTCTCCCCTTTGCACTTTCTTCATTTGTCACCTGCTCATATCCATCCATCTCTCAGTCTGCACCTCCATTCCTCTGTTGCCATTACTCTTCCTTTATCAGACTGTTTGTTGGTTTTGACCATTCATCATATCATCTCATGCCTCATTATTATTGCTGTTATGAGCAGCCGGCGACACAGACGCTATTTACAGTGACAGCCCCTTTTGCAGTGTGGTGGGACGGTCAAAACAAATGGCGAGGCCGCTCATGAATTCTGAAATGAGCACATTCTATAAAAAATACATTCCGCAAGCATATCGGGTTATCTGACAAGCTGGACAGTAAAGCTCTACAGCACAGCAGGAGGAGTATTATATGTAATAGGCTTTATTATTCACTCCCTTGACTTTAGGTGGTCTATCTCAAATAATTCCAAAAGGCGAGAAAATGCAGTGTCTCTCCTGCAGCTGAGGCTGATCACTGAAGCGTTTCAAAGCCATTTGATTGAAAATGAGTGCAGCTCGAGCGTGAAAATGGCAAGCTGTTTGTGATGTCACATAAGGCCTGACTCATACAGTACTGCTGTATTTCAGCCTTATTCAAAAGCGCATAGCCACTGCAGATGTTTGTTTGCGTGGCGGCTCATTTTAACAGTTACAAAAATCCATACGCCGGCCGACTGCAGGTACGTGAGTGTGAAATAATGTCTCGATTGACGCCTACTGGTTTTGGCTCTAATGTGAGCAGTCTCAAAGAAAGAATGAGCCTTGTTCAGCCTCGTAATTTTGTTGATGTTCAGAACCCAGAGCATGTCCAATTTGACAGCCATAGAAGAAGCAGCCATGTTTGAGCTGAAGCGAGATGGCGGCGTGCTCTGTTTTACTCTTGTGCTTTTTTCGAGAGCTTGCAACTGCATTGGCCAATCATTGGAGCTGAATGCAGCCTCGGAATGCTTTCCTTGGAATGCTGTTGTTTGACTAAATTGCTCTCGTCTTTGTGTGGAGGAAACCGGATCAGAGCCTGCGGCTCGCGAAGGGCGGTTGATTGCCGCTATTGTCTGTCGAGTATGGCTTGCGGCACTCACAGGCAAACTGCTGCTCAAGGGGACTGGTGCAGCGAGAACAACAGGAGCAGAAATATAGATAGCGCGAGCAAAGAAATGGTTAAATTTATAGCTTGGGGTCTAAAATGAGAGAATCTCTAGAGATTCTCACATTCGCTGTTTAATGAATGATGTGTACGACTGTTTAATGTCAGTATGTGAATAGTGTAGATTAACACAGGAGCACTCAACATATGACCTGCATTCACACCACTCTGCCCCTAATCACATTCGCATCTAGCCAGTGTGCCCTGTCAATTAAAGGGAAAGCTTTGCTAAAGACCTGTAGTTTGTTTTTTTTTTTTAACTTGAAATACCGACAAAATGATGCAATTGCCCTAAACTGCTACACGCTTTGTGCTATAATATATGAAATTTGTCAGCAGGAATTGTTCAATACCTTTTGCCTACGTGACATGTACGAGAAAACGATGTCTGCATTAATCAAAAACAATTTCAGATTTCAGATCTACAAAAAAAATGCATTGGGAATGTCCATGTTTACAGACGTGAGATTGTTTAGTCTTTGAATATACATTATCATGTGTTGGCATTCGTAAGAGAAAGAGAGAGGGAGAGAGAGATAAAGAGAAAGAAAGAGAGAGATTTGTGCGTGTGTGTACACTGTATATAAATTGGCAGGTTGTAATTAAATGTGCAGACCTCTCCACTATCTCCTCCTCCAGCCGTGCGCCAGTGACGCACACGCCGGCTGCAGAGAAGTGAGTCATCCAGCCCCGAGGATCACCACCCCTCCCTCTGTCTCTCCATCCTCCCCACCCGTCTCCCCTTTACCTTTCTCCCTCCATTCACTCCAAAACATGCGCTCCATGTCTCCAGCCTGCTTGCTTTCCTCCTTTTTTTTCTCCAAACACATTATACTGCATGGCCAATTTCCTACCCTCCTTTTATGCATTCCACCAGATCCCTCTCTCGATCTCCTTCCCATTCCTACAACTTGTTCTATCAGTACTTCACTCTAATATATTTCTCTTTTTCCTCTCGTCCGTTCTCCTCCCTTTAAAGATAAGCCGCTGTCTTGCTCTCCATTTTAGCCTAAAGCATTTTCACATCCAGAACAAAAAGTCAGAGGCGGCAAGGATGATGCGGCAGCTTATCTCTTCTGAACTATACGCAAAAGTGACGAAACAGATGACTTTTCACGCTTCGGCTCTCGCCCTGCTGCCAGAAACCGTGAGTAGTGATCGATGGCTCTAAGTTATAGAAACAGCAAAACAAAAGGAAGGAAAGAAGCGATGCATTATGTGGCAACGAACCAAAGTCATGGAAAAGACAACCACGGCTGGCCACAATTGCCAAACAGAGGACTGAGTCATTATCTGACTCATAATTAATTATTACCTTGGGCTTTGGACAAAGGCTCAACCTGCCAAAGGATGACAGTGACAAGGAAAAACAAATGAAGCGTGCAGTAGAGACAACACGAAAAGGTGTAGTGTTGATTCACTGAATAGACCTGGCCAATCTTATCAGTGTGCTGCAGTTGTAAAGGCAGCAATGTGAAGTGGCCCACTCTTCACTCCAGCTTTTAATCATGCTGGTCCACTCTCACTGAGGTCACACATACCTCTGTGGTCATTTAGAGGGTGAGTGGGAAGAAAACATTAAATTCATGACTCATGTAATTGTGTGCACTTGCTGGATCCATTTTTTTTTTTCCTAAAAAGAGAAGTTCATCCCCTGCAAAAAAGAAGCAATTTAACGCCTAACTTTGCACGCTTATCCAATTAGCTTCATCCAGCATGTGATGGGCGCATGGGAAATACTGACGTTTGAAAGCATCTTCACAGCCACCGAATGTGCTTCAGAGGAGAGTATCTGCATTGTGAAATAGAATCAGTTTACCTGTTAAAACAAAAAAATTTTCCGGATGAAAAGCAGGGCGTGAAATTCGGGGTGGGGTTCGTCTCCGTAAGCCGATGAATGAGAGAGTAGGTATTGAAATCCAGAGACTCTTGTGCCTGTGCTCTGAGTCATGCAGTTCTCAGTGGAGCTGAAGCGCTGCGGTGAGATGGTAAAGTCATAGCGAGTGCACTTCAGTCACAAAACTCTGCTTCTCAGCAATCCTCAGAAACCGTTCTCCTCAGCAATCCTCATGCTCACGTTACTGGATGTGTAAAACTCAAGAACAGAACAGTAATCAAGACTTTTTATTTCTGCAACAACCGAGGCTTCGATAAGCATAGTATAGGACTGCAGCCACTAAAGCCCGTGCTGTGAGCTTGATATAAATTATTACTGGACAGGCAGTAGTGTTAGGGCTTTAATAGCAGGAGCCATAAGAATCTAAGTATAACAACGTAAAATGTAAACAGCTCTGAAGTGTGCATATCCAGAAACAAGAACCGAAACACTTCATCATCCTCTCATCAAAGTCGAGAGTAAAATATAGTTTCCCAGAATCACAGTGCTACACTTCACATGAAACAGTCAAGAGGATAAATAAACACAGCAATAGTGTAAAGTCAACAAATGCAATAAACTATAAACTATACAATAAACACTACAGTGAAAACGAATCCTTACACTACAGATTTTATTGTGCAGTAATATTTTAGTAAGGTAAACTCAGGTGACACTTCTGTTTTATAGTCCTGAGCAGCAGTATGAACATGATTTTGTAGACATATGCCTCTCCTGCAAGGTGATAGAGAGCAGTGGGTAGGGTAGGGTCGGGTAGCAGAGGGAAATAAAATGAAATGGCCATCAGGCAGATGTTTAGGGCTCTAATGGACTGTGAAAAGTAACTGTTCATGACACAGGTAGACTTGGTCTGGATTCTCAGTAGTATTCTTTTCCAGAGGAGTGTGAACAGGCTGTTTGATGGGTTCCTTATACACACCTTGGTGTGGATTTCTTCAATGGCAGGAAAACCAAGTGATAGACTGGGCAGTCTTCCAGTGTGTATTTTTCTCGCTTTCCTGGTTGAGGGGGAGAATAACGTTTACGGCATTTGGCAGTGAGCCTCATCCAGAGCGACTTAAATTTATCCATTGTATACAACTAAGCAGTTCAGGGTTAAGGGTTTTGCTCAAAGGGCTCAGCAATGGCTGTGCTGGGATTTGAACTCATGACCTTACTGTCATTAAGTCTTAAGTACTGCACAGCGATGCTTCTTCAGATCAGGATGTTTTCTATGATGCATCTGTAGAAACAGTTCATGACGGGTGTGTGTATCTCGGCTCGGTATTAGATTCTTCACTAATGCTAAGGTGTTGAGGGACCATCAGCAATTGTAATGTGTATTCCCAGGAAATTTGAAGTTGCTCACTGTTTTGTTTTGTTTTTCTCACACCACCAGTGTCTAGAGGGGTGTGAGCTACGTCTGTGTCCTATCTGTAGGCAGTTTCATTGTTGTTGGTGATGAACCCCGCGATAGTGGCGTCGTCAGCAAACTTAATGATATGTTTGCTAAGATGCTTGGTTAAACAGTTGAGTGGGTGAGTGTTGTGTACAGCTTAAGACTAAGTACACAACCCTTGGAGTTTCAGTTCCATGGATCCTGACTATCTGTGGCCAGTTGCTCAGAAAATCCAGAATTCAGTAGGTTGATTCATAGATGCAGTTTTTCAGTCTGTGGTCAAATGAGTGATGTTTGTGCTAAAGACTACACACGCCTTTTAAAATGTCAGGATTTTGTGAGATATAAAAAAATTAAACCAAGGTAAATCATGTCGAGGTTTTCCACCCACTATGTGAAATTGCAACAAATTAAAATTAAGCGAAAAACAATCAGAAAAGATAGGAAATTAAAAAAAAAAAAAAGTTATACAATAAACACAATAAAGAGGATGTCTTTCATCAATGAAATGATTCTGATTAACGTCCAAATAAAGATCAGCTGTTTCTGTAGGATTTTTTTAAACATCTTTTTGGTTTCATTCGACTGCTGAAGCCATGGTCTGCAAAGCAAAGTTATCAATCAGGAGATTAGTATAAAGGAATCTCCGAAACATTTGTTGTACCATGGAACACTGTAAAGGTTATCATCAACAAATAGAGTAAATGGAGCACAACAGTTACATCACCAAGAACAGGATGTCTGTCCAAAATTTATAAACGTACATGACAAAACTTACCATAGAAACTTGCCAAAAACTCCTACGGCAACACTAAAGGAGCTGCCGGAATATCTGACAAGTACTGATTACTCTCTGCAGGTGACAACAATCTCTGGGTTATGGGGTAGAGTGGCTGAAACCCTTACTCACAGCTCCTAACACCCAAGCTCCTAAATGATCCATGTCTCCTCACAGGTTCCAACAATGACTCACAACCAAGAGGTCACAATAAGCAATGTAATAGTCCCAAGAATAAACTGTTGCAACCCACTGGCTGATTTCGGTACACCGACTGTTTGTGAATACCTCACTGTTCAAAAACTTTCTAATAAATATATTCTTTATATGATTGCAATAATTAACTAGTTTTGCATTTATGGCAAAGAATGTCATGTGGTTCTGATTAATTTCTACATTCATCAACACACCCTAGAAGCTCTCAGTGATGTACATGCTTATCTGTGGGTCTACGAACACCACAGACAGTGAGTTTCACCTGGACACTCCTGTCTCAGCTGCTGTCAGTTGTTTTGAGTTGATTTGACATTGGGAAATGGGTCCTCCTGTGCCTTGTCAAACCTTTCCCACATCTTGGATTTCACTTCAGGGTGCAGTTGCCACTCTGCATCATTGCAGTCCCACTAGGTGAGGCTAACAGTGCGTAGGCCTTTATGTAAGTCAGTCTAACAATCACAGTGTTGTTGTGAGTTGCACTTCGGAGGACTTCTGTCCCTGTGGCAATACATTATACTCTAGCTGGTGTGAAAGATGTATGCAGTGATTGTTCCTCTCCCATCCCAAATGGACACCTTTAGTGAAAACACCTTGCATCTCCAAAGAGCTAGAGCTTATGAGTCTCTTGCTGAGACAAGGGTGCAGATGCCATTCTCACCAGCCTATTGGCTGTGTCACCGTGTGCCTACTGCATCATTGTGCAGTCCTGTTAGGTGGCTTACTCTCAGTGAGGCTAACAGTGGGTAGGTCAATCGGTGGGGCCTTCATGCAAGGCTTGTGACTCTCTTGCTGAGACAAGAACATCACTTCTGGCTACATATACCAGATCTTGGACACCACTTCTGGGTGCAGATGACATTCTCACAAGCTGCGTCACAGTGTGTCTGCTGCACCATTGTGAAGTCCTGTTAGGTAAGATGCTGTTCATGCAAGGCTTGTGACTGACTCTCATGCCAAAAACTGATGACCCACTATGAAAGTTTCTCAGTCAGACCAGTCCTCAGGTACCTACCACTGCAGCTGCAGTTTGCAGTCCTCACATCCTCATCAGGAGCCAGTAGCCTCATTAATTGTGGTGTTTGGGAAACAGTTCCATGTCATCTTTTGGCTATCTGGATATAGTGCTTTGTCTGGTGTTACCACCAGATACAGTTTGATCCTGATTCATCATGCTTACGATTACATCTTGGCATGTTGGCCTAATGCACTTCCTTATAACCAGTGCTATACAAATGAACACAATAGATGCTTTAGGCTGCATGTCAGTAGCCAGTCCTATTGAGGACACCATTTTAAGGATGGTTGCCAACAGAGCATGAAAACTGGCAGAGGATGGAAAATGACCAAGATGCGGCCACAGACACAACATCTTATTTACCTTGGGTATAATATGAGGCATCTGAAGGGCTCTGTTTAAAGTGCATGAGCTTTCTGTGCAGCTTCAGGTCTAGATTCACTGATTTCAGTTGAGCAATCCCTGATACCAGGTTGTATATATGTCTAGAGAGTGCTTTAGATAGCTTTCTGAGCTTCCTACTCTGCTTATTAATCATCAGAAATGGGCATTTGTGATTAGCAAGTTGTTTAAGCTGTGTTGCTTGGGATAGATTCAACTATAAACCACTGTCTAATTCTGCTGGCTAACATGTCATGTCTGCATTAGCATCACCACACAGTCAGTGCAGGGAATGTCTGAACCAACAACCGCTTCCTAAGATGGTCCGTGCCAAGGACAACAAGAACATATGTTTTGCTTGTTTTTGGATTACAGGCTGACAGGCTTACACTGTGCTAGCTAAAAAACGCTATGTTAGCACCTGAACTAAGAGCAGCGTGTGTCAAGGTCAAGAAACTGCATGAACATTTCAGCAGTATATAACTGCGTGCCTGTAAGATGAGACAGAATGTAGTAGATGCAGTGTGGCGAAGAAGGAATGATGGAGGGAACGGACTTCTGTTAAGGTTCTCAACCTCAACGAACCATGTTTCTTCATGAGTGCGCTATACTCAAAGCAAGCCAGGAAGCATCAGTGGTACACTTCGTGCATTTGTTGTATATTTGTTAAAGTACTTAAACCATAAAGATATTAAGATGAGCTTTAAACCTAATTTCCATCTCATATTAAAGTGTTAAGCCCTAAACCAGCACTCCTGAGTATGATGTTCTTGCACAAAAAACTAGTGTAACTGTGTTTGTTCCATATTATATAACACTTACAAACCAAACAACGGTATTACGTCCGCGGCTGTGCAATTTGCTGACGGCACAAATGACCTGAGTGTATGAGGCACACCATGGCATGATTTGATGGATCGAATCAGGCAGTGGTAATTAAACGATTAATAGTACTTAGCTCAAGTCAGTTCATCTCCTGTGTTGGCTCCCACAGGGCCTGCCATCATGGGGAAATTACACAGATGTTATCTCGAACCTCGCCTACACATACACACAGTCAGCATATAGGAGGGTAGTCAGTCGCACATATTCAAACATATACCATATAGACAGAGATAACACAACAGTGGGGTGAGTATGGTATATGGTGCTCTTCATTTGAGCACTAGGGAAAGAAAGGCTAAGTAAAAGACGAGTGGAGTGCTTGAAATGGCACCATAAAACACGTTCACCATAAAGCATATTTGCATTTTTCATATTCCCAACAGACTGTATCATTTTTAAATTAGCCTTTACAATGTCTAATGGCTTAATTATAAGCTAAAGTGCTTTTAATCATACTCGGTCATCTACTTCTGACAATACTGACAATCAATCACTGTCAATCAGTTTTTTTCTTTCTGTGACCCTTTCTATGACCCTAGAGTGCTTTGGCCTTTTCCTGCTCTCGTGCTGTAGGTTTTTGGGCTTTGGTGTTGGTGCTGGTTTCACTGTGAAGATAGAAGTGATGAGAATAAGGGAGGATACGGTCCATCTGGAGCTGACACATCTTTCTGCTCACCAGGCGAACGTGACTCTACTTTGTAAGTTTCTATTTTTTTCCACGGGCGATACTAGCGCATACTCAACACCCCATCTCCATTCATCTTCTGTACTTTCCCCCCCTCTCCCACCCAAATGTGTATGTGCATGTTTGTCTGCCCACGTATCTCTCTCTCTCTCTCTCTTTCCCACACATACACATACATTTGTCTTAATATCCTTGTGAAGACCTTCCTTTAACATAATTATTATCCTATGCCTATAGCTAACTAGTACTTTTACTATAGCATCAGTAGACAAACGGAATCCATTTGGCTCTATTTATTTATTTATTTATTTCCATTTTTCTCTGCATCTTTAGGCAAAAAATTAGGTTGGGGTGGGGGTGTAGCCAGTTTTTCCCACAAGGCCAAAACTGTCAGATATTCCTGTTCTTGTGAGGACATTTGGTCCCCATCCTGTTGTAAAAACACCCTCACTACACACACATATACACACACACACACGCTCATAATTCGTTCCCCTCCCTCCCTTTGGTTGGAGCAGAGAGACTTGTAGCCTTGTGGGTGTCTTGGATGAGTCACATCGGCAAATTACCCAGTTTAAAGCATTTCTCAAATGACTTCCCGTCCAGTCGCCCTGATCACCGATAACACTTTTCATTTCTGCAAGGAGTTTTGGAGGACACTCGTTAGCGTCCGTGTCTGGTGCTTGAAACGATTTGAGTGTAAACACTTTGACAACGCAAGACAGGATTTTTGATAAGGCAGGATTTCGATAAGATGCTCGCAAGAATATAGGTCCTATTTTTTTATTTTTTTTTATTTATTTTTTTTCACAGACTTGCTCTTATCAAAAGGCCTAGAGCCATGTCAGTGTCGATTTTCCCCACAGCAAAATGATTTATTAACTCGTTGAAGTCAATCATGTCAGACTATACCGGTTTCTGATCGCTGTTGAATATGGTATTGGAACCGACTTCTCATTTTTAATCCTCAAAGCTCTAAACACCTACCTGCTGACTTATTTGTCTGGCTTAATTGCCCATTCATTTCCTCATTTACCCTGTCATGTTATTTAAGACAAATTTCAGCCCAAGGGACCTTTTTTTTTTTCTTCTTCTGACGATCACTGACGTATCCAAACAGACTTCATTCCCCTGATTCCGGATTTAAAACGAGAACCTGGAAACGTCACTGGAGAGTGGATTATAAAAATAAAGCCTGACCGCGCCACGCCCTCTACCGGACATGACGTGATATAGCAGACACGCTTCAGAAGCCCCCAGTGTAGTTTTTTCCCCCTCCGGAAATGAAAAGAAATAAACAAATGAAATTATTAGCTGTGTGAATCTGGTATCTTAAAAATACAAACTATAAAATGTTTTCATTTTGTTCATGAAAAGTAGATTCCTTTAATACGTCATAAGATATCAGTCAGGCATAGTATTATTATTATTATTATTATTATTATTATTATTATTATTATTATTATTATTATTACACTGTTCCTAAATACTAATAATAAACCTACTATAAAAGGCTACTAATAAAGTAATATCTTATTATGTAGAATGTATTTATTTATCAATAAGAAAACGGAAAAACTCTTATAAGACCTGAACCGGGGGCCTCAGCGTAGAGATATCGTCATGTGTCTATAAAAAAAATGGTGATATTTGTTGTGCGTATTTCTATAGTCAGATGAACAAATTTCACGTTTTAGATGACTCATAATTAAAACTATATGCGCTCATTATATTGCCGTGTGTGTTTCTTACACAACCTGGACCTTCTGACCATTTTCTTCCTAAATTCAAGATTTTTATCTAAGACAAATTAAACAAAAAAAGTAAATAAAGAACAATTCATATTAAACGTGGGGGAAAAAAAAATCTGAATCACTTTTCCATATTTGCGCATCATCGAAAAACCTAACATAACGTGTAATAGTGAAATTTCACATTCGGTATATTGCAGTTGAAATAGATTTAGATAGTCTTGTCAGTTCCTGGGAGTTTATTTGATCCAGCTGTGAACTGCACAGCGGCATAAAAGCTTTAAGTGCATTCATTAACCTCAGGGTCCGTTCATTTACTCGTTTATTTAGGCGTTAATTACTTATTTTTTTTTTGCGTCTCGTCGTTAATCAGACATCGACGGATTTGAAATCGCGTCTTATTTGAGATCTTGAAGAAAACGCAAAATGCTAGTCTCTCTTTTTTTTTTTTCGGCGTGAGAGAAAATGTGATTGATCTTAAGGGAACCGACGGCTCTTACTGATATGAAGCGGTTCATTAACCGTGAATGCGAAGCCCGAGCTCCGGTGTAATCAGTCACAGGCGCGTTCATCGCTCCAAAGGTTTCCATTGCATATTATTTCTGAACAAATGTGGATATGCTGGACTTGCACATAAAGACGCGCACATCTGCTTTCCGGTGGACGAACTCATAAAGTAAAATACGGCTACGGAGTAAAGGAATAAATTGCATGTTTTACAACACACAATTCTTTAGCTTGTTTGCCTTTTTGCGTCCAAATCATCTCGTTTCTGCCAGTGCCGTATATTGCAATACGCAATACGGGATCTCAGTACACAAGGGACACTTTAGTCAAACGCATTAATTACGCACTAAGCGTTAGAAATGGCCAAAGTATCTAAACGCAGCGTGTGCATTAAAAAGGGATTGTTTGTTGTTGTTGTTGTTGTTGTTGTTTTTGTTGACGATGGCGTGCGCGCAAAATGGAGCTTGATGAGGGAACGACAGGGCGCGACACACCAAATGCCCGCCTCAGACCTGGAACCGGGACAAAAACCGGGGCTTGCAGTGCGTGCGTGCTGTAAATGACACAGTCTGCATCCGATACGGAGCACGTTTTCGCAGCACGACTCGGAACCGACGGAACACGTAGCGCATTTTCCCACTGCAAGTTCGACTCGCTATAGATTTATTAAAAGCTATGTTGGTTATTGTTCGCGTTTTACTAGGGATAATTAGCATGCCGTTTTCGGCGATGACGCGGGTGTACATGCGCTCTCCTTGTTAATATGTGCCAAGGCTAAGCTATTCGGGGCCACGTGGCGCACAAAGCCACCTTCCTGTCCGACATTTTTTTTTTAAGCAGCTCAGAGCTCGCCTCAGGGGACTGGGTGCTTCTACCGGAACCGGCAATAAAAACACACTCGGGGTTTATGCGACCCCCCACTCCGCGTGTGGGCGCGACATTCGGGTTCCACATCATTACGCCTGAGCCGCAGCGGAGGAGCATCTGAAACACACGAGAATCTTTTTTTTTTCCCAGAGCCATTTTTTTCGATCTTCTCGTGTGGGAGTAGGAATTCTTTTATTCATAAGGGGCATGTTATGCCACTTCCATTAAGCGCCTTTGTACTTTGATGCATTAACAACTGATAAGCATTTTTCCCATTTTCATCATTGCGGGCAACATGTCTGTGGAAAAGAGTCCATTTAAACGAGCATATAGAATGTTAGTACTGATAAAACTAGTAGTAATAATAATGACAGGAATAATAAGAGCAGGAATGATGATGATGATGATGATGATGCTGATGCTGCTGATGATGATGATGATCATCACGAAATCAGAAACGCACACTTTCAGCCAGGCAATGATGGCTTTACGCACAATGCTTTTGTCTCCATTGTGACGGTGAATAAAATTGTGTATGAGAATTTCGCTACATTTGGGGTATGTGATAACCCTGTAACACACGCCCTATTTTGCTTTTAAGAGGGTTTGAGAGGTGGTGAGTCAGCGCGGGGGATGGAAAGCGCCTAGTTGAAGGGCCGTCACTGGGCTAATGCTGAGTGGCAGTCGATAATGCCAAGGCGGATCACACTGTGCCCTCTGGCCCCTAAGCACTGACAATCCAGGTAGAAACACACAGGCTTTACTTCGTTTTTGAACTAATGGTATATGGATTTAGAGACCACCACGTGTTAAAACGTGTCCTCGACACAAACAAATGGTCAGAATGAAAGCAGCGTGAGTTTGTTTTTAGATCGTATGGAACAGTTTATAACGTGTTAGTCCAAAGGGCCCTGATTGTGTCATGGAGTTGATTAGTGTTGTAAGAACCTGTCGTGACGCATCCAGCGTTTACAGAAATAGTTGAAATGAGATTTTCCCATTATGCGAAGGCGCTGTCACTTACAATGGGACTCGGGGGACGTCAATATGCGCAGTGCGACTAATTCAATTACACGAACCATAAACTGTGATTGGCCGGTTTGTAGTGGGTCAAGACTCCGCCAGAGTATTTTAGCAATTAGGCCTTATTCCTAAAGTATAACGGATCTATATTAAGTTATAACCACGTGAGCACAGAGCATCTTCCTATACGTTTAATGGGTTGCATCCCAGTGAGTCCTATCTGAAGGAATATTTGTATGTAAAAATAATTGAACCGTAAATACACGTAATTCCCCACAAATGATAGTCTCTAAATAGGGACAGAATGAGAGGATGACGTGCGAGCCAGATGGATGAAAGTCGGCGACGGGCGAGAGAGACAAAGACTGGCAAATTGGAGGTGCTCGGGAAATGGAGCGGAAATGGAGCGGCGGAGCGGAGCCGCGTGCGTCACGGCGGCCTCAGTCGTTTGGCTTCGGTCCAGGTCCGATTAACGGGTAACTCAGTCCCTACAAATGCCAGACCGAAGGGGTGCAAAGTAGTGATTTAAAAAAAAAAAAGAAAAAAAAAAAAAAGGGATACCGAACGCTGCCTGCGTCTTTGCACAACATGGGAGTCACTTCATTTAGACTCACATCTTCAATTATCCTCCCAATTAAATAGGCCCACACATTATTTATCGTCATTCTGCTTCCGAACTCACGTCAATTAATTAATAAAAGGAAACTTCGAGAACTTGGTTTAAACGAGAATATGTTTCTGATTTCCAAGCACGGTGCTCTCCGTTCTTAATGGAGAGAGTTGCTTCATTCATGCCGTTTCCGTTCATTCATCAGAGCAGCGTAACGTAACTGAGTTCAAACGAGACACGAAATTCTTATCAATGAAGGGGGTGACGTCAAAGGCGGCGGGCGCTGACTCGTCGGTCACGTGGGCCCACACGCCTCTACTTATCGGCGCAGAGCTGTCCGCGGTGCTGATAAAAAAAATCACACGCCACACTGACGTACAACAACCACTAACAGCGTTCACATGTGCAAATACGAGTGAATCGTAAACGAAATATCAGTCTGGGCCTGGAAAACAAACTTTTATTTTTCTTCATTTCGAATGAAATAAGGACTGAAATCTTCGAGCTTCATTCGTTTGACACGAAGAGGCACAGGAGCACTTCTGAGTTGCAGCTGAATTCTGTGCGGGATCGCAGGTGAGTGGCGTGTCTACGCTTATATTATTCCTTTCTGTGCACGTTAAAAGACATATACAGTTCAATTGTAGCACGGGAATGCGAGGTAGGTCTCAGACAAACGTCTTCTCTGTGAGCTCTCATAAATCTGAGTGAAAATTGCCAGCTGATCTCCAGGGTAGAGGCTTAAAAATGACCGAAAAGAAAACAACAATCAAATGGATATTCAGCATCGATGAAGCGAATGTAATCTAATATCAGACTCATGACAAAATAATACGATTTTATTCTGATTAGTAATTCTGAGAAAAGTACCTGAGCTTCAGCAGTAGTCTTATAATTCCTACTATGTCCACAGAAAACGAAATAAATTAAACAGGTTTGTAATATGGACTTATCTGGAATATGACTATGACTAAATCCAGAGTCACGAAATCGCACACAGCAGCTCCAATATCTTCCACTACAGCATAACGACGCTCTTCTGACGCTGTGGTATAAACCCGACTCGCATTTATGTGTGAACTGCATTTTAAAGTTGCATTCAGACTAAGAAATACTGGCTTATTATAAGCAAGGCAATTCGCATTATTATCAGTTTTGAGCCTTTGCTGGAATAGCGTAGTCAGTGAATTCAATGAATTCGGAAAACTGCAAATGAACAAATAAAGACTACCGCACCTATGTGAATGAGTCGGGGTATTTATTTATTCATTTATTTATTTGTTTATTTATTTATTTATGTATTTATGTATTCTGTATACTACGTGACAAAATAGTAAAAAGTAATTCTTATACAAATGCATTTTTTAATAATAGAAATAGAATAGATAGAAATAGAAATCATATATATATATATATATATATATATATATATATATATATATATATATATATATATATATATATATATATATATATATATATATATATAATTTAACTCATTTAAAATCATTCAAAGCTGGTGTTAATGGTAATAAGTTAAATGTATTATGTAGATGTTTTTGTGTGTCGTTTGATATATTGTATAAATAACACCAGGATTGATTCGTTTTGTTTTGTGTTTTTGTTTGCAAGGTGCTCACCCTGTCCCCTCTCCCCCAGCCCCATCTGGTCTGCTCTGCAAGGACATGACCTGCTGCCATCCTCCCTCCTCTACTCTCCTTTTAGTCCTGCTCAGCATTGCTCCACAGCTACCTGCTGCTGCCCCACTGCTTACTGAAAGCCCTCTCACGGGCACTAGCAATGGAACACTCTGGCTGGTGCAACCAGAGGCAGCCCCAGCAGCTGGAGCGGTCAGGACACACAGGAAAGTGGAAGGCATCCTCCAGACCTCACTGGGACAGGGCCACTTTACAGACATAGACTCTGCCAGGGCGCTGGTGTCTGTCTTGTTAGAGGCTCTTGATCATCCAGCTAGAGAAGAGAAGGGAAACCAGGTAGAGACAGAGGAGTACATAAAGAATGAGCCATGGAAGGAGCTGAGGAGGGATCAGGAGGACCACAGAAACTCTGAGCAAGGCATAGGTGAGGAGGAGAATATAGAGATACCACAGTCTGGAGTGACTGAGGCAATGCAAGGAGTGGAGAAGGGAGGAGGAGAAGAAAAGGTAGGATTAACAGACCCATGGGTTTCAGACGAAGAGAATGTGAACGTAAACGGTGAAAACGAGTTTGAGGAGAAGGGAGGGCTTCTGCAGAGTTTGCTCAGTAAGAAAGCAGAGGTCCCACCCCAAATCATCACCTCACTACAGCGTAAAACCAGGGGCTATTTTCAAAACATTGACCTTGGTCTCCAGGACAATGAGATCCTCCCACCTCTGAAGGGCTACAAAGCTTATAACCAGCAGCTGGCCTTGGCCAGCAAGAAGCTCAAGTGGCAGGAAGAGAGAGAGAGAAACCCCTCCCAGCTCGAGAGAAACTTCATGGATGATTTTGACTTCATAGACGAGGAGGGGGAGGTCCTTCCACGCGAGGAAGAAGAGGCAAGAGCACGAGCTGAGCAGGAAGAGGTGCGGAGACAGGAGGCAGAGGCACAAGAGGCACGAGAGGAAGAGCAGAGACTTGCAGACATTGCTTCTGACATGCTTCTGGAATACATGGGGAGGAAACAAAAAACAGCCTCTTATATGAAAGACAGGAAGAATGCTTTATTGCTCAACAATGTGGCTGAGGACAAGCGGTCTAATGAAGTGGAGGACAGTGATGATGATGAAATGGACCCAGAGACAATTGACAAGCTGATTGAAATCTCTAGTAAACTGCACCTTCCTGCTGATGATGTAGTTGAGATCATCACAGATGTGGAGGAGAAGAAGAAGAGGAAGGACCCACCACCCAGCAATGTCCCCCGTTTCCGGCCGTTAGTCCCACTCAAAGCCAAGCAGAGAGCTCCACTTTATCAATACCCTAAGTCCCCGAAGAAATCTTCTTACAAGATGAACCCATATAAAAAGTGGTACAAGGAGAAAAGTAAACCCAAGTTCAACAAGCAGGACTACTGGTTTAAGCCCGAGAAGCAGTTACTAGCATATCCTTCCTTTCCCTACTATCAGAAGCCATATCGAGCCTATTACCCTGTCTATTTTCCATCTCCTAAACCACGCTTCTATACGAATCCTGCGCTCTCCTTTGACTACAACTTTGGGGACCCCATTGGTTATGGCTTCAAGCCTCCCAAACGTAGGTACAAAGACAGAGCCAAGGGGAGGGAGCGAAACTGGGTGCAAGGGGCTCGCCGCACCCAAAACATCTACCCTTTAACCGACACAGTCATTTCTAACTACATCCTTCCTCATCCCCGAACTTACCAGACGCTCCCTGTGCCCAAAGCCCGCTCTCCTCCAAGTGCAGTGGCACCTGGCTATTATTACCACCCAGACTATGCGTATGATGAGCCGGAGCCCGTGCCAGATAGTGACGATGAGCTGGAAAACTTCATTGAGAAGATTTACTACAATCGCAGGTTGTTTTAGATAGTTCTCTATCTGGAAAGGGAAGACCTGTGATAAACCATAGCGATGAAAAAAGAGTGAGGAGAACAAAGAGAAAAGTGGAACGGGTGAAGGATAAGGGCTGAGGAAAGACTAATTCTATGTTTCTTCTCCACTCTTGTTTTTTAAAACATTCCAGGTTAGGTCAGAAAAGCGATGTTAATGAGGTACTGGACCCTCTATGTGTGTTTGCATTCTGTTCCTCTCGCAGTTTACATTTTCATTTGGTGAGAGAACTTACGGGTGAATTTGACAGGCTTCATTCAGGTATGGTTTTACTCTTGCATGTCAAAACATTTTAGGTGCCAATTGCAAGAGACCCATGTTTACACAAAGATTACTTTTGATGCTTTATTAATTAACATGATTAAAAAAAAAAGGGGTCTCAGCTTAGGCTGAATTCTTAACTCACTAGTGAAATTATTACTGACCCATCTTTTTCATAGGCCATGTTTAGTTGTTATTATCAGTAGTCTTTTTGTCTTAATATGGCTCTATTTAATTCATGTGCATGCAGGTCTTGCACCATTGAAAATAATAACTTTATGTGAAACAAAAACAAATATCCACCACAAACTTGAAAGCAAATCTTCCATTCCGTTTAAATAAATGCAAAAAGGTGGGTGTCTTTAATGGATGGATGCCATGTGACGGTCGTTTTCTCAGTGTTCTTTCACCTTACCAATGATTTACTCTATGCCTCACATAAACATTTTTAAAAACGCCTTTATTACTGTTCATGGGTTGCCTCTAGCGTTTTATCAACACATTTTATCTTTGTCTTGAGGGTCAGAAGAAAGCTGTACATACTATGTCTATTCAAAAGAAGTTTTAAAACACTTGAAAAGTCTCGAGAAATTAACTGAGGATGAAACGTCTGCACGTCTATCTGTATTTGCATCTTTAAAAAAACTGAAAAAAAAAAAATATATGGGGGAAACTTGCCTCTTTGAAAAACTGTGGTTATTTTAAAAAATATACAAAAAAAAAAAACCCTAAGAAAGAAATCTTTAATTGTTTCCACAAGTGAATCAGTCTTGTGAAAGGAATTTGTTGTTGATGTCACCTTCCAGATTGTAAGTTGTACAGTGTGAAATAAACAAGTGCGTGCAATGTGTAAATAACAGCATGTTGATTACTAGTTTTGCTATATGAAAAAAATAAAAGCCACTATTTTATTAAAGATCGTTTTTTTAAATGCCTTATTGGAGAGCGTTTGATTAGTCATCCAGAATAATGTGCCATTTAAGCCTTTTAAGTGCACTGTTTCCTTTTACATTTGACAAAAGTGGACTTTGACTAACAGATTGCACAGTCTAGCAGTCTTGTTCAGTCTTGTTCCTTTTCACCTGCTTGTAACGTTGACTAAATATAAAGTTTGGAATTAGCGCCTGAAGCCTGGTATGATGGATTTAAAAGCTGGTCAAAGTCTGTGTGCAAAATAGTCGACGAAGCTTTAGAAAATGATATGCCTCAAACAATTATATGAAACACGAGCAAACGAAGTATTCTGTTTAAATAAAAGCCTCGTTTAAAAGATAAGGCGAAGAGAAGGTTAAATTCTACGTATTAAATATTTTGGACGAATGATCAGAACTTAAAGGTTTTTCACATTCTTGCTTTTGCAGATGTACAGCTACATGCAAAAATGCACACCAAGCCCCTTATGACTCTATAAATCACATGCCATTGAAAAATAAACCTCCATTTTCTCCAGCCAATTGACTATGATGGCATTCAATGAAACAAGGAGACATGAAGGAGTATATATGAAAGAGTCATTCACAATAGTAGAGAGAGAGAGCGACTGGAATGTAAAAAGGCTATTGATGTGACAGGAATAACTATGGAAACACAATGAAACCAAGGAGGAGGGGAGTGCAGGAAGAGAGAGAGAGAGAGAGAGAGAGAAGAAAATAAGAGAGAGGGTGAAAGAGGGAGAGAGAGAGAGCTGCAGTGATTAATGAGTCACATGATTGACGGGTGAGTCATCTACTGCCATGCACCACTGCAGAACCTCGAGCATTAAGATTTATACCCACTGGACACAAACACCTGCACATGCACCCACCCTTGCTAGATAAAATAGCCATTGCTGTAAGGTAGGACCTCAAGTATTAGTGTATGGCAACATGCATTTACCTATACATACACACAAACATATGCCATGTGTTCACAGGCATACAGGACTCAAAAGCCATTTCCAGTAACAACGATTGCTCTCTAATTAAATGCAGATGAATTACCACAAAAGAATAATTTTGACCCCTAAATGAACACGGTTTGCACAAATGGGACATCCATTGTCATAATGAAGTGTGCATAATATTCATGAATTATGCAACCACCCACTGGTCAAAAACTAGCCACATTTGATTTTCACTCTTTTCTGTGTTTCCAGTGATCTGTGTCAATTATGGAAAAGAGGGGGAAAAAACATACCAATATTCTAGTGTCTCTCAAAACTGATTTTCAAGCAGAGCAGATTAAAATCCCAGTTTTAAAGATTAGAAACTGTTTATCAAGCCATGTTGCCATGATTGGTGGAATACAAGACCGCTGAGTCAATCAGCTTCAGAAACACTGCACTTCAGCACATGCTGCGGTCTTCTAGAAGAAACTGATCAGTGAACAATAGAGAGTGTGCTTTTTCAGCCAGGGTGAAAAGATGTCAGTGTCATAAGCACTTATAGCCACTCTGTGCATCCACTTAACATTTTCACTGCAGCATGGAGCAAAATAGTCTATTACGGTGTAATTACCATAATGGTGATATAACCATTCAAAGACAACACGGACATGCTGTACATGGATCAGCTATCACATACAAACTGATTTTAAGGTAAACAGTGGATCTACTCATGTCAGGTTCACTCAGTAAACACAACATACACTCTATATGCACACACACACACACACACACTAGGGCTTGTATGCCTGTACAAAATCAAGCCCTCAGAAATGTAGTCTATGGCAATGACGGCAGAGGCACAGATACTTCAGATATAAAAACGGACGGATAATTACACTGAGTCATACGCAGCGCTGGAAGCAGCTCTGATGATGCACTCCTCCGAGCCGACCAACCAGTGCACGACGGAGGTTCAAAAAATGGCCAAAACATGCTCCACTTAAACTTTCCCAGTGACTAAAGCACATCTTGCGCACTCCCTATATTCCCCTGATTAGTAATAATTGAGCCAATTTGTTTAGAGCTCCATGAGATCATATTGCTGTTCACTTGATCCTCTTTTATATTCCAAACCTGCATGATGATAATTGCAGTATAATGATCATCTCCCCTGCCTGTGCAGGAGCTGCTGCTGCTCAGATTGTCTTCATGATGCTCTCCGAGCTGCCTTACAGAGGTAAACAGGTTGTTTTGCAAATTCAGATCAGGACATCCTGTGTGCTCTGAATAATACTGACATTCGAGGATGTGTTTGTGCCATCAGGCTCGGATGTCTAGCAAACATGGTTTTTTTTGTCATTGTTTCATACATACATGCAGCAATATCCAGTGTTTTGTGTTTACACTTGTCAGATACTGACAAAAGCTTGTAGAGAATGGCAGCACACTGCTGGAGGCCAGTCATGTTTCAATAACGCTGTAATTATACCAAGACATGGAACATTTAACTATAGCTGCAGTAAGTGTCAAGCCCAGATTGTTATATGATTAATTTGCCTGCTAAAAGCACATTTCTAATTGGGAGAAGTAAGAAGTGTTGTGAAGGATGCACGCACACACACACACACACACACACACACACACACACACGCACACGCACACGCACACACACGTACGTTTTTTTCTGTGTAACACCTGCAAAAAATGTTAACAAAGAAAACAGTGGAGTGAAGCAACAGCATTACCACTTAATCCTACGTTCCAACTGGTGCTGTTTGTGCCAGAGGCAAGGCTGAAAAAGCGAAGAGGAAAAGGTGAAGAGGGTGAGAAATTGATGAAGTGAGAGAGAAAGAGAGAGAGAGAGAGCGAGAGAGAGAAAGGGGAGGCAGTAAAAGAGAGAATGGGGGTGAAGCTTTGAGTGACTCACCCTGTGTAAGTGCGCCTCGAACAGCTCCATAAAGTGGTGGACCACCTCCACATTAATGAGCTCACTGCACAGTCATAAGCACTTACATTCACTCTCGGCCTCCACTGCACCATTTCCACGCTAGAAAAAATACACACACATGAATACACACATATACAGTACACTGACGGAAACATAGAGTACATATGGCCTACAGGCGTAATCGATAATGAGAAATCTATTTGTAATAAATGCCATAGTCATAAATCATTACAGAGAAGCGCATTATTTATTCTGATGCTTAGGTAGCTTGCTAATACTGTAAATAAACCTGTACATAGAACTAAGGCTGTGTTTTATAACAGTATACTTAAACAATACCTTGTTTAGTAACAGTGTCAGTCACACTGTGTTACTCAAGATGGCCTTCGCTTACTCTTTACAGCAAATCTGCTTGTGAGCCATTCGGACTCATCCATTATTAAACTGTCAAGAGTTTCCGTTTCACGGAAAAGAGAGACGACGGAGAAAAACAAACAGCGGTGTGCTGCAACAGGAGCAGTGTTCGGTGACTGGGTAGACAGCAAGCATGAGGTGAGTGGCCAGGTGTTAATGACAGATGTAAGGGCATGCAGGGCTTATGTTGAGAGCAGCCTTTTTAGATATATCACAGTTTGATTCATTAACGTCAGGGGAATACCAGTGCTGTGAACATGGATTGGGCATTGTACATGCTAAGATCTGATTAACTGACTAATGTAAAACCTTACTCCTTCATTTTTTTTTAACAATATAAACATTACAGTGAGACAAAGACCGAACAGGATCGACCGATTTTTTGTTTTGTTTGTTATTCATGTGTCAGCATGATCATTCCAGGACTGTACTAGTAGTGACTCGTACTGCATCGCTTTGCTGTCCTTGTCCACTTTTCTATCATTTTATATCTTTATATTTTCACTGCTTTTCTCTTCAGGTTATTTCACAGAGCGCCGTTGAAGGTGACAGCTTAAAAGATGCAGATGCAGGAACATGTGCAAGGAACAATGTCTCAAGAAAAATCTGCAGCTGGAAAAGAACTTCAAGAACGATCAGAAGCTAAGAAACAGCCTAGAGGTACAGAAAGTATGTATATTATTATTATTATTATTATTATTATTATTATTATTATTATTATTATTATTATTATTATTATTATTATTATTATTAATTTTATTGTTTCATTTTGTTATCATTGTTGTTGTTGTTGTTGTTGTTGTTTTTGGTTGTTGCGGTTGTTGTTGGTTGTTGTGGCACGGTGGCTTAGTGGTTAGCACGTTTGCCTCACACCCCCAAAGGGTTGGGGGTTTGATTCCTGCCTCCGCCGTGTGTGTGTGAGTTTGCATGTTCTCCCTGTGCCTCGGGGGTTTTCCCCTGGGTGCTCTGGTTTCCTCCCCCAGTCCAAAGACATGCATTGTAGGTTGATTGGCATCTCTAAATTGCCCTGTAGGGGGAGGGTGAATGAGAGTGTGTGTGTCCCTCTGCGATGGGTTGGCACTCCATCCAGGGTGTATCCTGCCTTGATGCCCAATGACGCCTGAGATAGGCACAGGCTCCCCGTGACCCGAGAATAGATCGGATAAGTGGTAGACAATGAATGTTGTTCTTCTTCTTCTCCTCAGTAATAGTCTTTAGTCTTTAAGTCTCTATGCTGCCTTGTTATATCTCATGCATTTAACAGAAATGACATAATACATAATCTTTATAAAGAAAAAGTGCTATTTTCTAAATATTGTTTTTGTTTTTGTTAAAATTACTCAGGCACGGAGCTGTGCTGGTACTGCATGAAATCTCATTCTCTGGCAGAGTTCAACACCCCACAGGTACATTGGTTTATCAGTGCTTGTTTCCTGTGGTGCAGTTCATTAGATAGGAAACTGATCTGTCCTTCTTTCTTTTCTGTCGCTATCATTCAGGGTTGGGTTTCACATTCTTATCCTGACTTTCGTCTCTTGTTCCAGCCGTTTCAATAAGCTGTAAATTATGTATCTGAGACAGCTGTACAGACTGTTGAGCCTGTGTTTTTGGGCTGCACATGCCCTCTAGATGGTGCTGTCTTTTCAATATTCACTTACAGATGGATTTGGAGAGCAAGGCTTTAATGCCTTCCCATGGTGGAGATCGTTTGAGCTATCAGCAAGACCCCAGGCCTCATTTTGGAGTGGCACGCTCCTCACGCTCCACATCTTTCCCCCTATGGGACAGGGAGGGACACAGTGAGATAAAGAGGGAAGCTGATGAGGATGATATGAACTCTATCAGCAACTGCCCACACTGCCATCTGGGACTTCCTCTTGATACACTGCGCTGGCATGCGGTAAACACAAGGACACTTTTCAAAGGAAATCATTTAGAATCGTGGAAGGAAAACTGCTCTGAAAATATAATAAACCATTACCTCAGTTTATATTTACATACCTCAATTGACCCCATTACCACATAGTAATACATTTGCCATGTATGATTAGGTTGCTTTAATTATTTAACTGCTTTAATTGATTCTTATAAAAATGTGAGTTCTGAGATTTTTCTTCTTCTTTTTCTTCACAGGAAAAATGTCTTTTATTTGAAGGCCCCAGAAATGACAAATGAAATAAAATGTCATAACAGTGAGAGAGGTCATCTATATGCTAGATATCTGCTATCTATCTATCTATCTATCTATCTATCTATCTATCTATCTATCTATCTATCTATCTATCTATCCGTCCGTCCGTCCGTCCGTCCGTCTGTCTGTCTGTCTGTCTGTCCGTCTGTCTGTCTATCGATCTATCTATTGATCGGTCAGTCTGTCAGTCTATCTATTTATCCATCCATCCATCCATCCATCTATCTATCTATCTATCTATCTATCTATCTATCTATCTATCTATCTATCTATCTATCTATCTATCTATCTGTCTGTCTGTCTGTCTGTCTGTCTGTCTGTCTGTCTATTGATCGGTCAGTCTGTCTGTCTGTCTGTCTGTCTGTCTGTCTGTCTGTCTGTCTATCTATCTATTGATCGGTCAGTCTGTCTGTCTGTCTGTCTGTCTGTCTGTCTGTCTATCGATCGATTGATCGGTCAGTCTGTCTATCTATCTATCTATCTATCTATCTATCTATCTATCTATCTATCTATCTATCTATCTGTCTGTCTGTCTATCTATCTATCTATCTATCTATCTATCTATCTATCTATCTATCTATCTATCTATCTATCTATCTATTTATCTATCTATCTATCTATCTATCTATCTATCTGTCCGTCTGTCCATCTGTCCGTCTGTCCGTCTGTCTGTCTATCGATCTATCTATTGATCGGTCAGTCTATCTATTTATCCATCCATCCATCCATCCATCCATCCATCCATCCATCCATCCATCTATCTATCTATCTATCTATCTATCTATCTATCTATCTATCTATCTATCTATCTATCTATCTATCTATCTATCTGTCTGTCTGTCTGTCTGTCTATTGATCGGTCAGTCTGTCTGTCTGTCTGTCTGTCTGTCTGTCTGCCTATCTATTTATCTGTGTTAAAGATGTATTTAGTACATATTTTATGTACTATTATATTTATTTATTTCTGAATACGAATAGCTAAATTCAATTCCTGTAAATCCTTATAATATCTGTGTGTATGGTGGCTTGAGATGAACTGCTGTCCCACTTTAGGTGAATTGTCCTGCCATGTACCCAGTGCTCCTGGGATTGACTCCAGATCCTCCACAACTATGATCAGGATAAAGCAGTTACAGAATAAATAAATAAATAAATAAATGAATGAATGGATGGATTTCAAGACAGCATACACCGATCAGCCATGACCTTGTGAGCAGTGACAGGTGAAGTGAATAAGACTGATGATCTCCTCAACATGGCACCTGTTAGTGGGTGGGATATATTAGGCAGCAAGTGAACATTTTGTCCTCAAAGTTGATGTGTTAGACGCAGGAAAAATGGGCAAGTGTATCGGCTAGACGACTGGATCAGAGCATCCCCAAAACAGTATCTATGCAGTGGTCAGTATCTATCAAAAGTATCCTTTAAGTCCTGTAATATCCATGGAGGCCCCACCTTGCAACTTACAGAACTTAAAGGATCTGCTGCTAACATCTTGGTGCCAGATCCCACAGCACACATTCAGGGATCTAGTGGAGTCCATGCCTTGACGAGTCAGGGCTGTTTTGGCAGCAAAAGGGGGACCGACACAATATTAGGCAGGTGGTCATAATGTTAAGCCTGATCGGTGTATTTACCTATTGATTGATAAAACTTTATATGTTTTATTGTATGAGTTACTAAACAAATGTAAGACCAAGAAGGTTCTACATTATTATACATTATTATACATATTATACAAACACAGTAAGCATTAACAGATGTTAAGAATGATATCTTTTTTTGAGATAATGTGCCCAGCGGTCAGCCACAATCACTAAGCCGTTACCTTCCTGTTTTATTTAACATTACTATTATTTAACGTAATTTAGCTTTGCGGCTCATCAGTGTTAACAGTGATTGCATTCATTCTAAATACAAAATAATTGAGCTGACCTTGAAGACTGTGTTTTTTTTTTTAAACAAGTGTAGACATTTTGATCGGTCATTCGTGTTCTTACAGATCGTATTGTGTCTGATTTATCTGTTATAATCCAACGGCGAGAGCTACATTCTAGGTTCGATTTTCTCAAAGCATTTTCAAAAATAAAATGTAAAAGGATTTAGAGTTGTTTGTATTATTAAACTAAACATGTTTATTTAGGAGTCATTCTGAATGTTAGCTAACCCCTACCTTTGGGATTTGAACTCATAACCAATTTGATGCAGTTATACCAAAGGATTAACTTTTTTTTTTTTTTTTTTTTTTAAAGAAAGGCATGTGTTACTTGATGGTTTAGATGTCACGAACCATAGTTATAAAATGTGTGAAACAAATACAATAAAGAAAATCCCATGAGTTGTGCAGGATATCTACAGTTATCGTTTCATCCAAATTTTGGACACAAGGCATAAGGCAGGGGATAACCTTGGGGTGCCAACCCACTGCAGGGCAACTACATTACAGACAATCAAGAGATGCCAGGAGGAGGGTGCCAGATACCTGGAGAAAACCAGGGAAAAATGCAAAAGTCGAACCTCAAACCCCTAAAGGTGCAAGGCAAATGTGCCTACCACTTACCCCTATTCAATCTTTCTATCATTCGTTCATTGTCTAACGCTTATCTGATCTATTCTCGGGTCACGGGGAGCCTGTGCCTATCTCAGGCGTCATTGGGCATCAAGGCAGAATACACCCTGGACGGAGTGCCAACCCATCACAGGGCACACACACACTCTCATTCACTCACGCAATCACACACTACGGACAATTTAGAGATGCCAATCAACCTACAATGCATGTCTTTGGACCGGGGGAGGAAACCGGAGTACCCGGAGGAAGCCCCCGAGGCACGGGGAGAACATGCAAACTCCACACACACGGCAGAGGTGGGAATTGAACTCCCAACCCTGGAGGTGTGAGGCAAACGTGCTAACCACCAAGCCACCAAGCCACCGTGCCCCCCATCTTTCTATCAATCTATTTTTATTTTAAAAATGAAATACATATACAATAAACATACTGTTATAAAAAAGCAAAATATACCTCATATGCAGCAGGAGAACAGAAGAAGAAAAGAGGCTGAAAGCAGAATCATGCAGTGTGAAGAGTCAGACCATTCACTTTCCCTCCATGAGTCAGCCTGTGCTTACTGAGAGCAGTAGTTTGGTCTGACTCATCAGACTGCGAGTTTCTCCTCCAAGTTTCGTACACTTAAAAGTGGAATGCACACATTTCCATACGCAGTAGAGACTTCATTTCCTCCACCTGTGCATTTACTTCAGCGACTATCACCTCTATAACCCTAAGTGAACAGTAATGTTTTAATCCATTAAATCTGTTTTCAGTCATGGTGATCTGCTGTTTACTTTTAATACTTTTAAAAACGTCCACGTGAGCAGTGGATACGAGAAGACTGAAAAACTTTTAAGTAGAAATGTTTATTACGTTTAATGCGTTTAAAGTGTGAAGTTATGCTTACTAAGCGTGTAGCTGGATGACTTTAGTTGACATTTTATGAACATCAGACCAGCACAGTTATTGCACAGAACAACTATTAGCTGAGCTACACCGATCAGGCATAACATTCTGAGCAGTGAGAGGTGAAGTGAATAACACTGATGATCTCCTCATCATGGCACCTGTTAGTGGGTGGGATATATTAGGCAACAAGTGAACATTTTGTCCTGAAAATGTTGATGTGTTAGAAGCAGGAAAAATGGACAAGTGTAAGGATTTGAGTGAGTTTGACGGAGGGCCAAATTGTGTTGGCTGGACCACTGGATCAGATCATCTCCAAGGTCCAAGTGGTCCAAGGAAGGAACAGTGGTGAACCGGCAACAGGCGAGCTACTGTTGCTCAAATTGCTGAAGAAGTTAATGCTGGTTCTGATAGAAAGGTGGCAGAATACACAGTGCATCAGTTTGTTGTGTGTGGTTGTGCACAGCTGCAGACCAGTCAGGATGCCCATGCTGAGCCCTGTACACTTCCGAAAGTGCCAGCAATGGGCATGTGAGCATCAGAACTGGACCACGGAGCAAAGGAAGAAGGTGGTCCCGTCTGATGAATCACGTTTTCTTTTACATCATGTGGATGGCCGGGTGCGTGTGTGTCGCTTACCTGGGGAACACATTGCACCAGAATGCACTATGGGAAGAAGGCAAGCCGGCGGAGGCAGTGTCATGCTTTGGCAATGTTCTGCTGGGAAACCTTGGGTTCTACCATCCATGTGGACTTTGACACGTACCACCTACCTAAGCAATGTTGCACACCACGTACACCCTTTCATTGAAACAGTCTTCCCTGATGGCTGTGGCCTCTTTCAGTGTTCAGGGATCTAGTGGAGTCCATGCCTTCAAGAGGTCAGAGCTGTTTTGACAACAAAAGGCGGACCAACACAATATTAGACAGGTGGTCATAATGTTATGCCTGATCGGTGTATGTCTAACCACTTGCAACAGTTAATTAATGTGGGTGGTGGTAGCTCAAGTGGTTAAGGCTCTGGGTTATAGATCAGGGGTTCAAGCCCCAGCACCACCAAGCTGCCAGCATTGGGCCCTTGAGCAAGGCCCCCAACCCACCTTGCTCCACGGGCACTGTATCATGGCTGACCCTGTGCTCTGACCCCAACCCCCAAGGATGAGATATGTGAAGAAGGAATTTCACTGTGCTGTAATGTATATGTGACAAATCAAATTTTTTTCTGATGCTGACCAATCAGATTTTCCACAACATGCCATCCATCTGTAGACTCTCACTCAGCTAACATCATTGGATACTAGAGCTTATTAATATTAAGTAGAAGAAATATTTGCATAAAATATTCAAACCACACCCATAGACCAATAAGAGCGCAGGTCGTGTGGCACATATTTAAATATTCATGAGCACCCCACCTCCAGGCCACAGTGTGGAGCGCCAGTGATTGTGTTGGCTTTGTCTCATTGGACAGGGTGCACATTGTTGGGTGGTTATAAGCGCAGGAGTTCGTTTATTTTTTATTTGGAGGTCAGGAAGATGTCGTCTCTCTACAAACCGTTTTGTGTCTCCGATGCACAGTGTGAAGATGCGATTTGGAGACGCGGATGCACATCTCCGCAGCATCCGCCGGCATGTTTGGGTGTCGTAGCTAGCAGTTTAGCTCCAGTTCACAACATGTGTGAAGGAAAACGGCGTTTTGCTGCTGCTGCTGTAACGGGTGGGAGGAAAATCACTCACCCAGGAAAGGCAATTCTTGCAGGTACATACATACATACATACATACATGCTTGAGTTTTTATTAGACAGACTGTTGTCTTGGTCGCTAGCCAAGCTGCAGCTGCTGTTGGAGCTCACCGCAAAACAACACCCGGGGCGCAGAACTGGGTCAAACATTCACATTCACAGTATAGCTTTAGTAAACCTCATAAAAGTGTTTTATTTACTCTAGCACTAGCTAAAGAGTTAACTAAGTGATCTCTCTGACCTGCCATGAACTGTTTTAGCTAGCTAATATTAGCCTTCTGTTGTCATCTTCTTCAGCATTATGTCAACATGTTTAGTGTTAACATGGCGGATATCTCTGTTTATATATAACCTACAGAGAATAAAAAACTACAATAAAGATGGAGTCAGTAAATTCTGTGGTGTGTTCCAGAAGAATTAATCTATCTAAACTTTGAAACAGTGTTAAAGAAAATCGATATGGCGTTAATTAGGATTGTGAGGACAAATCTAGACAAAATAACCCATAATATTGAAAGGGGGCGGGGTTTAAAATGTTTACAAAATTATTTGTAAAACCTGTGAGAATTATGATATTCATTTGCTATATTAGTGCCATGTAAACACTAGCCATTAGAAATGAATGGAGTCACCCTGTGTGTAATTAGTGTCATGTCATCTCAGTATTAATACACTGCTAATAATACTGCTAGTTATGATGTCCAGGACCAGATTTGGATTAAAAAATAATGCAGAGAATTATTATATCCAAGCGGTTAAGGCTCTGGGTCATTGAATGGAAGATCAGGGTTCAAGCCCCAGCACTGCCAAGCTGCCACCGTTGGGCCCTTGAGCAAGGCCCCCAACCCACCCTGCTCCAGGGGTGCTGTATCATGGCTGACCCTGTGCTCTGACCCCAAACCATCCAAGGATGGGATATGTGGTGAAAGAATTTTACTGTGCAGCAATGTATATATGACAAAGACAACTTAACTGAACTTAGATGAATCCATTCACCAGAAGTCAGAAAAGTAAATAAGATGATAAAAGTATAGGCCAACATTTTGGTCAATGGTAAACATTACTCGATTATTTTTGTCAAAATGTTTTTCAACGTCTATCTTCCACGTCATATGGGGATTACCAAAGACCTGTATTACCTTACCTTATACAGACCAAAGACTGGAACGTGCCCTAACAACTGCCACTACAATTCATTGTAAATGAAGATTAAATCTTTCTCAAGTTCTACGGAGGTTATCTTGGATCATTCTTTTAAATTTAATCTTTATGTACATAGGTGGCATTGCGGGAGGTATTGAGATCTGCATCACCTTCCCGACAGAGTATGTGAAGACTCAGCTACAGCTGGATGAGCGTGCAAATCCACCTCGGTATCGAGGGATAGGTGAGGGAGAAAAAACTGAGCATTTTGTAACTAAAATCAGCAGTGCAATAACTTCTTGGCATATTGATGACTGTACTAATTTAGAGATGATTCAAACCTGAAAATTTAAGGATTATAAAATGTACACGTCATTAGGGGACTGTGTGAAGCTGACTGTTCAGGATCATGGTTTGAGAGGGCTGTACAGAGGCCTGAGCTCACTACTTTATGGCTCCATCCCCAAGTCTGCGATACGGTAAAAGAAGCGACGTGAGATACTTCCTAAATCTACTTGTGTGTGTTTTTTTCTTTCAACCTGCTTCCATCTGCTTACTTTTGTTGATAGGTTTGGCACATTCGAGGTCCTGAGCAATCCAATGAGGGACGAAACCGGTCGCCTTGATAACACTCGCAGCTTGCTGTGTGGCCTGGGGGCTGGTATCGCTGAAGCAGTGTTAGTGGTCTGTCCAATGGAAACTCTAAAGGTTGGAGGAATGAACACATTGCCTAATAAATCTGAACAGAAGTAATATCCTTTTTTTTGGTTTCAAAATACTCTGAACCAACACCTTATACACCGATCAGGCATAACATTATGACCACCTGCCTAATATTGTGTCGGTCCCCCTTTTGCTGCCAAAACAGCTCTGACCCTTCATGGGCCTCACCTCGCAACTTAAAGGATACTTTTGATAGATACTGACCACTGCAGACCGGGAACACCCAACAAGAGGATCAGAGCATCACAATTTGGCCCTTCGTCAAACTCGCTCAAATCCTTACGCTTGTCCATTTTCAACACATCAACTTTGAGGACAAAATGTTCACTTGCTGCCTAATATATCCCACCCACTAACAGGTGCCATGATGAGGAGATCATCAGTCTTATTCACTTCACCTCTCACTGCTCACAATGTTATACCTGATCGGTGTATACGATATATAGAAATAGATATTATTATATGAAGTGATTTCATGTTAATGCTTACTCATCTTAATGGAATGCATTATGGCAAACATTTTTGGAGAAATGAACACGAGTTTAAACTAAAATAAAATGAATGAAGATCTTACCCTAATTCAAGGGATTTGGTTCTGTCCCAGGTGAAGTTAATCCATGACCAGTGCTCTCTTCGTCCACGGTACAGAGGCTTCTTCCATGGCGTGCGGGAAATAATTCGTGATCAGGGTAAATGTTGGACAAGGTCTAATTCTGTTTTATTATTTGTTTATTGATGCATATATCACTAGTGTGAACAGACCTCTTGACGTGAAGCTCCACATAGCGTAGCAATACAAAAAAACCTATAAATGGAAAAATTTATTTGAGTAATCTGATTTTTGTAATGTCCTGCTATAGTGCTCAGGCTTTGTTTTACCTTCAAGTTAGCTGCTATTTACAAATGCACAGCCATGTCTCATGTTAAAACATTCCAATCTGTCGATTGTCATTACAGTCACATATCTGATTATCTTACAAGTATCCAATCTATCACCTTAATGGAGGTTGTAAAAGCTCTGAATTTAAATAAATGTCTTTTCGCAAAACTCACATATTTTGGTAAGAATGTGACACTTTAGCCATCTAAGCTGTTGCAGAGTATACATTAAATAATTGTTATGGTATTCGAAACGTATTGTGTAACAGACTGATCTGCTTTACTGGCAGGGGTTCGTGGCACGTACCAAGGGCTGACTGCTACAGTACTGAAACAGGGGAGCAATCAAGCTATAAGGTTTTACGTCATGAATCTTCTACGCAATTGGTATAAAGGTAAGAAAACAAACACGCCTGTAGTCTTAAAACGAAAATATCAAAGGTAGAAGACATACTAGGATGAGGCTTTTGCCGTCCTCTCCAGGTGATGACCCTTCACGCGAGATGCATCCTCTGGTCACTGCTATATTTGGGGCGACTGCAGGTGCAGCAAGTGTGTTTGGAAACACACCTTTGGATGTGGTGAAGACCAGGATGCAGGTACAATCATCAGTAGTAACTCAGCATTTTTATAACGGAAATGAATCTGTTGCCATGCTATCAGTTATAATCCTGTAACTTTTTTCTTTTGTAGGGTCTGGAGGCCCATCGTTATAAGAACACGCTAGACTGTGCTTTCCAGATACTAAGGAAGGAAGGCCCACAAGCGTATGCATAATTTTATTTTCCCCTTCTCAACTAGACATGTGCTCATATCGAGTCTCATAAATAGCAACATTTTTTTTTACTGCACAGCTCGTTCTCTCATTGCCGGGGCCCCGGGTTCGATTCCTGGGCAGGGAGCTCACCCAGCTACTGAAGAGTTGACTCTCAGTACCGGTCCCAAGCCCGGATAAAATGGGAGGGTTGCATCAGGAAAGGCATCTGGCGTAAAACCTGTGCCAAAATTGAAGCATGCGGACTAAATGATCCGAACAGGGAGCAGCCAAAAGAACAACAACAACAACAAAAAAGCATCATCATACAGCAGCGCTGTTGAATTCTCAGATCTAATTGATCCGAAGGAAGAAACTGATTAATATTCCATAACAGCAGCTCTGATATTAATTTCAGCTGTGATTCAAATCACAGGATTATATTAATGCACACTTTCTAATACATTATAAGTTCTATATAACAGGCATATACTCATTTGTCCTGACAGTATAAGTGGACGTTTAATATTTATAGAAGGGTATTGACAGTGTCGGTGATTTTGTAATGGTCAGTAGGTTTTTTGCCATGTAGGAGTCTTCAAGGGTAGAGGACTTTCTGTGATGGTTATACATTATATTGCCAAAAGTTTTGGGATGTCTGCCTTTACATGCACATGAATGTAATATGGAGTTGTCCCGCCCTTTGCAGCTATAACAGCTTCAACTCTTCTGGGAAGGCTTTCCACAAGGTTTAGGAGTGTGTTTATGGGAATTTTTGACCATTCCTCTAGAAGCACATTTGTGAGGTCAGGCACTGACGGTGGACGAGAAGGTCTGGCTCACAGTCTCCGCTCTAATTCATCCCAAAGGTGTTTTATCGAGTTGAGGTCAGGACGCAACAGGACAAACTGTTCCCACACAGTTGGGAGTATGAAATTGTCCAAAATGTCTTGGTATGCTGAAGCATTGAGTTCCTTTCACTGGAACTAAGGGGCCGAGCCTAACCCCTGAAAAAACAACCCCTGAATTCAATGATTTGGAGGGGTGTCCCAAAACTTTTGGCAATATCATGCATTTTAACTGGAATCCAGATTCCCTTCAGTGTCATCAGACATCATTCATGTCATGTTTATTTTCTCAAAATTGCTTGTTAGCTTTCAAGCATTGACAAACACAGTGTTTTTAAGCAGGCAATTAATAAAGTTTTTTTTTTAGGAAAAGTCAGTGTGCCTGGATCCTAAACTGGAATGGAATGTAAGGGGTAGTGATCTTCATGCAAAGCATAGTGTTGGTATTTTAACACGTTCTGCATATGTTGAATATTATAGTGGATTTTTTAACAGGGTTTCCCCTCCAGTCGTACTGGAGACGAGTGTGTTGCAATTATTCCTGTCCACAATTCTTATGCAGTACATGTAATATTCACTGATCAGCTCACACAACCTTAAAGACTGCAGTGAAGTTAGGCTTGTGAACCCCTGGTATAACTGTCTAGCAGCACATTCTCAACATCTGCCCATTCACCATTCCATCTTCGTAACCCAGCTTTCTCTGTGCTGCAGGTTCTACAAAGGCACGGTTCCTCGGCTGGGCAGGGTGTGTCTGGATGTCGCTATCGTCTTTGTCCTGTACGAGGAGGTTGTAAAGCTTCTGAACAGAGTCTGGCAGACGGACTGAGGACTTTAACAGCCTGCTCTGTAGAGAACGATGACTAATGTAGACACAGCTGGCAGTGTCACTCAAGCGATAAAGCTGACTGTTACACTGACCCCTGGCTGAGTGCACTGGGTTAGGCTGGCATCTGCATGAGAGGGCGGGTGGAGAATTAAACTCACAAGTGGTGTTCTGATGCACGGCATACTACTCTTTCTGTCCTGCACATACATGCAGAGTATTCTCAAGTTGTACTTTTTCACTTGGTTCAAAACCATGCAACTCTGTTCACTCCCCTCCTCTTACTCGTAGCAATCCAAACCCCAGTGTACATCAAAACGCACAATTCACTTGATCTCAATTTAACCAACATGTATAGATGTTACATTTTTTTTCTATTAATTGCACTTGTACTAATGTATTTAACAAAATAAAGGAAATTGTTTAGATGCATATGATTTTTTTTTTTTTTTCCTCCCCTTAACTTATTTCTTAAGAATTTTGGGATGTCTGCCTTTACCTGCACATGAATGTAATATGGAGTTTTATATTTGCATCTATAACATCCACCCTTTGCATCTATAACATGTATAACGGCTTCTTTTGGGACTCTTCTGGGAAGGCTTTCCACAAGGTTTAGGAGTGGGTTTATGGGAATTTTTGACCGTTCCTCTAGAAGCACATTTATGAGGTCAGGCACTGATGTTGGATGAGAAGGCCTGGCTCACAGTCTCCACTCTAATTCATCCCAAAGGTGTTCTATGGGGTTGAGGTCAGGACTCTGTGCAGGCCGGTCAAGTTCCTCCACACCAAACTCTTTATGGACCTTGCTTTGTGCACTGGTGTGCAGTCATGTTGGAACAGGAAGGGGTCATCCCCAAACTGTTCCCACAAAGTTGGGAGCATGAAATTGTCCAAATTGTCTCAGTATGCTGCAGCATTAAGAATTCCTTTCACTGGAACTAAGGGGATGAGCCCAACCCCTGAATTCAATGGTTTTGGTAATATAGTGTATGTTTAAATATCTGTAGTTTATCATTATGTGCTTGACTGGAATTAGTTGCCAAAGCAGATAGGAAAGCCTCTAGCCTGGACTCCTCACACTGTAGAAGAGAAGGGAACTTGAGGAGGTAATTTTCTTAGATTTAGCTTTAGAGGCTCAAGTTCATTTTTATTCTTCATTTGATCCATGTTAATAAAATAATTTTTTGTTAAATAGCTTAAAGGTTAAGGTACTTGTAAGCTCATCTAAGTGTAATGACTCATGGATCTATTTAAGCATGAATTGCTTGGAAACCTTTCATGCCTTAGATACATGACATTTCTCCTGCCAGAGTAATAAGTCTTCTTGGCATTGTAGTGCAATATTTTCTGTATATTAACTTGTGATTTCTTTATTGTTCCATGTAACTTAGCAAGATCTTTGGGTGCCTATTTGTACAGATGCTTTGACCCCACATAGATAGATGGATAGATAGATTTCATTGATCCCATGAGGGAAATTCTTGACATATTGCTGCTTGTGGCTATATTTTAATTTTGTGATCGAGTTACTGCTTAGACTGTACACTTATCTAGTCATATTTGAGTCAAAAATGATCTGAAAATACTGTAGAGACATTAATTACTCCAAGAAATGGCTTGGAAAGAGGAATTTTATTTAAAGATTTTCTACTAGTTGTTTAATGAGGTGGTCTCTGAAAAGGACAGTGGAAAAGTCTATATTCAGCTTCAGGGAATTTACAAGCAGTATGAAGGACACCATCACTTCTGGCTTCTTTGGGACATGACAGCAGAACGTGCTGCAAATGTCCTCTTGGCTGACTCGGTACACGCTGGGGATTTGGTTACAACTCAAACTGAGACAGCTGTGGGACAGGCCGCTGAATGATAAACGGTAGGTACACTGAGGCATCTGCTTCACTGGCTGGTAAATGTACAGTGGTGGGGCTACCTCCTCCATCTACGTGGGGGAAAAAAGCAGACATACCATTTATTGTCCCGTCATGACGCATATGCGAGTGTGTAGATATAGCAGAGCAATAAATAAGGTAATCACTCACATCCGTAGACATTTGTCTTTCCCACCACTGGCCACTCGCTGACCGTCAGGACTCCAATCTACAGCAAACACCTGAATGAGGCAATGACATAAAAAATATTAACAGTAATTTCACCAATCATGCATAACATTATGACCACCTGCCTAATATTGTGTTGGTTCCCCTTTTGCTGCCACAACAGCCCTGACCCATCATGCACTGTGTATAGACACCTTTCTACCAGAACCAGCATTAACTTCTTCACCAATTTGAGCAACAGTAGCTCGCCTGTTGGATCGGATCACACGGGCCAGACTTCGCTCCCCACGTGCATCAATGAGCCTTGGCCGCCCATGACCTTGTCGCCGGTTCACCACTGTTCCTTCCTTGGACCACTTTTGATAGATACTGACCACTGCAGACCGGGAACACCCCACAAGAGCTGCAGTTTTGGAGATGTTCTGATCCAGTGGTCTAGCCATCACAATTTGGCCCTTCATCAAACTCGCTCAAATCCTTACGCTTGCCCATTTTTCCTGCTTCTAACACATCAACTTTGAGGACAAAATGTTGACTTGCTGCCTAATATATCCCACCCACTAACAGGTGCCATGATGAGGAGATCATCAGTCTTATTCACTTCACCTCTCACTGCGCACAATGTTATACCTGATCTGTGTATAATCATGTTTACTACATTTGCTCATTTCTTTTGTATGTATTAAACAAATTAAATACGTGCTGAAAAAAAACCCCCTCAAATCATTCTCTCACCTCATCAGCATGCCCAGGCAGATCCACGCTCAGTTTGCCCGTCTTCACATCCCACACCTTTAGCGTGCTGTCACTGCTTCCGCTCACCAACAGACGGCAGTCTGCTGACCACGCTACCTGATACACGGCGGCCACGTGACCCCGGAGTGACGTTAAATACCTGCAGTAGGGAAATCACACAGTAAGGAGCCCTTCATTTATACTCTATGTGAATTATGTAGTGCGTCTCTCACATTTTAGGTTGCTTCATGATTTTACAAAATAAAAAAGAAACAGGAAATCTAGGAACAAGAGGTGGAACAGTCACAGATAGATCTGTGAAAGCCCAGTGAATGTACCTGTATGAGAGACATGCTTGTGTTATAAAGCACCAGTACACTTAAACTGGAGAAGCTGTGTGTATGAAATGGGGTGTATGGATGGACCACGAAGAACATTCTATACTTAACATGGCCAGAGAGAGGTAGTTAATGTAACTGCTGAAACGTGTGCTTGATGTTCAATTTCTATACACTATTACTACGCTAAGAGATGTGCAACAGCTCAAGATTTTTAAGGAATACCTGGAAAACAAAAAGCAATGGAAAGACTTTTCTAGTTTCTTCTCGTTGGATAACAGGTGATGCTTAAATGAGCACCAACGACACAATGTTACTTGGGCGCCATCTACTGTCGTTTTCTGGAATAAACGTCTGAGTTCACATATTACAGCCATTAATATTTGCGTTATACAATTCCTTTATAGTTAATACTTTATTCTGTTAACCCAAATTAAGCATCTTTAACCAAACAATGTAATCCCCTGAAAGTTAAAAGCCCTATTCTAGATGCAACGATCCAAAAAGAATAAAAGATCAGGTTTAATTTACATACTTGCCAGTTCTGCCGTCCCAGATCTTGATAGACTTGTCGAAAGAAGCACTCGCGAGCAGTCGTGTATCAGGGGAAAACAGCACCTCGTTGACCAGAGCCTGGTGACCAGTCATACGAGCCACAGGCTTCTTCTCCTCTGCTGGATTCCACAGGAAGAGTGTGAAGTCATCAGAACCTGACACCAGTCTCTCAGGAGCCTCACCCTGATTCAGACACAGAGCTCAATAAAGCATAGAAGTGAAATATACAATATGAACATCCAACACTCTCATTACTTTGCACTTACTCGGACTTTGTTGTATCGTTGCAGCGCTCTCTCTTTGATTTCTTCCACTGCAGGATGCAACCAAGCCGGCATTAATCCAACAGTACATCCGCCTCCACGTATTATTTATTATTTTCTTAATAGTCTTTAATGAAAAACTAACAACAAGCATGCAGGTATTTAAAGACAGACTGATCGAATACGCTGAAATGTGGACGTCCCTTTGTCAGGAATCAGACTGAGTCTCAGAGCCTATTTTCAAAGATTAAATACAAGCATTGCTAATCTTACATGAGCCAGTAAGGTCCTGAGGGTTGATGGTAGCAGTGGCTGGCTCGAAGGCTCCTGTACGGAGGACGTAGTCAGTGCTGAGAGCCAGCGTGTTCACCCAGTGAGCATGACCGTGCAACGTCCGACACTGAACCCCCTACAGCAAGAAGAGATCCAAAACACCTCTATGTTCAATTCAGCAAATATAAGGTTAGCACTAATTATATGATATGTCTAATTTCAGGGCAGAGACTTGCTGCAAATCTAACAAGCCCATAGACACATAATGTGTTTGCTCTTACATCTTTGGCCCTCCAGACTTTAACCGTTCTGTCCTGGGATGAAGTGTACAGGAGGCCGTCCCCTCCCCATTTAACACAGGTCACTGACTGCGTGTGGCCCGTCAGGATCTTATCACAGCGGCTCAGCACCGTGTCCCATATCCGAACAGAACCATCTTTAGATGAGCTAGCCAAGTACCGGCACTCAGGGTTCCTGTGGCACAGTGAACACTGTTACATGCAGAATATGAAAATATTAAAGGAAAACGGGAATGAAAGCTGTTATGGAGCAGACAGATGAGACACTTCAGTTTAAACATCCTCATTGTAAATACTCTACAATTTAAACATCTGAATCAAAAAATAAGTAAAAAATGAAATGACAAATAGTTATTTTATTTTAATGTTTATTGAATTGAGGGTTTTTTTTAAATAGTAAAGCCCAAAAGCTGTATCACACAAATTGGGAACTGGTAACACATCAAGCTTTACAGTTAATAATAGCACTAAATATTTTATCTATAGGATTAATGCGCTTACACCTCAATTGTCCTTTATTAAAGCACTCATTTAGAAACAGATTACGATGTGAGAGTTGCAAGATCCACAAAGATTTAGCTTTCTGTATTTAATTACTATGCTGTGTGTGTTTCTATGGGAATTTTTGGGAAATTTCTCTAGAAGTACATTTGTGAGGTCAGGCACTGATGTTGGATGAGAAGGCCTGGCTCGCAGTCTCCGCTCTAATTCTTCCCAAAGGTGTGCTATGGGGTTGAGGTCAGGACTCTGTGCAGGCCAGTCAAGTTTCTCCACACATGACTAGACTCTCAAGGCACTCATGGGAGCATGAAATTGTCCAAAATGTCTTGGTATTCCCAATTGCTTCCACTTTGTTATAATACCACTAACATTTGACGGTTGAATATTTAGTAGTGAGGAAATTTCACGACTTATTGCACAGGAGGCAACCTATCACGGTACCATGCTTGAATTCACTGAGCTCCTGAGAAAGTCTGCATGCCTAGGTGCTTGATTTTATACACCTGTGGCCAAGGAAGTGATTGGAACACCTTGAATTCAATGATTTGGAGGGGTGTCCCAAAACTTTTGGCAATATAAGTATTTTACGCGTGAATAGCCCTTTAGTACTCTTTGACTCTTTCTAGCATACATTCACCATGACTTGCACATCTGGCTTGCTTCCTTAATGATCTTCCTTGACATCTGGATTCCTGTAAAATTGCTTTGTCATGATGTCTATGGTTATCATACCAAATAAAACTAAATAGGATTTAGGTACACAATTTTGGGAAGTGCAGATCTGGATAATGAGCAACCCGATCGATCCTGGCTTTGTGTACACACATCTGGATTTATTTTATTGTCGACAAATGCTATTCAAAAAAGCATTATCTGGCACAAATAACATGAAATTTGGACAGAACTTACAGGTGCAATGGCTCCCAACACAGCCAAGTAATCCATTTAGTGTGTCCAGTCAGAGTCTTTCCTATCTGCTGTCCTGTTACCGGGTCCCAGAGGATAATCTAATATGTACAAATTTACAGACACTGTTGGTATTTTTAAAGATATAGCTGCTGTTTTTGATGCAGAGTGAACACTTACCTGGCTATTCTTACACCCTGACGCTAATTTTTTGCCATCTGGAGACCAGGCGATGGACAGAACCCAGTGTTTATGGCCTTAAAGACATAAATAAAGCCTTTTAACTTCAGAACATATATAAAACACAATCTCCACTATAAAAGAAATTGGTTGTTCTCAAGTGCAGTACATCTTCGCTGACCTTTGGAAGTGTGATGAGGAGTCTCTGTGGTCAGATCCCAAAATCTTACGGTCGTATCTCCAGAACCACTAGCCAGGTATCTAGAGACAGATTAAACACAGAGGATGGATTGTTTAGAGCAAATTGTTTCACACAAGACAGTGTCAGTTGTTGTTGTTCTTTCGGCTGCTTCCTATTCGGGAGAATTCACCACAGCGGATCATTTCTACTACTACTTTCATATCTTCTACTTTCTTAGAAGATAACACTTGTGCTTAAATGTTCCATTCCATTCCATTGTCAGTACCGCTTATCCGATCTATTCTCGGGTCACGGGGAGCCTGCGCCTATCTCAGGCGTCATCGGGCATCAAGGCAGGATACACCCTGGACGGAGTGCCAACCCACCGTAGAGTACTCACACACACATTCACTCACGCAATCACACACTACGGGCAATTTAAAGACCCCAATCAGCCTAGAAGCATGTCTTTGTACTGTGGGAGGAAACCGGAGCACCCGGAGAACATGCAAACTCCACACACACAGTGAGCAGGACCGAGACTCGAACCCAGAAAATCTCAGAGAAGGTTTTTCACGCTGGAGGTGTGAGGCGAACGTGCTAACCACTAAGCCACCTGTTTAAACGTTAACGATATTTTTTAGTATCGCTCAAATGTAAATGGACATGCACAGTGCCTCGGTTTCCACCTGATGCATACAAACAAATAAAAATCAACTGCCCTAATAAGGGAGTTTGGGATTAACTAGAACAGACTGCAACATAATGTCAGAGCTCATAAAAATAATGCTTTCCTCCCTGAAAAACCTTCTCTCCTCTAGAGCCAGAAAACAAGCAGAAAAATCACCACCACCAACCACTTGCACACAGGCCACCACATATCTGTATATAGAATCCCCTGTTTATAGCAAATGTTTGTTATATACCAGTGTTGCCTTTGCCTTGTTATCTTAATGTAATGTGTAATGCCTATAAGCACTCAACAACCAAATTCCATACCTTGTATATGGATTCCATTCGTTGTCACAGAGAAGGTTACAGGTTATCATTCATACAATTCGCACTAACATTGTACAATAGCTCACCTGTGTGTGACAGGTGATAACACTCTCACACTGCACACTACAACCATTAACACTATTTTCTAGACTCTCAAGGTACTTCATTTTTATCATCTACTGCCACTTTGCACATTTGTATATGATTAAATCCACAACTGTGTTTCATATCTGCACTACTATGATTAATTTAACTGATCATATTCTATACTTAAGGTTTTCAGGTGGTCATAATGTTATGCCTGGTCAGTGTATATAATGTGTAGGATTCAGCAACACAAAAAAACATTATGGTTAAAAAGACTGTTGAGGTCAAACCAGAAAAAATGATCAGACTGTTGAGTAACAACATTATACATATACATATACACATATATATATATATATATTAGTATTATTTGTAGACACTTCTTCCACTCACTTTCCAGTAGGACTGAAGGCCACTGAGATGACGGCCTCGGTGTGGCCCTCCAGTGAACTGGTACAGCGAGCCACGGCCCTCACGCGGAACACGGCTTGTGGTTGGTACACTACTGGCAACACATGCTCTGTTTCCACACCCAGAGTCTGCACACAAGCCCCCAGGGACGACACCACCTCAGCATCGTGCACGAAGAACAGCAGCGGCACCGGCTCTTCCTGAAGACACAGAGAGAAAGAACAATCGGTGACTTGAAACACATCATGCTTAATTTTTAATACGCAAGTGTAGAATAATCACAATTCAAGTTTAACAAATGAAATACAAATGCGAAGAACAAGTATCTTAGATGTACCTCTGATTTAGTCACCAGTGTCTATACATATTAATTAAACAAACTATGTTGCAGTTACCTTTTGTAGTAAGGCATTACAGACCAGTTGCAGCTTATCAGGGGTTATGTTCAGTGGGACGTCAAAGGGAGATCCGAGAGGCTCGCCACCTTCATCCTGAAACTGGATTAACATACGCTCCACGTTCTCGCTCATTTTTACACCCACTCTCACTTTGTCTGTCAAAACAGATGAGATGATGAGCGAGATAGCATTTATTGATGAGGCAAAATTCTAGCACAGTTTTGGATTCTGTTAATGCATAAGCAAAGCATGAACAAGCTGTAAAGAGGAGGTTTATATATTTTTTTACCTGCAAATGCAGCCATATAAATCAGTGAAATATAATTCTTAAATTTTTAGACAAACTATATCTTTCAAAAGCATTATGACTTTGATTAAAGAATACATCAACGATTTAAAGTTGTATAAGTAATAAACAGAATAAATAGAAACTATCTAAACCTAATAATCACATGATAGGCTAGCAGTTAACAAGTTATTTGTTTTCCTTTTTTGAGTATGCCATGATTAACTTAAAACAAAAAAATCCTTGTGTTTTTATAGATCTATTGACGATGCTCTAAGCTGAGAAATGACGTAATGCATCGCCAATTCCCTGTTCAAGCACTTTATAAACTGATCAACTTATACACAAAATGTTGCCGGCTTGTTACAAGGTTTATTTTCATTGACCTTAAAACTAAGCACATGATTTCAATATTAAAGGCGTAAACATACATAAGTTTAAGTCTTGTACTAAAGAAGACATGACTTAAACTCAAATAAAACAAACGAAACGACATTTACCTTCCACACGTGTAATTTATCGTCAGTAGTCGCCGGAAAGTGACGTATTTGACAAGCCTATACGTCACGAACGCGACAGAATTAAACAGACGTAAGAGCTAGCTGCCCATACTGAGCTGAATTCGCAGTTAACGCTGAGAAAAGTCACACAACATGGGTGGCAAAAATAAACAAAGGACGAAAGGAAATGTTCGGGTAAGGCGGATTTAAGTTGTTCGAAGCTTTGTTCAACTAAAACCGTCAAACTAGGGTCGATTGTCAGGCTGCTAAACGTGGGGTGACGTTAAAGTGTGCTACTTCCAGCTTTGTTTTCTGCCAGGCTCCGGATGTGGCGTATGATTTCGGCATAGTATGCTATAATAAAAATACTAGATTAAAAAAAAAGCCAAAAACAAGGCGTGTCCAATATTTACGTCTGTATGTAGACACACTAACTTTTAGCTTTAAAGAAAAAAACAAACAAGTACAACGTCAGCTCTGTGGCTTATTAAGCAACCTGGTTTTAAGCAACCGGTAGAACGCAACTATGACGTCATGATGCAAATTTGCCTCTTGCACCATGGTCAAAAATGGCACTCATATAAAACTTATACAAAATGTTCATAAAGCTTCACACAACAACATTGAATTTGAGCAAAAAAACAAAACAAAACAAAAACTGATCAACGGAAAAACATTTGTTGTATAGTAACCTAACCTAACCTATGTTATTGATTAATGTTGCTTTGCATCAGTGACACCATATGTCCTAGCCATTTCTATAATCTACTTTCCTTACACTTTCAGCCATCCAGCAGTGGCAGAGCTGCCGAACTGTTAGCACGGGAAAACGGAGTGGTCCCTGGGTTTGTTGGATTTGGGATTTCGACCTCAAAAGAACCAGGATATGTGCCTGCCGTCCACGGTGCTGAGGAAATCGACAACCTGGTGGATGCTGATTTCCGTCTGGTTTTAAGGAAATTGTCCAAGAGAGATACAGTCACAAAATTGAAGGTAAACGTTGTCAAAATAAATTTTGTTGTGTCCTTTGTGTGAATTGTCTGTGGTCACTGTGTAAGGTCAAATAATAAAGAATCCCAGTGCATCGAGATGGACAACTTTGTAGGTTATCTACATAGTTAATTTCTGACAGAACTCCTTGTCTTTGCAGGCTGTACAAGAATTTGGAGCTATGTGTCAAGAGCGTGATTCAGACACAGTCGCAGGGGTTCTTCCATACTGGCCACGTATATATTGCAAAATATCAGTGGTAAGGCTTCTTGCTTTAGTATTAGTTATTTAATTGTGTTAACCTCCTATATAATTTACCGTAATACACTTACATCTCCAACTTTATTTGGAACCCCTGTACATCTCCTGTTGCCGACCTGTTCACATTGACCTGAATGAGAACCAAATGGTTGTTGGTCCCAAACTTTGTATTGTATATTTATTTTATTATATAGGGTTTTTCATGCACAACAGAGTCTCTAGAGTTTACACAGAATGGTGCAAAAATCATTCAGGGTAGTTGTACAGGATGTTGATGAGAGAGGAGAATGGCCACACTTGTTGAAGCTGATAGGAAGTTTATAAGCAGGTCACATAACCACCATGTACAACAATGCTGAACAGAAAAGCATCACAGAACCCATAGCGTGTTGGACATTGAGGCAGATTGGCTACAACAGAAGAATAGCTCATTGCATTTACATCCTTATCCTGAGCGACTTAAATTTTGATCTCATTTTTTACAACTGAGCAATTGAAGGTTAATGGCTTTGCTCAGGGGCCCAGCAGTGGCAGCTTGGCGGACCTGGGATTCGAACTCACAACCTTCCCATCAGTAATCCAACAGCTACCACATCTTATTGCCTTTACACCCCTGTCAGCTAAGAACAGGAATATGTGGCTACACTGTGCAGAGGCTCACCCAAACTGTACAGCTGATGACTGAAAAAAGTTCATGCAAGAGTTTTCCATAACCGAGTGATTATTTAAGTCACTGTAGCCTTCCCGTCAGCTTGAACCAGTCTGGCCGTTCTCCTCCGACCCATTTCATGAACAAAGCATTTTTGCTTGTAGAACTGAATGCACACTGATTCTTTCATTCAGATCAGCAGTTTCTGAAATACTCAAATCAATCCTTCTGATACCGACAACTATGCCCTGGGCAAAGCCACAGAGATCAGTTTTCCTCTTTTCTGATTGATGTGTAGGTCTTGACCTGATTTCATGCATTGAGCTTCTGCCACATGGCTTATTGGGTAATTGCATGAATGAACAGGGTGTTCCTAATAAAGTGATTGAATATGATGTTTATGATGCCAACTACTGCATAGTTATAACACTGATATTGTGTCAGGATCATGACAGACGACTTCGAGAAGCCACACAGCAGGCATTTGAACAGCTGATTCTGAAAGTCAAGCGTAACCTCGCTCCATACCTGAAGGGAATAATGGGTCACTGGCTCATAGCACAGTGCGACACCTATTCCCCTGCTGCCTCTGCTGCTAATGTTGCCTTCCAGGCTGCTTTCCCCCTTAACAAACAGCCTGAGGCTCTCAGCTTCTGCAAAGATGAAGTCTTGACCGTAAGTCTAATTAATATATTCCAGTCTTATTAAGTAGAGGAAGAATTCACTGACCATGGGAATGGCCTAATCTTTAAGCAATGCTTTTCTATTTTGTTCCCTATAGGTGCTCCAAGACAATCTGCTCAAGGAAACAGCCGACACACTAAGTGACCCACAGTAGGTGTAAAAGATTCATCTGCACAGACGATCGCCTTAAAATGCATTATTTTTAGTAACGGAATGCACAATTATTATCGCTTTTCCCTTTACATCATTTGGAGTTCCTTATGGAAGTTGAACTGTATGTGATTGTATTTGTGCAGGAGCGTACCGGAAGAGGAGCGCCAGGCAAAATATGTGCGTGTGCTGACTAGCTCGCTGCTGGCTCTCAAGAAACTGCTCAAGTCCTTATCCGAGTCTGATCGGGAGGCTCTCAGCCAGCAGCTCGCTCACATCATCTCACAAGGAAAATTCTGGAAATATAGCAAACACAACACCCCACAGGTGAGCTGGATAAGGTGCAAAAAAAATGATTATACTTTCTGCTTCATCAGGAAAAGAGTTCTTACATTCTTGATACGCTTGTTCTACTATTAAGCTATAATTTAGTTGCGTCCTCTCCTCCAGGTCAGAGGGGCGTTCTTTAAAGCGGTAGCTGCGTTGTGTGAACTTGTACCTCAGCTTGTTCAGAACGAAGCAGCTCGAGCTTGTTCTACCGTACTCCTGAGTATCGACGACTCAGATCCTGTTGTGTTGCCGCCGCTGTGGGAAGCTGTTCTGCACGTTATCTCCAGTATACAGGTAAGAGCCTTTGGTGTGAGGGATTTGCTCTGTTTTAGTTACATTCACTGCATTTCAAGTAGGAAACTGTTGGGATGAGAATGTAAATGTGTAATTTAACTGTGGGTGTTAAAAAAAGGAGAAAGAAACCTTAAGAGGAACCAGACTCAAAAAACGTCTGTGTAATGGGATTATAAACCATAGGAAAATGGTAGCACGTGTGTTGAAATACGATTCAGTTTTAAATAAATCTTTACAGTTTATAATTAAATAGCTATGTGAGTACAGTAAATGAATGAGTTGTTAAGGGCTCCATAATGTAAATACTCTGACCAAATTCAAGCCACAGTATTTTACACCCATTTGTAAATTGTTCTGATATTCTTGTCACTAAGATTAATGTACACTGATCAGGCATAACATTACGACCACCTGCCTAATATTGTGTTGGTCCTGCTTTTGCTGCCAAAACAGCCCTGAGCCGTCATGCACGGTGTATTCTGACACCTTTCTATCAGAACCAGCATTAACCTCTTCAGCAATTTGAGCAACAGTAGCTCGTCTGTTGGATCGGACCACACAGGCCAGCCTTCGCTCCCCACGTGCATCAATGAGCCTTGGCTGCCCATGACCCTGTCTCCGGTTCACCACTGTTCCTTCCTTGGACCACTTTTGATAGATACTGACCACTGCAGACTGGGAACACCCCACAAGAGCTGCAGTTTTGGAGATGCTCTGATCCAGTGGTCTAGCCATCACAATTTGCCCCTTCGTCAAACTCGCTCAAATCCTTACGCTTGCCCATTTTTCCTGCTTCTAACACATCAACTTTGAGGACAAAATGTTCACTTGCTGCTTAATATATCCCACCCACTAACAGGTGCCATGAGGAGATCATCAGTCTTAGTCACCTGGCAGTGCTCATAATGTTATGCCTGATCAGTGTATATCTTTCAATAATTCTTCATTAATCTTAAAAAAGTGACGTTTAAAAATATCATATTTCTCATATTTTTGGCTTAAAAGAAGTAAAAAACCAACCTAACCTACCTAAGGGCAATAGATGTTTGCAACAAAAATAATTCCTGACGTTCATGTTATTCAATTATTTTTAATTTTTTTTTATATATTTACAAATCTAAAAGGAAAAAGATATAAAATATGAATTGCTGAATTACTAATACAGTCTCAAAAATGAGGTCTCAAGATTGCACAGTTTATATAAAGGCTTCACCTTTTCTGTATGCATTAAATTAAAGTGTTGGATCACCCCTCATCGCTTCCTCACTATTCTACAGGATTGTTGGTCTCATGTAAACGCCCGAAAAGGTGTTCTGCCCAAGCTTTGGACTCTGTTGAGAGAAGGGGGACGGGGTCTGGCCACCTCCCTCCACCCCAACATGCTTCCATTGATCAGCAAACTGCCCGCAGAAGTCACTGAGCCCAAACTCGATTTCTGTAGCACATTCCTCTCCTCTGTTACACAAGGGTAAGACACCTGTATCACTTTATCGTGTTAATCACTGATTTGTTTTTGATAAATGCTTTTGATCTAATATAATTTAGACCTGTCTAAAGGTTCGATATATAATGTTGCTTATTAACGCAAACTCAAATCTGATTGGCCAGGAGGTGCTCATGAATTTTCTATAACTAATAATATACGAATAATATAAGAATTTCATACCGGATCGGTCGAGGCCCGAGTTAACAACGACCGCCATCGTCGCCGTTGACCTACAGGGCGCCGGTGGAAATTGGGCTACTGTTGGTTGAAGAAGTAGAGGAGGGAGGAGAGTGCGTAGACAGAGAGAGAAGAGGAAAGGTAAGAGTGTAGGACTGAGAATAGGAACTCTGAATGTTGGTACTATGACAGGGAAAGGTAGAGAGCTGGCTGATGTGATGGAGAGAAGGAAGGTGGATATACTGTGTGTACAGGAGACCAGGTGGAAGGGTAGCAAGGCTCGTAGTATAGGAGCAGGATTCAAGCTGTTTTATTATGGTGTGGATAGTAAGAGAAATGGTGTAGGTGTGGTCCTGAAGGAGGAGTTTGTGAGGAATGTTCTGGAGGTGAAGAGAGTGTCAGACAGGGTGATGAGTCTGAAGTTAGAGATTGAAGGGGTGATGTTGAATGTTGTTAGTGGTTATGACCCACAGGTAGGTTGTGAGTTAGATGAGAGAAAGATTCTGGAGTAAATTAGATAAGGTGATATTCCCAGAGTATTGAGAGTAAAGGAACCTTGAAGGACAGATGGTAGTGGACTTTGCTAAGAGGACATGACTGTGGTTAACACTTATTTTCAGAAGAGGGAGGAGCATAGAGTGACTTACAAGAGTGGAGGTAGGAGCACACAGGTAGACTACATCCTATGTAGAAGAGGCAATCTGAAAGAGATTAGTGACTGTAAAGTGGTAGTGGGAGAGAGTGTAGCCAGACAGCATAGGATGGTGGTGTGTAGGATGACTGTTTATGGTCTGTAAGAAGAAGAAGAGGTCAAAGATAGAGAAGAAAACCAAGTGGTGGAAGCTGAAAAAGGAGGAATGTTGTGAGGAATTTAGACAGAGGTTGAGGCAGGCTCTGGGTGGTCAGGTAGTGCTGCCAGATGACTGGGAAACTACAGCAGAAGTGATCAGGGAGACAGGGAGAAAGGTGCTGGGTGTGTCATCTGGAAGGAGGAAAGAAGATAAGGAGACTTGGTGGTGGAATGAGGAAGTTCAGGATAGTATCCAGAGGAAGAGGTTAGCCAAGAAGAAGTGGGACATGGACAGGACTGAAGAGAATAGACAAGAATATGAGGAGTCACAGCGCAGAGTGAAGAGGGAGGTGTCTAAGGCCAAGCAGAAGGCATATGACGAGTTGTACACTAGGTTAGACACTAGAGAAGGAGAGAAGGACTTGTACAGGTTAGCTAGGCAGAGGGATCGAGATGGGAAGGATGTGCAGCAAGTTAGAGTTATTAAGGATAGAGATGGAAGGGTGCTCACAAGTGAGGAGAGTACAGAGGAGATGGAAGGAGTACTTTGAGGAGCTGATGAATGAGGAAAATGAGAGGGAAAAAAGAGTAGAAGGGCTGAACTCTGTGGAACAGAAAGTAGATAAGATTAGAAAGGATGAAGTCAGGAAGGCTTTGAAGAGGATGAAAAGTGGAAAGGCAGTTGGTCCTGATGACATCCCGGTGGAGGTCTGGAAGTGTCTAGGAGAGGCAGCAGTGGAATTTTTAACTAGTTTGTTCAACAGGGTTTTAGAGAGTGAGAGGATGCCTGAGGAATGGAGAAGAAGTGTGTTAGTGCCGATCTTTAAGAATAAGGGTGACGTGCAGAGTTGTAGCAACTATAGGGGGATAAAGTTGATGAGCCATACAATGAAGCTATGGGAAAGAGTAGTGGAAGCTAGGTTAAGGAAGGTAGTGGAAATTTGTGAGCAGCAGTATGGCTTCATGCCCAGAAAGAGCACAACAGATGCAATTTTTGCTCTGAGAATTTTGATGGAGAAGTATAGGGATGGTCAGAGGGAGTTGCACTGTGTGTTTGTAGACTTGGAGAAAGCATATGACAGGGTGCCAAGAGAAGAGCTACGGTACTGTATGAGGAAGTCAGGAGTAGCGGAGAAGTATGTCAGAGTGGTGCAGGACATGTATGAGAGGAGCAGGACAGTGGTGAGGTGTGCTGTAGGTCAGACAGAGGAGTTGGGACTGCATCAGGTCAGACAAAGTGGAGGTGGGACTGCATCAGGTCAGACAAAGTGGAGGTGGGACTGCATCAGGGATCGGCTCTGAGCCCCTTCCTGTTTGCTATAGTGATGGACCAGTTGTCAGAGGAGGTCAGGCAGGAGTCTCCTTTGACAATGATGTTTGCAGATGACATTGTGATCTGTAGTTTAGAGCAGGGAGCAGGTGGAGGAAAACCTGGAGAGGTGGAGGTTTGCGCTGGAGAGAAGAGGAATGAAAGTCAGTCGTAGTAAGACTGAGTACATGTGTGTGAATGAAAGGGAGGGAAGTGGAACAGTAAGGTTACAGGGTGAAGAGGTGAAGAAGGTACAGGAGTTTAAGTCAACAGTCCAGAGTAATGGAGAGTGTGGGAAAGAGGTAAAGAAGCGAGTGCAGGCAGGTTGGAATAGGTGGAGAAAGGATTCGTGAGTTCTGTGTGATCGGAAAATTTCAGCGAGAATCAAGGGGAAGGTGTACAGGACAGTGGTGAGACCAGCCATGCTGTATGGTTTAGAGACAGTGTCACTGAGGAAGAGACAGGAGTCAGAGCTAGAGGTAGCAGAGCTGAAGATGTTGAGGTTCTCTTTGGCAGTGACAAGGTTGGACAGGATTAGGAACGAGTACATCAGAGGGACAGCTCATGTTGGACATATGGGGACAAAGTTAGGGAGACCAGATTAAGATGGTTTGGACATGTTCAGAGGAGGGAGAGTGAGTATATTGTTAGGAGAATGTTGGACATGGAGCTGCCAGGCAGGAGGCAAAGAGGAAGGCCAAAGAGGAGGTATATGGATGGAATTAATGAGGATATGAAGCTAGTGGGTGCAAGTGTTGAGCATGCAGAAGATAGGGATAGGTGGAGAGAGATGATTCGCTGTGGCGACCCCTGAAGGGAAAAGCCGAAAGAAGAAGATAACATAAGAGATAACAGGACCTAACTGGTTCTAAGGTCATGTACAACATTACATGTAACTATAAATGGATAAAAAAAGTTGCTTGTGTCATTATATAAACAAACAAATAATTAAATAATATAGTTGATACATACTTGTGGTCAGAGAAGAATGAAACAGTCCTCTACATGACATGTCCTGGCTCATTGTCTGATGTTTGCTCTAGTCTTTCCAGTGAGCGTGCATTAGTCAGCCCATCAGAAAGTGCAGCCATTGTCTTTGCTACCATGGAGTGCCTTCGTTTTCTGCTGCTACAGAATGCGGGAGAGGATCCAGAGCAGCGAGCCATGCAGAACATGCTCATCGTAGATCAAGTGAGTGGCTTCAGGACTAATCAGAGAAGTTTTTCTTTCCCAGACCTTACATTCAGCTGAATCTTTGCTTAGCCTTACCTTCTTCTGTTTAAGTTGATTTGAGTATGCCTTACAGGTGGGGCAAATATAAGTTTATTTACTTTTAAAGAATAATGTTTCTTGTAAATGCATGAAACGTTTTTTCTTCTTGAGATCCTTGGAAAAGAGATGCAGGCAGATACAAGACAAAAATTACTATAGCAACGTTTAGCATTAGCATTCGTCTGTTGCTGGAGCATGTGAATTTACTAAAAACATGTACACTTGTAGAAAGTGAGAAAGTTATGTAGCTAGCTAAATATTTTTACAATATACTCTATATTGGCAAAAGTTTTGGGACACCCCTCCAAATCATTGAATTCAGCTGGTGTTTGGGGCTTGGCCCCTTAGGTCCAGTGAAAGGAACTCTTAATGCTTCAGCATACCAAAACATTTTGGACAATTTCATGCTCCCAACTTTGTGGGAACAGTTTGGGGATGACCCCTTCCTGTTCCAACATGACTGCACACCAGTGCACAAAGCAAGGTCCATAAAGACATGGATGAGCGAGTTTGGTGTGGAGGAACTTGACTGGCCTGCACAGAGTCCTGACCTCAACCCCATAGAACACCTTTGGGATGAATTAGAGCGGAGACTGCGAGCCAGGCCAAAACTGTGGTGTCTCTTTATATGCACATGAATGTAATATGGAGTTGTCCCGCCCTTTGCAGCTATAACAGCTTCAACTCTTCTGGGAAGGCTTTCCACAAGGGTTAGGAGTGTGTTTATGGGAATTTTTTTGACCATTCCACTAGAAGAGCATTTGTGATGTCAGGCACTGATGTTGGACGAGAAGGTCTGGCTCGTAGTCTCTGCTCTAATTCATCCCCAAACTGTTACCAAAATAGTTGGAAGCATTAAGAGTTCCTTTCACTGGAACTAAGTGGCCGAGCCCAACCCCTGAAAAACAGCACCTGAATTCAATGATTTGGAAGGGTGTCCCAAAACTTTTGGCAATATCGTGTATGTACAGTTGCTAAGATATAATTTTTACGATTTAGAAAGAGTTAATTGATTTGTTTATGAAATGGGCTTTTAGTGTCTTTTCTTATATATTATTTGCAGTATTGATGTAGCTGTTTAATTTATTGCCTCATTGTGATTTACACAGATAAACAGTTGCTTCATTGCTATCTTTTATTTTATATGCAGCATAACAGTTTTGGTTGTGTCTCTTTCTCACCTCTGTTTTTTTTTCTCTTCACCTCTCCCTTTACAGCTTCTCCCTTTGATAGACAAAGCTCTTGGAAGCCAAGCGTTGCAAAGCGGGCCTCTGTTCCCTCAGATCACAGAGATGCTAGTCTCATGGGAGAAGCGTGCAGTGGGAAATGAGGCCACCACTTTCCTCAGACTTCTGGCAGATTTCTGGGAGGGTTTAGGCCGCATCTGTGTAAGTTATGTGGACCATGAGGAGCAACAGGTTAAGCAGGTGGTGTTACAAGGCATTGCCTCACTACTGCAGATCATGCAGAATCCAGACAGCTACTGCACCAAACAAGGGAAGAGAAAGAAAGCTGTTAAGGTATGCTTCTCTGAGGAGGAGGAGGTGAAAGTGAACGCAGAGGAAAACCTGAGCCAAACTCCAGAAGTAGAGACCTTACAGAGGCAGAAGCAGCAGAATTCTCCCCTGAGGAGCAGCCACCTGTTGGAGCTGGTCTGCCAGCTGGCTGAACTGAACATGGTGTATGTGAGTGAGCGTGACTCAGAGCGACACCTGCGCTTCCTGGCTCTATTGCTGCAGGCTTTCCCAAAGGCCGAAGTGTTCCAGGGGCTGCTGAAACCAGATGATGGGAAGACAGAGGCGGAATTGGGGAACGAGTTGTCAGAAAATCCAGCCATCCGTTTCCTCCATCAGAGGGTGATGGTTTGGCTCAAGCAGGACGACAGGAAAGACACAGACTTCATTGTGGACATGGTGTTCAGTTCTTTGCAATGCTGCGGCTCGAACGCAGAGCAGACTCTTGTACTCAACCACATCACCGTAAGACATCCAGTCCACCTAATTACACCATGGGGTATATCCAAAAGTATGTGGACCCCTGACCATCACACCCATATGTGTGAGTGACTTTTAGCACAAGTTGGAAGCACACAATTATTTAGCTAGTCATTGTATGCTCTTGTGGCTGAATTAGACAAATCACCATAGTCATGATCCAAATTACAGTAGAAAGCCTTCCCAGATGAGTGGAAGCTGTTATATAACAGCAAACGGGATATTAATCTGGACTTGATGTTCAGAATGCATGTATAGATGCCATGGTCTGGTGTCCACAAACTTTGGGCCATATACTCTATTTTCAAATTGCTCTACTCAGAAGGCACTTTGCTCATTTTTCACAGCTGTGTATCTTTTTCCTTTTTTTCCTCTCCATGTAGGTGGACTTAAAATGGGGTGTTATTCTGCAGATAATCGAAAAGGTATGTTGAGACAGGGCATTAGAGTGAAGGGGAGGGGTATGTTCGTTTATATCATGGTTATAGAATATATCATGTCATAGTACACACACATTTCTCTTTCACACACTTTTTTTTTTACCATTGATTGCACTAATGTGGTCATATTTTCGTGATGTTTTGCGCTTTTGTGTATTAGTAGTAGTTAGGAAAGGTTAGAAGATTTCTGTAACTCCGGTCTTGTTGAAACATTCATTCATTCATTGTCTACCGCTTATCCGATCTACACGGGGAGCCTGTGCCTCTCTCAGGCGTCATCGGGCATCAAGGCAGGATACACACTGGACGGAGTGCCAACCCATCGCAGGGCACACACACACTCTCATTCACTCACGCAATCACACACTACGGACAATTTAGAGATGCCAATCAACCTACAATGCATGTCTTTGGACCGGGGGAAGAAACCCCCGAGGCACGGGGAGAACATGCAAACTCCACACACACATGGCGGAGGCGGGAATCGAACCCCCAACCCTGGAGGTGTGAGGCAAACGTGCTAACCACCAAGCCACCGTGCACCCCTCTTGTTGAAACATGTTGATATTATATAGTACAAAACAGCACAGCCTTGTCAGAGTTGTTCCATTCAGTTTTAATTTTCTATCTTTTAGGTTGTAGTCTTTGTTGATGTGCGACATATTTGTGACAAAATGGACCATAGTTTTGTTTGCTTCATAATTTGCACCTGTTTTTTTTTTTTTTTTGTGTGTGTGTGTGTGTGTGTGTGTGTGTGTGTGTGTGTGTGTGTGTGTGTGTGTTCAGGCATGTGCTGATGCTGGGCATTTGGAGGTGTGTGCAGGGTGGTTAAGAGGGTCTGTTTTAGGTGAGCGTGTGGTAAGACTGGCTGTTGAGCTGTGTGCTGTGGGGCTGAAAGGTTCTCCCTCTGCGTCGTCTGCCTTGGACCGAGATGACCACAGCTGGCGCCTCATTAGTCTAGCCCTATCTCAGCAGCATGATGATGGTAAACACACACAGACAAAAATGCACACCGAGTAATCATTATGCTTGTATGTTTTTACTTTATATCTATAACTCTATATTCCTCTGGGACTCTCGTTCATATGCATGTCGATTGTGTTAATATTATTTTCTAGCTTGACATTTTTGTGTATATTTACAGTGATTAATATATTGATCTTATAACACAAAGCTTAAAGTACTGTCCCGTTTTCTCTCCCTCAGAGTACCTGATAGGAAAGGTATACGTAGAACAGATCATCGAGCAGCTTCGTGCTACGCTGTCCGAGGCGAAGGGCATGTCCGATGCCGGCAATATGGAGCCCCTGGTCTCTTTCATATCCGACGTTGCCTTTAACTTCTTCTCATCATTAAAAGGCTGTCTCCTGCTGGCTGCTGCTGTGGAGCTGCTGCTCACCATTTTCCAGCTTTGTGCTCAAGATCAGATGCTGACACACCTCTCGGGTAACGCTCTGCCTCCGAATTTGTTTTAGATACTAAATGCAGACATGGTCTTTGGCCTTTTGGCTGCATGTCACACTGATGATCAAAGATAAAAACAATGCAAAGTCACAAACCAGATTATTTTTTGGGATTCGACATGCTGTATAACAGTTAAATTTTTTCTTTTTCACATTTTGTAGTGTTGCTGCTTGTTTTTTAAAGTAAAATTGATCTTTTCTGTATTCATGTCTACTCTGTGCTTGCCATTATCCATCTCTTTGTCCAAAGTATACAAAACATGCATGTATTTATAAATTCTGCTTCTTTGGCCAGTATTGCTTAATGTGCTTATCTTGTTTGACTTTGATATCAGTGTGAACTCTAAAAATGTAATTTGTGTGTGTGCACATGTCAGACACTCTGCGGGAGAAACTGAAACATGCATACACAGCTGGGGTTCACTCATTGGTCACACACCTGGGGGCAAGTGTAACAAAGGGTACCATCCTCCACAGTGCTGCAGTCTGGGTTAAAAACCAACTTCTCACGTCTTGTCTCAACGTGAAAAGGTAACGCACTCCTAGTTCTCTCTTTAAGCCCTCGAGTTGTTGAGATGTATGTGCAATGGCCTCTGGAAACCCTTGACTGGGTGAAATTATATACTATATAGAATTTTTTTTTTAAAAATAGGCTGAAATCTATTTTTCTTTTTACTCGTTTATCAACCGCATTTTAAAAACACAGTTTTAAAGACTGGTTTTCCCCTAAAGTGAAAAGAAGAAGCTGTGAAGGCTTTACTTTTTAAAGTGAAAAGACAGGCTTTACTTTGCAAGAACAGCCTAGCTGAGATTTTAGTTTTAAATGTGGAAATGTACACTATATTGCCAAAAGTTTTGGGACACCCCTCCAAATCATTGAATTCAGGTGTTGTTTTTCCAGTGAAAGGAACTTCAGCATACCAAGACATTTTGGACAATTTCATGCTCCCAACTTTGTGGGAACAGTTTGGGGATGACCCCTTCCTGTTCCAACATGACTGCACACCAGTGCACAAAGCAAGCTCCATAAAGACATGGATGAGTGAGTTTGGTGTGGAGGAACTTGACTGGCCTGCACAGAGTCCTGACCTCAACCCCATAGAACACCTTTGGGATGAATTAGAGCGGAGACTGTGAGCCAGGCCTTCTCATCCAACATCAGTGCCAGACTTCACAGACCTCACTTCTAGTGGAATGGTCAAAAATTCCCATAAACACACTCCTAAGCCTTGTGGAAAGCCTTCCCAGAAGAGCTGAAGCTGTTCTAGCTGCAAAGGGCATTCATGTGCATGTAAAGGCAGACATCCAAGTTTTCGAATGGCTCGCAGTCAAGTTCCTCCACACCACACTCGCTCATCCATGTCTTTATGGAGCTTGCTTTGTGCACTGGTGTGCAGTCATGTTGGAACAGGAAGGGGTCATCCCCAAACTGTTCCCACAAAGTTGGGAGCATGAAATTGTCCAAAATGTCTTGGTATGCTGAAGCATTAAGAGTTCCTTTCACTGGAACTAAGGAGCTGAGTCCAACACCTGAATTCAATTATTTAGAGGGGTGTCCCAAAACTTTTGGCAATATAGTGTATTTATATCATCTTAAAGTGTACTATGATCTACGTAGAAAAATGTTTTTACTAGAAATGCTGAAAAACTTTGTTAAAGATCAGCTTAACATTTTCATAGTTGATAATGATTGTAAGTGAGGGGCACGGTGGCTTAGTGATTAGCACGTTTGCCTCACACCTCCAGGGTTGGGGGTTTGACTCCCGCCTCCGCCATGTGTGTGTGGAGTTTGCATGTTCTCCCCGTGTCTCGGGGGTTTCCTCCGGGTACTCCGGTTTCCTCCCCCAGTCCAAAGACATGCATTGTAGGTTGATTGGCATCTCTAAATTGTCCGTAGTGTATGATTGTATGAGTGAATGAGAGTGTGTGTGTGCCCTGCGATGGGTTGGCACTCCGTCCAGGGTGTATCCTGCCTTGATGCCCAATGATGCCTGAGATAGGCACAGGCTCCCCGTGACCCGAGTGTAGATCGGATAAGCGGCAGACAATGAATGAATGAACAATGATTGTAAGTTATTATGTATTTGTATTTGCAAATAGTTATATAAATGTTCATGTGAAGATGTAGCTCACATTCTTATTTATTATGATGTTAAGGTGAAGTGTGATCATGTATGTGCTGTTTGCAGTCTGCAGGTTCTGGTACAGGCGGTGCAGAGCTTAACTGACACTTTAGCTACAGCTCAGACAAGCGGCTGTCTGCTGTCCCAGTTCATCTGCTGCCTTACTCCAACAAGTGAGGAGTGGGCCAAGCTCAGAGAAGCTCTACCACCTCAGGTACACAGCCACTTGGCTGGTTTCCGCTTGTAATACAGCCAGAGATTTATTTATACGAGGTTGATTAGCCTAATCATACCCTTTACAGCTCAATTAAAAAATTGAAATAAAGAACCAGGACAGTTGTTTGTTGATTGATGCAAATTGGCTAGTGAAAATCGGACATTGTCCTGTATGTAAATATTCAGTTTGTACACTTTTATGCCTTTGACTTCTATCTAAAGAGCAGTTAAGACAGTAAAATATTATAGTCCTAATATGTCTAAATTGCAGTGGGTGAAGCGGCCTTTGCTGTATGGACGCTTTAAAACAATTTGCGCGAGTCCTGGCATGGAGGTGTGGAAAGTAAGGAGCTTAAACACACTCCCTTCACACCTGTGTGCCAGTGCTCTGCTGGGGAAGATCATCTTCAGTGCAGTAACAGCTCATGAGCAGCAGGAGGAGACAGACTCCTTTGAGCTTTCCGATCCTGGACACGGAGGTGACGCATGAATCACTGATACAATATAAAAGAGATGTTATAACCTTGGTGCCTGGTTCAAATGTATTTCTCGTTATGTTTAGCTACAGAAATTCTCTACGCACTGCAGTGGTGTGAAGAGATGGAGCATTGCCCTCCCTTGGTGGCTGAATATCACAAAATGCTTCAAGACTGGGACATAGTTCAGAAAGTGCACTCAAACAGCTCTGCTGTTTTGGAAACTCTCTTCACAAGGTCAACCCATTTATCTATGCCCAATTTCTAATCTGCTTAAATTCTACCACATTGATTATTTTGTAATTAGTTTGTCATTAATTACTAATATCCATGTTTAGATGCATGTTAGAATGACCTTCCTCGATTCCGAATGTGCTAGATTTGTTTTTAATGAGTGCAATTAATCCAAGGTTCCGTTTTCGGTTATATCGCAGGTCACGGAAAGAGGGTGCCCTCTGGTCACTGACTTTGGCAAGCTATATTCAGAAAAGCAAACCAGTTGCCAGTCACATCATGGGTCTCTATGATGATGTGGAAAGGTAAGAGAAGTACTAAAGGTTCGAGCAAGTGTTTTTCGTAAAAGGTTATCACAAAGGTTCCTTACGAACGCTAATATGAACATATATTTAGAAGAAGAACTGAGGTCATGAAGCCTGTATTATCGCCACACATACATTACAGCACAGTGGAATTCTTTTCTTCACTTATCCCAGCTGAGGAAGTTGGGGTCAGAGCACAGGGGCAGTTATGATACAGCATCCCTGGAGCAGAGAGGGTTAAGAGACTTGCTCAATTGTCCAACAGTGGAGCTTGGTGGTGCTGTGGCTTGAACCCCGATCCTCCGATCAACAACCCAGAGCGTTAACCACTTAAACCACCACTGTCCCAAAGAAGTTATAAAGGTTAATATATGCTGAAATGCAATGAAGTGATAATCTATTTTCAACAAAGTGGCTTACTTCTACATAATTCTTTCCATGATATTTAGTCTGTACTGCCACCCCTACATTACCTTCTGCATCAAAGGGCATTGCTATAAGGCAAATAGATACTAACTAGCTGTAATTCACACAGTATCTTTACTATCCTTAATTTGTCAGAAATTCTATTTAGCAAACGAAGTGCCTTAAGTATTTAAATTGGCTTTTATGGTGCATATTAATGCCCCAGCAGTTTAATCTTTGTTTATGGTTTATAAGATAAATCCATTTTGCCACAATGGTGTTTTCAATAGACTACCACACTTTTAATTTAATACTCCAATGCTATTGTTTGGTTTTGTATCTGATAATGACCAAATAGTAGTCTTATTTAGCAGTTAGCAGTCAGTTACACAAAAACTTCCAGCCTATCAAGTTAAGTGTGTTCATGTATTTGCATTTACCCCGATCAGGCATAACATTGTGACCACCTGCTTAATATTGTGTTGGTCCCCCTTTTACTGCCAAAACAAACCTGACCCCTCGAGACTTGGACTTCACTAGATCCCTGAGGGTGTGCTGTGGTATCTGGCACCAAGATGTTAGCCCCATGGTCCCCACCTTGCAACATACAAGAATTCTTTTGATCGATATTGACCACTGCAGAACACTGGGAACACCCCCACAAGAGCTGCAGTTTTGGAGATGTTCTGATCCAGTGGTCTAGCCATCACAATTTGGCCCTTGTCAAGCTCGCGCAAATCCTTACGCTTGTCCATTTTTCCTGCTTCTAACACATCAACTTTGAGGACAAAATGTTCACTTGCTGCCTAATATATCCCACCCACTAACCATGATGAGGAGATACTCAGTGTTCGTCACTTCACCTGTCACTGCTCATAATGTTATGCTTGATCTGTGTATTTGTATACGTCATTTTCTACAAACATATGAACTGGCTGCAATTCCTTATCACCTCACTTTCAACCCATCCCCACACCCTCTGGCACCTGTTAGCTTATAATAAATAACCATAATATGTAACACACATGCTAAATTTACACCACACATTTGTTAGTAAGGATTGCATACGGCAGTATATAATTCTTTGACGTATAATTTGCATGGGAGCATTTCGAACATTTAGATGGACGAGCCATTTCTTTACCAAATGGATGTCTTTCTTCACAGTTTTTAAGGTACAGCACAAAATAGAACTGGGGGTATCTATAAAAAAAAAAATATGGTGCATCTCTTTTGTGCTGTGTTTGCTGTTTGGATAAGGTGTCAGGATAAGTGCTGCAACAAAGGCCAACAGTTGTCAAGGCTTCCCTTATTAGGAGTGTTTTGTGGGAACATTTTTCTTTGCTCTTTTTTTTTTTTAATATGTGGAAGTGTTGGGTTTTTGATACACTGATACAGGAGTAGTGCTGTTGTACAGCTAGCTAAAACACTGTAAAGCACAGACAGCTTAAAAACAGCACCATTAATGTTAATGTTTTTTTTCTTTTCCTGTGTGTGTGTGTGTGTCAGTTTCTACCCTCTCTCAGAGCAGAACGTGAGCACTATACAGGTGCTGTGTCTGTATATGACTACTGCAGAGAAAGAAGCACTCATCGCTCTGTCCATTGCTGAATTGCTTAACTGGCAGGAGAAAGAGCAAGACTGTGCACAAAGTAAGATTTGACCTTATAATTATAAAAAACAAACAGACTTACATTTACACACACTCCAGAAACCAGGTACTTGTCATCCAAATCTCTAAGATTTTTATCAGTCGAGTGACAATCATGCACTGTGAATTATCAAAGGCATGATCTGAGAGAATTTCAGATGCGTCGTCGATGCCCCTGAAATATTTCGCATGCTAAATATCTGGACCTGTCTGTGATTCAAAATCCTGCAGTGTGAAATGAGTTCTTAGTGAAAAATATATCGGCGATGACCTACAGCCAATGAGAGAGCAAGCTACAGGGCAGCGGGAAGTTCAGGGAGGAGTTATAGACCACAATATCAGCAAGCATGGCTTCGGTTCAGAGAAAGGCTTCTTTGGACCCAAGAAATGGAGGAAAGTTCGCATTTACACTGATCAGGCATAACATTATGACCAGCTGCCTAATATTGTGTTAATCCCCCTTTTACTGCCAAAACAGCCCTGACCCATCGACTCCACTAGATCCCTGAGGGTGTGCTGTGGTATCTGGCACCAAGATGTGTGATCTTGCGTTATTTATCACTTCTTGCGTGCCTATGGTTGTGAGACGCAGTTTGCGGACCAGACAGAGTTGTCGGCGATTCTTCCTTGTTGTTGTTGTTGTTGTTGTTGTTGTTGTTGTTGTTGTTGTTGTTGTTGTTGTTGCATGACTCCATACACTATATACACCCTATACACTGTTTAGTTTATTAGGATCATGTAGACACCTTCCAATCAGTGCAATGCATAACATCATACAGATGCAATTCAGTTAATTTTCACATCAAACATGAGAATGAGGGAATATATGATCTCAATGACTTGATCTTCCAATATTTAACCGCCCACTTTAAGATCATCACATGCCCCTTTTTCCAATCTTCCAAAACTTTTTCCAATCCTCTCTGGTAATTGGTCCGTTTCCAATCTTCAGCCGTTCAGTTTCAGTGAGTGTGTAGACTCCGATTCCTATTCTTGGCTGAGTGAACCATGATGTGGTGATTTGATTCTGTAGCCCGTCCACCCAAGGTTCAACATGTGTGTTCTGCGATTGCTCACCGCAGTCACTTTTTGATTTAGTGTAGCCATCTTGTTGGCTGTACCAGGTCTGGCCATTTTCCTCAAACCTCTCTCATCAGTCTAGAGAAATCACATTTTTCCCCAATCCAATGAACATTATCTGATGCTCTTGACCTGCATCTGTATGATCTTGTGCATTGTACTGCTGCTGCATGAATGGCTGATTAGATAATTGCATGGATCTGCAGCTGTACACTGATGGTGTTGTTCTAAAGTGAACAGTGAGTCTATATATGGAAGACAGCATGACTCTACAGACCTGTGGACATCCTATGAATTCCAACTACTTCATTTGCATTTGTCCTTCTGCATCTATAGCGATGTCTTTTTATAGTATAGAGTTGGCATTGCAGCACACTATCCACTAAAACAATCATGGACTCTTAAAATAAATAATGCTGAATACAAAATCTTTTGTATTTCTTAACAAGCCAAGAGTTCATATTAGATTAGTTGTTCTAATTTAATTAATATTTCATAATTTATTCGTAGGCATTTTAGCAAAAATGATCCTTTATTTTGGGGGGGGGGGGGCACGGTGGCTTGGTGGTTAGCATGTTTGCCTCACACCTCCAGGGTTGGGGTTCGATTCCCGCCTCCGCCATGTGTGTGTGTGGGGTTTACATGTTCTCCCCGTGCCTCGGGGGTTTCCTCCGGGTACTCCGGTTTCCTCCCCCGGTCCATTGTAGGTTGATTGGCGTCTCTAAATTGTCCGTAGTGTGTGATTGCGTGAGTGAATGAGAGTGTGTGTGTGCCCTGCGATGGGTTGGCACTCCGTCCAGGGTGTATCCTGCCTTGATGCCCAGTGACGCCTGAGATAGGCACAGGCTCCCCGTGACCCGAGAATAGATCGGATAAGCGGTAGACAATGAATGAATGAATGATCCTTTATTAAAATTGCTCTTGACAAGAAAATTGCCTTGTTTTTTTGTGTGTTTAGGTGTTTGGGCTTGTCTAGCGGTGTTGGATTGTTGCCTGCAGACTGCGACTCCTGTTGAAGATGAGATTCTGCTGGCGGTTATGGCCACCATGCTCGAGTGGCGCAACAGCAAAGAGGAATGGTTTCTCTTTAACAGGTTTGTGTATCTGGGCATAATCTGCAGAAAGATTGCCAGCCCAGTGTAACGAACGATACCGTACTATCACCAAGACATGTGCTTTGTGCTGCTTTGGCATCATGCCGTCATCTTATTGCTGTTTTCAAACATAACTTCACTTTTGAATAGCTTCACTTTTGCCACAATGCTGTCCACCGTAACCAGTTTCTGTAACTATTACAGAAATGCCCTTTTGTTCATAAATCCATTTACATAATTAAACATTTAAAGATACAATATAAGACTTGGTCATTCGGTTTGGGGAAACGGCTAGACATATTTATTTGTATTAAATCCTCAGCCTCTGTTTCTTATCTATTCATCGTCAGTGACCTGGGGAAAGTGACTGCTGCACAGCTGGCCCTGCCTGTAGAGATGATGCGTTTCCTGTCTTGGCTGGTGAACCATTCCCCCACAGTCCTTGGCAGCACTCACTGGGACTTCCTACTTTGCTCCATGCTGGCCTGGCTGGAGGTAAGTTGCTCCTTGTTTGGAAGTTGCTAATAGTTGTTTTGTCATTATTTATTTTAGACAGTAAACATCAGAGCTGAAGCAGGCTTGTTCTCGTGTGTGTGTGTGTGTGTGTGTGTCTGTGTGTGTGTTTGTCCATAGACTGCCAGTGAGAGCAGCCGAGCATTCTGGAGCCCTTGTGTGCAACAGTTTGTGCAGGCTAACTGCGAGCTGATTGTCACACTGAATGAGTTCTTCGCAGCACCACCTGCTGGTGTAATGGAGCAGCTGCCTCCTGATCTCAGCTCAGAATGGCAGGAGTTCTTCATGGAGGGAATCCACAATCTGCTGCTGCCTCTGCTCATCAAGATTCCCGGTGAGTCCCGCTTTATTTACAACTTATCTAGTTTTATATATACCACCCTTCAGCGTGGCTGCAACCATCATGAAATTTGATTGATTTTGGACTGCGAAGTATGAAGGTCATGCTACAATTTATAAAATGTTTACTATCGACCAGTTGACGTTGGATATGTCGCGTCAAGGTTCATGTCAAAGCTCATTCAGTTCCGTTTTAAAAAGTTTCAATCCACATCTGCTGAGTCAGAGGCGTGATAGAGCGATGTCAAATTCAAGCCTGTACCTCATGCTGCCCTTATTTTACACTTCAGCTCCGGTTTTATTTTTTAACTCGCACACAAGCGAAGTGTAAACTCCACTGAAATCACAAAACCACTGTATGTTGTACTTAAATCCTAATCTACAAACACCAGCAAGGAGAAACAAAATAAACACACACACACAAAGGGAGCTGAAATTCTTGTCAGATAATCTGTCTTTGTATTGAACATATGACCAGCAAGAGTTAGTTCATCATAACATATAAGAGGAAATATTCCAGCACATGGTTGTCATGGGGAAGACGATGGGCTTCTTAAAATTATATGTGTATATATTTTCCTATAATCTGGATTTCTTGATGTGGGTCAAAGTTTAGCCATTTTTCCGTTATCTGACATTTTTATAGAACTAGCATTTGAAGTTACTTAGAATTCATCCTGGAGAAAAGCATTTAAGTTTGAGGAGTCTTGCAGCTTTATTTATTTTTATTCATCATAACCCCTGATGAGGCTGCAATTTATTCCAACACTTGGCTTAAACTTGGAATCTAAACAGCTATCATTTCTATGAATAGCTGGAGTACTGAGCACATGGTGCGTTTTAGTGCTGCTTAGCCCCATCTATGCAAATGATTCTGTTTTTCTTTTTTTATCTTCAAGCTTTCCGGCCTTAAAAGTAACATTCAGATGCTGTTGCAAAGCAGATTCTTTAATGCCTCCAGCATTACTACCTGAGTAAATCTGAGCACTGTGTTTGGTTTATGGTAGTGGAGTTTTCAGACCCAGATGAAGCGAGGTTCCCAGTGGTTGTGGTGGAGGCGGTGGGCGAAGCTCTCAGGCGCATTCCCGTCCAGCTTCTCTTACACAACACACTCCCAGCTCGGTTTGTTGTCGACCAGAAGAGCAACCTGCCCGACGCCCTGCAGACGCTGCTGAACACACTCACGCCGCTGCTGCTGTTCAAGAGCCGGCCGCTGCAGCTGGCCGTCTACCACATGCTGCACAAGTAAGACGGTTACAATGCGTTAAACATTTCATTCGGCGTGCAAGAGCAATTCAAAACATCCGAATAGCACATCATGTTTAATGGAATGTTTAATGTTTTAATGTTTTTTTTTTGTTTTTTTCTTCAGGATAATGCCTTCACTTTTAGAAAGTGACAATGAAAATGCCAGCACCAAATCTGAAGACGAAGACGAGGAAGAGCCGTCCTTGTAAGATTTGTGCGGTTTTTGCACAGTACACAGACGAGATAAAAAGTCACACAGTTACATTATGAAATAGCGCTGGAACTGGTCAAAACAATAAAGACCTTTTTAGATTTGTTTTGCATTTTTAATTTTTGCATCGACGTGACCTTTTTAAACAAAATCAAAAGCTGCAAAGCTACGAGAATAACGATTGTCCTATGGTGAAGTATGTATGTAAAAAAAATCTCATTGAACTTTAGCTGTGTGTACTTTAAAACAGTCTATAACTGAAAACAACATATTAATCAAAATGTGTCCCAAGGGTTGTGTTTATACAGAGAGCAAGAAAACAAAATCAATGTGAAATAACTCTACGGTCTTTTGTTCCGCAGGCCTCCGCCGGCCGCAATTATGACTATACTCGCAGCTACAGAGGAGCTGGTGGAGAATGTTTTGGGTAGTGTACAAGTGGGCGAGTTTGCTGTTGTGCATCCTCTCAGCATGGAGCACTGTTGCATCCTGGGATATCTGTTAGCCTGGAAACTCCTTCTGGTCTTCTTTAACGCTGCACCTTCCCAGGTATGGCACCTGTCGCACTCAGTAGCTCAGATAATTTTCTTTTTTCGGTCACTTGAGTTTTTTTTTTTTCGTCTTCTGGTCAAGCATTTTTAACAGATGAACATTTTTTATTGTGTTTCTTTATTTAACATGGTTGTAAGTGGGTTTACTGATCCTCTTTTGATGATGCTGTGTTACAGCTGCGTGTTCAGTACTGCCTGCATATAAAGAAGACTCGTTCGCTGCATAAGCTGCTGCTGCACCTGTTTCGACTCATGCCGGAGAACCCGGCACTGCCCGGGCAGCTCACAGAAACAGCCAGCAGAGAGCCCAAAAGCTTCTTCACTGAGAGCCTGTCTCTCTCCCTGCATCGTGAGTATAGTATTTCTTTTAGGTTCATGTTCATCACACATAGAGCCAAGAGGAATTTTAAGTCTGGTTTAGACTCTCCTTCGAAAACTTCAGAAGGTCAGAAAAACATTGTGAAGGGAATGTGGGCCAGTGAGTTTGGGAAAGTGCTCCTCAGTCCGCTGCAATCAGCCAGCAGTGATGTATGGACGGGCGCAAACGAACAAGAGCTTCAGCTCTGCATCTTAAGAGTCTCATCAAAAGCATTCATCTAATCACAGCAGCAGTGTTGGGCTGTAGTGTCACTTCAAGTAGTAAAGCTATTAGCTTAAATATATTCCCACTAGCACAGTGATAGCATCACTACATTTTAAATCCAATAGCTCATAGTGTCATTCTATACGAGCTCATTCAGTCTTTCATTCAGCTTCAGTAACCGCTCTGTTGTGGTCAGGGTGGCATCCTGGGAGCACTGGGCAGGAATACACCCTGGATGGGTTGCCAGTTTATGTTTATGGGAGGTGGGAGAAAACCAGAGACATTTGGCAGACACCCTTATCCCGAACGACTTACAATTTCAATTGCAATCATATTTTTATATAGAACTGAGGGCCTTGCTCAGGGGATCATCAGTGGCAGCTTAGTGGACCTGGGATTCAAACTCACAACCTTTGTATCAGTAGTCCAACACCTTAACCACTAGGCTACCACTACCCCAAGTAACCTAAGATTAAGATTGAACCAGGGGACACTGAGCCCAACACTGCCTGCTGCCCCTATCTTAGAGTTAGTCTATTTTATTGACTAACACAGAAGTTTTTATCTATTACACAATATACACTATATTGCCAGAAGTTTTTGGACAGACCTCCAGATCATTGAATTCAGGTGTTGTGTTTCAGGGGTTGGGCTCGGCCCCTTAGTTCCAGTGAAAGGAACTCTTAATGCTTCAGCATACCAAGACATTTTGGACAATTTCATGCTCCCAACTTTGTGGGAACAGTTTGGGGATGACCCCTTCCTGTTCCAACATGACTGCACACCAGTGCACAAAGGAAGGTCCATAAAGACCTGGATGAGTGAGATTGGTGTGGAGGAACTTGACTGGCCTGCACAGAGTCCTGACCTCAGCCTGATAGAACACCTTTGGGATGAGTTGGAGCGGAGACTGCGAGCCAGGCCAAAAGTGTGATGTCTGCCTTTACATGCACATGAATGTAATATGAAGTTGTCCCACCTTTTGTAGCTATAACAGCTTCAACTCTTCTGGGAAGGATTTCCACCAGGTTTAGGAGTGTGTTTTATGGGAAGTTTTTGAGCATTCCTCTAGAAGTGCATTTGTGAGGTCAGGACAAGTCTGGAGTGCAGGCCAATCAAGTTCCTCCACACCAAACTGAGGGACTGAGAGCCAGGCCTTCTGATCCAACATCAGTGCCTGACCTCACAAATGCTCTTCTAGAGAGCAATGGTCAAAAATTCCCATAAACACACTCCTAAACCTTGTGGAAAGCCTTCTCAGAAGAGGTGAAGCTGTTATAGCTGCAAAGGGCTTGTTAATTATATGACATTCATGTGCATGTAAAGACAGACGTCCCAAAACTTTTGGCAATATGGCGTATTTAGTGAACATATCTCTTGTTGGTTTGGTTGGAGACACTTTTCTCTGGTTCTCTGGGGTTGCTTCTTTTGGAATCAGTGTTCAGAGACGACTGGCCAGCTAATTTGGAAGGAAAAGAAGTATAAATTGTTTGCCTGTCTGTTTCATTGAATTCTTATTTGTAATTAGCAAAAGATGAGCCAAGATCAGTCACTGCTGTAGCTTCAAATGTTAAGCTGCATTTCTCTGAAGGATATCTTTAATGTAGCTGAGCTAAGTTTGTAACATGTTGTTGTAATTTAGTTTGAACAGACATTAAGAACCCGCATACTGTTGCGAAACACTGTCCCAGATTTTCAAAAGTTTGTTTTAGGTGCTTTTCAGAAGCACTTTTAATTGCACTTTTTCATAACATTTCGGTTGGATCTTGAAATTCATTTATGTATTCATTTTTTTTTTGTGCGTCTGCTCACTTGTGCGACAGAGAAAGACAGCTTGCAGTCCGAGGTCCCTCACTTGGCCTGCTCTGTGTACTACAGCGCTCTGAAGGACCTGCCTGCGATGGTGCGTCTGTGGTGGAACAGTCAGGAGAAGCGTGTGGTTAGCATCGTGGATAAATTCACCAGCAAGTATGTGAGCAGCGTGCTATCAGCACAGGAGATTGCCTCGGTGCAGTCCAGCACGCAGACGTTCGACAGCATGACGGTGAGACACAGTGCAATAAACCTGATATCAGGCTTTCACATGCTGTGACAAACACAATGGAATGGTTTATGCTAAACTTCAGCTGGAGGAGGCTTGTTTGGAATTGCAGACAACTGCTCAGAAAAGGACTGTTAAATAAAACATAGCACTGGCAGTAATGCTGCTTTGATTCTCTCTCCATGGTTGCGCTCTTGGGGTATGCTCAGAAAAGCTGGTAGCATTAAAAATGGCTTGACTTCACTGAGCTGGAATACTGCCCTTGGTTTGGATCACAAGTGGACAAAACCTTAGGCAATTAGATTTTTTAAAATCCAAACAAAGTGTTTTATGAGAGTCTGTGGGTGCATTCATATAGTGTTAGTCCACATGGACCTTTCTTTGCATGCGTATACAGAGAATGTTGAAGTTAATTTAGTAAACATAAAATGATAGCTGCTTTACTTCCATATTTTTTCTCACTAAGGAAAGTCAACTAAAAATGCTGATTAAATGGGCTATTAAAATAAGAGCTGTAGTTTATATAAAGCCTCACTTTCTGTTTTCTGTTTTTTCGGGTTGTGTGTGTGAGTGATATCCTGTCTTATATTATAAATTTTTGGAGGAGAAGGCGTGAGACCTGGACATTAGAAATGTCACCCCGAGTAACTTATAAAGACTTGAAAGTTGAACTTTTGTGTGTGTGCACCAATAAGACGTGTGTACTTCTTTACAGGTCAAAGCTCGCTCTGCCACAAGAGAAGTGATAGCGACATACTCAGTGGATGATATTTTTATTGAACTAGTGATCCAGCTGCCCCAGAACTACCCTCTGGGCTCTATTATTGTGGAGAGTGGCCGCAGGGTCGGAGTCGCAGTGCAGCAGTGGCGCAACTGGATGCTGCAGCTCAGCACCTACCTTACACACCAGGTATGTCTAATAACCTGCTTTACACCAAATACACTTCCAGTGTTTAACCCGGATGTTGGAATGGATTAATGAAGGATGCTGTAGGCTATTTATTCATTTTTTACAACTATGCATGCCCAACATTTACGCGATATGACCAAAGGTTTGCAGACGCCTTACCATTACAGCCTTGCGCGCTTCGAGCATCCCATTAAGTGGTTAAGGCTCTCGGTTGTTGATTGGAAGATCAGGGTTCAAGCCCCAGCACCGCCAAGCTCCCATCTTTGGGCCCTTGAGCAAGGCCCCCAACCCCCCTTGCTCCTGGCGCACTGCATCATGGCTGACCCTGTGCTCTGACCCCAACCTCCAAGAATGGGTTGTACGAAGAAAGTATTTCACTGTGCAGTGAGGTATATGTGTCAAATAAGTAAATAAAGGCTAATTTCAGATGTATTTTTCTCTTCTGAGTCGGCTTCCTACTACGTTTTGGATTGTGGCTGTGAGGATTTGCTCATTCATTAGAGATGCCAGGCACTGATGTTAGGTGAGGTCTGGGGTGCAGTCAGCATTCTGGTTCATCCCAAAGGTGTTCAGTGGGGTTGAGGTCAGGGCTCTGTGCAGATTACTGTAGTTCTTCCACTCCAACCTTTGGCAAACCTTGTCTTCATGGAGCTCGCTTTGTGCACATGGGCATGTTGGGCATTTTACTTCCACCAAAGGGAAATTGTAATGCTACAGCCTTCAGAGTCATTCAAGACAATTGTGTACTTCCAACTTTGTGGCAAAAGATGGGGGAAGAAACACATAAGGATGTTATTCATTCATTCATTGTCTTCCACTTATCCGAAGCCGGGTCGCGGGGGCAGTAGTCTAAGTAGGGATGCCCAGACCTCCCTCTCCCTAGCCACTTCCTCCAGCTCTTCCGGAGGGACCCCAAGGTGTTCCCAGGCCAGCCGAAAGACATAGTCTCTCCAGCGTGTCCTGGGTCTTCCCCGGGGCCTCTTCCCGGTGGGGCATGCCCGGAACACCTCTCCAAGGAGACGTCCTGGAGGCATCCGAAACAGATGCCCGAGCCACCTCAACCGCCCCTTTTCGATGTGGAGGAGCAGCGGCTCTACTCCGAGCTCCTCCCGGGTGACAGAGCTCCTTACCCTATCTCTAAGGGAGCGCCCTGCCACCCTACGGAGGAAGCTTATTTCGGCCGCTTGTATCCGGGATCTTACCCTTTCGGTCATGACCCAGAGCTCATGGCCATAAGGATGTTATTTCAATTTAAACACGTATAGTGATCTTAAGTTACTGAAATGTTGCAAACTTGCATAACAAAGATTCAAAGAAATCTCTATCTCTTTTTATGCCAATATACCACCTACCCATGTTTTTCTACTTAAAGGAATACAATTTACTATGAAATTTATATTTAACATTACACATTATTTATGACTCCCAGGTGACAGTTCCTTTTAATAAAGTAATTGAGTTACTTCTATTCTTTGCAACTAGTTTCATTGGAAAGCTATCTTAAATATCAGACTGTGTGTACTCAAATCCTAATACACTTTGCTTACAAGTTGTATGTGACTGAGTGCACTGTGTGTAGAATGGCAGTATCATGGAGGGTCTGGCTCTGTGGAAGAACAACGTGGATAAGCGTTTCGAGGGAGTGGAGGACTGCATGATCTGCTTTTCAGTCATCCACGGATCCAACTATTCTCTTCCTAAAAAAGCCTGTCGCACCTGTAAGAAGAAATTCCACTCTGCTTGTCTGGTAAGTATCCTATCCCACCTTAACACAAACAGACGCTTAAACACAAAATAAATTCTTTATCCTGTTTTCCAGTTGTTGTGTATAAGTATTCTTTTTGTGTGTGTGTGTCCCCCCCCCCCAGTATAAGTGGTTTACATCAAGCAACAAGTCCACATGCCCCCTGTGTAGGGAGACCTTTTTCTAAACTCCATCACGGACAACTGATTGAATTGTGAACATGGACGCAATGGAGGGAAAAGAGAGCGAGGAAACGAACTCGACCTATCAAATAAATTTGTAAATGAAAATGTATACATCATGCTGTGTGAGATGAAAAGTTGTATCTCCTCACTGAGAAATATGACGAACAAGACCCAATCAAAATACCATGAATGTGCTGTATCCGAGCTGTTCTTATTTTTTGAATCCATGGATTTGGATTGGACCAGACTGCCTTGTGTCTAGTTTATTTTATTCTGTGTTGTTCCTTAACTAATATATATGCCTACTTGCTTGATATCCTGATAAAGGATCGTCCAGGACTGTAGCATTTAACAAACAATATATATTAAAAAAAAAAAAAAAAAGTCTTTCATTTCATACATGAAGGGAATATTTTCGTGTTAAATCCCTGTGCTGTTCTGAATGAAATTGGCCTGTATATCAGAATATTGTGCGGTGCTATTTTAGGGACCATGTTGTGTAGACCCACCTCACTTTCTGATTTAAACTTCAATTGTTAAATCATATTTCTGTAGTCATTTGCATTGCACTCTTCCTTCCTACTAATGTACAGACTGTTGATGCAATCGGAGAGCTTATTAAGTCAGACATTTACAATGCTTTTATCTTCTCTCTAAGGGTGCAATAAATCGATTGTTAATCATAATAACAGCACTGGTGTTAGGGGTATTTGTCTGATGTATAAATGCTACTTAAAATCATTTATCTTCAGTACAGGCTTTGTCCTAGTGGAACTGGAGAATATCTCAGGAACACTGGGCACGAGGCGAGAATATACCTCACATACATTCGTTCGCATCTAGAGACACTTTAGTGTAGCCAGTTCACCTACCAGCATAATTTTGAGAGGAAACCCACATGGATATGGGTAGAATGTGTGGAACTTTACACAGACATCATACAACAAAGAAAACATGACTATAATGTAGCAATAAAAACCAGCCATGCATGTTATTTTGCCCACTTGCAAGAAATATTGTTGTCTAGAAATGTATACAAAATACACTATATTGCCAAAAGTTTTGGAACACCTGCCTTTACATGCACATGAATGTAATATGGAGTTGTCCCGCCCTTTGCAGCTATAACAGCTTCAACCCTTCTGGGAAGGCTTTCCGCAAGGTTTAGGAGTGTGGTTATGGGAATTTTTGACCATTCCTCTAGAAATGTATTTGTGAGGTCAGGCACTGATGTTGGACGAGAAGGCCTGGCTCGCAGTCTCCGCTCTAATTCATCCCAAAGGTGTTCTATGGGGTTGAGGTCAGGACTCTGTGCAGGCCAGTCCAGTTCCTCCACACCAAACTCACTCATCCATGTCTTTATGGACCTTGCTTTGTGCACTGGTGTGTAGTCATGTTGGAACAGGAAGGGGTCATCCCCAAACTGTTCCCACAAAGTTGGGAGCATGAAATTGTCCAAAATGTCTTGGTATGCTGAAGCATTAAGAGTTCCTTTCACTGGAACTAAGGGGCCGACCCCAACACCTGAAAAACAACACCCGAATTCATTGATTTGGAGGGGTGACCCAAAACTTTTGGCAGTATATTGTGTATATACTCCCTGATGATTTAGACAAAAAAACTTTTGCTATGGTTTAAAGCTCTTGGATGCAAAATAGCATCTGCTTTGGAGGCCTTTATAAGAAGAGTGCATTATGTTTTTGTCCCTCAGTGCAGATCAGGGAATAGTGAGAGATGACAAGAATTTGTGATCAAATCACAGCCGAACAATCTGCTGAATGGTAAATATTTGATAGAGGTCGTCAGTGAGGATCTGTGTGCCGTATAAACAAATAAGATAAATAACAGCCTGTCCCTGTTTGCCCTGCTCCTATCTATTTACAAAAAGTTTTGTCTTTTAAACATGTTCAGCATTTAGTTAAATGTCCAATCAATGACCCTGACACTCCCGGTCATTTCACAATCCATTACTGTATTGCTGATTGCAAATTGTACAATTAGTGTATTGGCTATTTCTTTTCTTGTTACTGTCACAGCTGTATTTTGCTTCTGATTACTGTTATATTGTCAACTTAAATGTCTTTGTAAACCAATGTTCATCCCATTTGAGTTTCCATTTTCCAGTATCATTTTAACATTGCTTTTAACATTTATCTTCAATTATGTTGTTATTACATAGTAGTAAAAGCCTTATAAATGACCTAATTAACATAATGTGTCACTAAATTTGACCAAGACAGGAAGAAAAATCCCCAAAAAGAAAAAAAATTGAAGTGTTAGGATGTTAGAACTTCATGTGCCATATTACTGTATGTGATCTAAATAAAAGACAATTTTAATATTATCAAATATTAATTAAAGCAATCAGTGTAATGCATAAAAATGTCAAATCTCTACTGACTACAGTTTTGAGACCAGTTTAATCTTCTGTCTTTAAAGTGGTCCAGTCAAGGTAAATTCTTAATTAGCACATTAATTGTCTTCTCAGGAGGTGAAAAGCTTATTTCTTTCCCGTTCCCTCGTGTGAAGCCTTGCTCCCCTTCAGGTAGTAACAGCGCCTCAGGTTTTGTGATGGACAAGAAGAACCCTGGGGAGCGTGAGAGATGATAGCATAAAGCAGGAAGTTAATACAGCAGCACAAAGAGTGCAAAGATTTAAAGCTCACCAGGAAATCCAGCCCGGTTATTCATGGTTAAAAATCAATACCACTAAAAACACTAATATTAATAATAATAGTAAAACAAACAAACTACGAAGCTGCCTAGTCAGGCGTGGGTGAATATATTGTGCAAAGGAAATGTATTCAGTCTTGCTTTACCACCACATTATCATTACCCTGACCGTTAGTGGTGCAGTGAATGATAGTTAAAGGAAGGAAAGAAGGATGAATGAATGCAGAGTTGCAGACATGAGCGGCGGACCGAGAGAGAGAGAAAAAAAAAGACATAGTGTCTAATGTTTGTTCAAACCCAAGAGGAGTTCACCCAGACGGCGCTCTATCATAATAAACTTGATTTCCTTTCAGTGGTCTTTTATTGACTTTAATCTGCTTGGAATGCCAATAGCAATTTCCAGCTTACTGGAAGAGCCTAACCCGGTTGCTGTAGATTCTTGGAAACCTCCCGATTAGGCAACCGCCCCTGGCGCCAAGTGGCCATCGTTTGTGGATCTTGGGTTTCTCTCTTTGCTATTTCAATCATTTGTTTGTATGACAGCGTCCTTTGTTTTTAATGCAGCCATTAAGCAACTGGGCATGATATTTTTCAGTGAGATTGGGCAGAACTGAGTTTATGCGGATAATCCATCTATATTTAAAGCGCAAATATTTAGATTAGCCCCAGCGCTATATCTTTGGTATGACCTCCACACTCGAATGCGGTGTGTTATAACTAGCCCAGCAAGTGTAAAGTACAGAAGTGTTCTAATATAAACCCTAGATGGCAGTATATCATTGTGTCTTCCTCGGGTCTGTCTGGGTTCTGCACCGGTGTGCTTCAGTAATTTTTTTTTTTTTTACTGTTTTCAGTCAGCAACAACAAATGATTTTAATCTTCACAGTGTTTGTATTAGTATCTACTGGGAGCTATGTGGTTATACAAATAGTATTATGTGCTGAATCAGTTAGATTTGAGTTTTGGCAAAAGTGTGATCCTGTGATTCCCTTAGTGGATAATGTTTCTTTCCGTTCGATTAAAGAGTAACTCACTTAAAATGAGAACTCACAATAGTATGATGCAAGTCTCTCCTTTTCCCCTTGCTTCCTCTTACACTTGATCTAATGCAATCAGTATTTTCTCCTCAGTGTCTCTCTGCATGGCTCTAGTTAATATTCAGTTCATTCTGACCCATTTCAGGTGTGCTGCTCCTTAGCATGGAGTCACACTTCAGCTCCATGCCCTAGGCCACTGTTCTACTCTCTAAATAGCAGCACATCAGTGTTATTCCACCCGCCCAATAAAGCAAAAAAAAAAAAAAATCAGGCCAGCTGTTCCTCATCCTTCTGCCCACTCTCCTTCTTGTTATCATCATCAAAGAAGCCAATTTACACCAGCTCATCTGATTCCTAGTGGAGCAAATCTTGCTTGTGTGTCTTCTTTAGTCTCAGCCTCCTGGCTATACATAAAGATGTCCTGATTTGATGAGGGGGTCACTGCTCTTCTTGCTGGCTTACACCCTGTTTGCTGCCTGATGAGGAGAGATTAAAATTTATCTAATCTCACCTGCTATTACACCTCAGACTGAGCCAGACTAATTATCAGGGCAGCGTGGGCTTAATATTTGTCTTAATTTTACCCACAGAATTTTGCATTGTTTCTTAGGTAGTGCCCACAGAACCAATTCCTTCTGTATCTCATTGGTCACAGTGATGAGTTTCTGTCGTATTGATATTATTGAGGTCGTTTTTAGGAACCGAAGTATTTGCATAAATATTTATTCAGTAGTTTGGATGGAAGTGGCGAAGCCATCGCATGTCCAGCCAAATATTGTTCATAGCAAAGTGACTTTCACATATTTTGTGGAAAATTGACCAGTGTGCTTTCAAACACATTATCTTCAATTAGCCGCACAACACAGATGTGAATTTTCGCTTTACTGAGCTCAGTAATGGACATTGTACAGAGTTCAGTTGAGTTTCAACTTCTGCATGATGCTCAACAAGCTAAACTTTACATGGGGAGAAGTTAAAATGTTTTGCAGTTTCTCGTCAGTTTTTTATTTAATATTACTGGGAATCTGGGAATTGCTTAGGAATGGACTGCTCTTAAGCTTTTCAGACAGGACTTGAATCATTTTTACTGCATGCTTTATATGCCCTTTATTTTATTCTCAGACTTTTAATTATACACCCATATTAATAATCTAAAAGATAGAGGCATTGGTGGCTCAGTGGTAGGTTTCTCGCCTATCATGCGGAAGGCCCGGGTTCGATTCCCAGCCAATGCCTCAACCCCAGCCACTGGATGCAGTGCAGGTCCCAAGCCCAGAAAAATGGGAGGGTTGCGGCAGGAAGGGCATCCGGCGTAAAACCCGTGCCAAGTTGTTGTGCGGACCAGTCGGTCCGCTGTGGCGACCCCGAACAGGGAGCAGCCAAAAGCAACTTCTTCTTCTATTAATAATCTAAAAAAAAAAAAAAAACACCCAACGTCCCTTAAGTTTCAGTGATGAATGTAATTTTATTATTTTTTTTTAATTTGTATTTTTTTTGCCCTGGTAGTCTCACTGAGAGTAGAACGATAGAGGTAGTGAAAGCTCTTTCAGCAAGTTTTACACTTACTTTCAACATTACAACTAGAAGAACCTAATCAAAAGAACATTTTTCAACCTTGTGCTACATGGAAAGTTTTGGACCATTGTGCCAGAGCCGTTATGCCCAAACTGACAGACCTGAATGATGATGAGCACCATTATTATTATCATCACTACTTCTCCATTCAAATTCTGCTTTAATACTCAGTATCGATTGCAGTCCTCGACTTTGCGCTGTGTATTCAATTTTAGCCATCAGTGCGTTCTGCTGAACAGAGCGTCTCATCTTTCATTGCATAAATCTCATTTACTATCTCTAGCAGCACATGGTGCCTGTCTCCTCTGGCAGGGATGATTCGTTTTGCTAGGATGCACACTAGATGGGGAGAAAAAGGGAAAGAGAGTTGAAGACAGGGCTACGATCTTACTGTGCTTTTTAGTCTGACTCCTTAGCCACGCTCCGTAATGTCCCACAGCGGTGAAGCTGAGATGTCTAAATTAGAAAGGAGAGGGCAGAGGAGAACCCATTCTCTATGCTTCATGTTGTTTACACAGTGTGACTGTGCTAGTGAGGCACTGAATAAGTACAAATGGAGCAGCCCAGGGAGGGGCTTAGGCTAGTGATTCGTCTCGACTTCTAAAGAGGAGGCCATTAATAGTAGGCCTTCAGCTCTTGTTTGAACAGTCGTATGTGTCGGAGGAATATTATCAAGTGGAGAGACTGCTGCAGGCTAGAGAAGAAAGGAGTTTAGCAATGGAAGCTGTACAGCTCGGGTAACTTCACTGCATCACTCTTTATGCTGGGTCTCCGCTGGCTAGAACCAGTGTGTGTGGTCAGCTAGTGCTCACCAGTATCTCTACTGAATTTACTTTTTAGAAATTTCTTCAAGTAACAACTAGTATGACTGTGGTTAACACATTTGACTTGTGCCTCCAAGGATGAGGGTTCGATTCCCACCTACGCTCTGTGTGTGTGTGTGTGTGTGTGTAGAGTTTGCATGTTCTCTCTGTGCTTTTGGGGGTTTCCTCTGGGTACTTCAGTTTCCTATCCAAGTCCAAAGATTTGTGGAGGAACATTGTCTGTAGTGTGTGTGTGATTGTGCCCTGGGATGAATCCCTTGCCTCATGCCCTGACTCCCCTGGGATGTGCTCCAGGCTTCCCGTGACCCTGTGTAGGATAAGTGGTACAGAAAATAGATGGATGATTCTGGTGCTAATTTGTTTATTGGTGATATATATTTGTGATCGTTGTTAGCAGTTGTCTGCAGTGCATATGGCACATTCCTGGTGCACATTTAAATGGCGTTTAATAGTAGGAAAAAAATTCTCAATCATAAACATTAGTCAGATTTCACTGCTTGCTCCTAAGAAAGAGGGCAAGAACGTTCCTTTCTCACTCACCATTCTTCACCAAAGTTGTTCCACTAATGTCATATTCATGAGAAATTCTGCATTGAAATAGTGGAAATGGCAAAATTGGGCTCAAGTTCCAGAATGCCATTCAGTAACACTCAACAAGCCTCTTGATGCATGAAAGGATTAGCATGAAAGTTGAGAGAACTGGACAGACTGTCTTAAGTGTTGCTGGATCTCTGGCTAACCAACCTGAAAACAGCTCAACTTGTCAAGAAATTGAAACTAAAAAGTCAACTCTGTATGGCACTGAAGATCACTTTAATTATAAAATTTTGAATGATCACTTTTAAAAAAAAAAAACCCAACCCAAAACACACGGCATAATTAGACTTTACACTATTATCCCTTAACCATTAAACTTTAATCAAGCAGCATCAGCTAGCTTCATATCTAGAGGAAAAACCTGGCCATCCTGGCACTGTTCCAGTTGTGACAGGGCCAAACACACTGTTCTCAGGCTAACCTCTTCTAATCCTAACCACAGTCATTACTGAAGAAAACATTTCTCTGGTCAGGGATGAGCAACCAAGGGCAAGCTCTACCAGTGCCACTCATTGCTTATTCCGATCAGCCACATTATTTTGTATGGAAAGTGAAGCCTGTTTACTCCAGTATGCTAATGGGGTCATAGCTGGCAGGTCTAGAGATCAGTGCAGCTCAGTAAGGAGCTGGGGCCTGGGGCGGCTGACTCGTGGGGGAGCGAAATCCAAAAAAACATCTTAAATGACACTAATGGCTGGAGACGGCTTGTGTAGATCCTATTTATGACACATTTTCCTACCTAAACAGCTATTTGGTGCAGAGAAATATGTGCGACTAAATTTTTGCCCAAGCTCATATTAGGGGTCATGTTTGTTCTTCTATACTTTCTTTTTTGAAACTTTAGCACAAAATTAAGATTTGTAACTACCACTTATGCTGTGATTATGTACTGTTTTATACCATTGAGCAAATCCTAATTGCCAATTACTTGCTGATTATATAATCCAAACTGCTTTTTAAACATTCATTTAATAGTGCTTTGGAGCATGGTGATTTAGGCTTCTATAGCACAAATATCTTTGGAGTCAAAATCTTGGGGTGTTTTACAGGAACTCTGAGTTTAAAGCCTTAGCAAGGAAAAAAGAGGTAGGACTTTAGTTTTAGAACTTCCGTTCAATGTCACAGTGAAGTAAACAAAAACCAGGTAAGTCATGTGAAGGAAAGCTGTATTTGAGTTGCCGCTGTAATGACTGACTAACGGTTTGTGGATTCATCTTATTTTATTTATGTCTGTCTTCAAGGGTAAAAGTGCTGGACAAAAACTGTAATAAGGTTCCACAGCTTTACGACTTAAAGTGGATGTCTCACTTTCACATTCAAACAAGGTCACAACTGTCAACATGTGGCAAGGCCACGCGATGATATACTGTGCCCTGAAGGCAGCGCCATCCCTCATCAGGCCATTGCGATGCTGGTCATGTGAGCAGGGTGGATGATGACGATGCCTACTGCAGAGTTAATATCCAGGGTGCTCCGAGCTCTGTCAGAGGCCGACTCATTCCGCTGATGAATGTCTGGTCCGAAACAGCCTTCAACTTGTGGGAAATCTGTCTTTCTAAAAATTTAACCTCGTCTCTATGGCCCACTTTTTTTCCCCCGCCTTTACACTTCTGAAAGGTAGGCATTACTCACTCTCCTTAGATTCCTGTAGTGCTGCCCTTTTTTTTTTTTTTTTGTTGCTTACTTCATGTTTACAAATGGGACTTAAGAAATAAGCACATCAGTACTCAGGTTCTGAAAATGGCATTTTGTGTTCTTATGAATATTTCTTTTTTGTTCTCTTGAATTATGATGTGTATAATATATTGTGTTCTTTCTACCTTCCAGCCTCTTGCTCAAAAAGAACCTAATGGATCTGAATAATAAATATGTGGCTGCCTGGAAAAAGTGCTGAAATTTTGAAATATTAGGCGGAGTCCTGAACACTACCAGTTTCTGAATTAAATTATAGTTCTCTTTTGTACATTTTCCATCAAAAGTTAAGTTAGAACATTTGAAAATCAGATTAGCTTGACGAGTGAAAAGGAAGAAAAGTGCATTTTTGAGCATTTACAGATTCCAGCAATTCCAACAAAAGACACCAACATGCTGAATGGCTAAAAGCATACTATCCTTTATTTGATTTCTTTTGTTATAAGAAAGAAAGAACTTGTTATTAGAAAGAATTGTATTTGCATTGTAAACTAGATATGAAGTCTGCAATTTCTCTGTTTGTATGTTCTCCCCGTGCCTCGAGGGTTTCCTCCGGGTACTCCGGTTTCCTCCCGCGGTCCAAAGACATGCATTGTAGGTTGATTGGCATCTCTAAATTGTCTGTAGTGTGTGATTGTGTGAGTGAATGAGAATGTGTGTGTGTGTGTGCCCTGCGATGGGTTGGCACTCCGTCCAGGGTGTATCCTGCCTTGATGCCCAATGACGCCTGAGATAGGCACAGGCTCCCCGTGACCCGAGAATAGATCGGATAAGCGGTAGACAATGGAAAAATTTCTCTGTTGTCAAATATATATATATATATATATATATATATATATATATATATATATATATATATACATATATATAATCATTATCACATCTATTATCTCAGTTGTGATTATCGTAATCTGATTTTAATATTATCCGGAGATGACAGACTATCACACGCAAACAAAATGTAAAAATATAAGTGTTACGGGCAAAAAATAAAATAAAAATCACACAACTTTCATTTTTGACCTGAATTTTTCAAGGTTAGGTTTTTTTATGTGTCACACAAATATATGAAAACATTTAAAGTGTATATGTACTGTATATTTGTGTAGGTTTCTCAGTATCATCTCAGGCCATCATTTCAAATAGGTATGTATATCAGAAAATAATTGAAACAAATTATTTAGATTTGTTTTTACTTAAATAAGGTGTTGCAGATTTGGAAGAAAAAAAAAGGAACAGTGACTCCTCTCAGGCTCATTTCTAGAGGTTGTATAAATATTTTATTGGCTCTAAAAACATAGATGTAAGCTGTACTGTCGATTGCACAATTTAATTCTATTGAACAAATTAATTGTCAACAAAATTATGTATACACACTTTTGTTGAGAAAGAAGTTGATGAATCTGTGCCAAACACTAAGCAGCTGATTTCCTTTAAAAACAATAGCTAATATTTTAATAATTGCTTTGCCTTAAAATAAATAAAATAAAATAAAATGAGAAAATAAAATGAAATGAAATGAAATGAAATAAAATGAAATAAAATAAAATGAAATAAATTAAAATAAAATAAAATAAAATGAGAAAATAAAATGAAATGAAATGAAATGAAATAAAATGAAATAAAATAAAATAAAATAATAAAAAATAAATATAAATTTTTGGGCTGTGATAAATTTTGCATTTATATGTTTAGCTTAGTGGTTAGCATGTTCACCTCACATTGTCCTGGGTTCGAGTCTCGGTCCAGCTCACCGTGTGTGTGGAGTTTGCATGTTCTCCCCGTGCTTTTTGGGTTTCCTCCAGGTGCTCTGGTTTCCTCCCACAGTCCAAAGACATGCTTCTAGGCTAATTGGAGTCTCTAAATTGCCCGTAGTGTGTGATTGCATGAGTGAATGAGTGTGTGTGTGTGTGTGTGTGTGCCCTGTTATGGGTTGGCACTGTCCAGGGTATATCCTGCCTTAATGATTTTTTATAGACTTCTAAAGGTGCACGGAGTAGAGGTGTAAAATAATCAATTATTATTATTTATTATTCTTATTCTTATTATTTATTATTCTTATGCTTATCATCATTTATGTATTTATTTATTTATTAATTAATTAATTATATTCTTGGGGGGGCATGGTGGCTTAGTGATTAGCACGTTTGCCTCGCACCTCCAGGGTTGGGGGTTCGATTCCCGCCTCCGCCATGTGTGTGGAGTTTGCATGTTCTCCCCGCTTCCTCCCCTGGTCCAAAGACATGCATTGTAGGTTGATTGGCATCTCTAAATTGTCCGTTGTGTGTGTGTGTGTGTGTGTGTGTGTGTGTGCCCTGCGATGGGTTGGCACTCCGTCCAGGGTGTATCCTGCCTTGATGCCCAATGACGCCTGAGATAGGCACAGGCTCCCCGTGACCCGAGAATAGATCGGATAAGCGGTAGACAATGAATGAATGAATGAATGATTGTGATAGATTATATTCTTTTAAGTGAGTAAAAGTATCACCTATCATGAGCTCAATTCTAATTTGTAGAGTATCATCAAATATTGGGCTATATTGTGGAAGGACAAAAGACCAAGAGCCAATGGTGTCAACTCAGGGGAATCAAAATTGTCCCAATAAGTTATGGAAAGGTTTCCTGGTCAAATGAATCCACTTTCCTTTTGCATAATGATGATTAGAATTTGGTACAAGCAGCATGAGTTCATGGAACTTCTTGTTTGGTTTCAACATTACGTGCTGGTGGTATAGTAACAGTGTGAAAATGCTCAGCTTCCTTGAATAGTCACATGGTATTTCAGAGATGTCCCTTATAAAAACAATTAAATACGCATTTTAACAATCATTCCGTTTACATTATTTACTGTCCAGTGTCACCCAAATGAGGATGAGGTTCCTTTCTGAGCCTGGTTCCTCTCAAGGTTTCTTCCTCATATCATCTCAGGGAGTTTTTCCTCACCACCGTCGCTTCCGGCTTGCTCATTAAGGATAAATAATAACTTTAATCTTTATCATTTTTCTTCGATGCTTCTATACTTCTGTAAAGCTGCTTTGAGACAATGTCCATTGTTAAAAGGCGCTATACAAATAAATTGAATCGAATTGAATATACACCGCACTAAAAAACATTCATGCTTGCTCTAGCTCACTATTATCTTCGCTTGAAATGTAATCATGATTGATTTTGCATTAATATATGACTCCATTTAACATCAAAGGTTTAAAGTCATCCATTATAGGTTATGAAAAATGAAGATTTTTATGTTCTCACAATATTCACTTATCTCTCTTAGCTGAACACATTCACCGCATTTAAAGTATATTATTAGGATGCCCTGCATGAACTCATGCAGTGAGCAAGGGCAAATGTGGCTAATACCGTGAGAAAAAAGTTAACCCTGTTACTTATTTAAAAGCAGAATCCAGCCAAAGGAGCAAATTTAGCAAAGGAGGATAATGCAAGTTTTTCTAGATTCAGTTTCTAGGACTAAACGAGTTACGATTTAGCAATAGAGACGCAATCATGTAAACACCCATTACTACTTTTACATATTTCGCGCTGTGCTTTGGTGCCCTTGATCACCTGAGAATAGTGTAGATCTCCTTTTTCCCCCCACTATTTTCATGTTAAGGCATTATCACTAAGGAAGAGAGACAGGAGGCAGAGCTAGAGGTAGCAGAGCTGAAGATGTTGAGGTTCTCTTTGGGAGTGACAAGATTGGACAGGATTAGGAACGAGTACATCAGAGGGACAGCTCATGTTGGACGTTTGGGGGACAAAGTTAGGGAGGCCAGATTAAGATGGTTTGGACATGTTCAGAGGAGGGAGAGTGAGTATATTGGTAGGAGAATGTTGGACATGGAGCTGCCAGGCAGGAGGCAAAGAGGAAGGCCAAAGAGGAGGTATATGGATGGAATTAATGAGGATATGAAGCTAGTGGGTGCAAGTGTTGAGGATGCAGGAGATAGGGATAGGTGGAGAGAGATGATTCGCTGTGGCGACCCCTGAAGGGAAAAGCCGAAAGAAGAAGAGGAAGATTTTCATGTTAAGGCATTTTCTATTTTACTTCACTTACTTCACACCTAATGGCATTTTCTGTATTTTCATCTCCAGATTTTTCTTATATTCACACTGTTATGCTGCGAAATAATATTTTTATCGGTGTAGACATGAGTCAAAATAACTTCCACTTCTTCCTCTGAGATATTTCTTTTCTTTCACCATTTAGTCCCCATTTCACTGCTATGGGAGCTTTACAATTTATAGACTTTTGTTGGAGTCACTAAAAGTAAATCAGCTGTGCTGTGAACGTTCTTGGCACTTTATGGGTGACTGGCATTCATCAGTGTACACATGTGGGTACAAAGAAGATCAGTGTTACAGGTAGATTTGTAAATATGGCAGAAGATTTTAGTTTGATTAATGAAAACATTTACACACCAATGTTCTTTAATTAAATGGTATCACACAGAGTGACGGCACTGTATATAGTGAATATAGCGATACTCGTTACAGTAATGTTTGCGAGTGTAATGTTGCTTAATCAAAGAACACAAGGTCTTATTTATCACTTTTTCAGAAACTGAACTAAAAGATATTAATAGTGTGTAATTGAAATAAATATCGGGGGCACGGTGGCTTAGTGGTTAGCACGTTTGCCTCACACCTCCAGGGTTGGGGGTTTGATTCCAGCCCCTGCCATGTGTGTGGAGTTTGCATGTTCTCCCCGTGCCTTGGGGGTTTCCTCCGGGTACTCCAGTTTCCTCCCCCAGTCCAAAGACATGCATTGTAGGTTGATTGGCATCTCTAAATTGTCTGTAGTGTGTGATTGCGTGAGTGAATGAGAGTGTGTGTGTGCCCTGCGATGGGTTGGCACTCCGTTCAGGGTGTATCCTGCCTTGATGCCCAATGATGCCTGAGATAGGCACAGGCTCCCCGTGACACGAGAATAGATCGGCTAAGCGGTAGACAATGAATGAATGAATGAATGAAATAAATATTATTCTGTGTATCTGTGAAAAGAGTTGCCAAAGAAGCCACAGTTGGATCGAGCCACACAGACCCTAGTGTAGCGAAGGTTTCAATGGAACAAACATGTACCAGTGTTATTCTACTAAATATCAGCACTCAGGGAACGCTGCTTTAGTGGACTGGAACAAATTGTTGTATAAAGCGACTTTACAAGATTATGCACCATACCAGCGTCCAGTCCTGTGCTCCAGAGTTCCTCTCATTCTCAGTTCAGCTGACGAGGCCTTACACACGTTAGCAGCCATCTAATTGTGAAGTCTTCATAGTTGTTTTCTTGCCCTGGTACACCTCTTTCTCTAGGTACTAATTACTTTTAACTGAGAGTCATTATGTCATGGCAGAATGGACTCGCTTGCAGGAACCTAAGTCCTTTTAGAAAAACAGTAATTAAAAGCCCAGGTAGCTGGCTTCAGGGCACCGAGCATGAAGACTCACTAGAGAGAAAATAGAAAGATACAGAAGTCCTGAAGTTAACTGGAGGAGCATTGAAAACAAAGCTATTTGAAGGGAAAATTGTCCATGAAAAGCCTTTTTTTTCTGTGAAGTCAAGCTATTACGTGTCCTAGTAATTTTGTTCAGTTCTTGAAAAAACACACACACACACACACACACACACACAACATGCATTCTGGGAGGACGGCACCTGACTGGAGATGAAGCGAAAACCGAGGTTGATGGAGGTATGACGGACAAAAGCTCACGGTGAATGAGAATATGTCAGTCACAGTGTTTATTAGGTTTTTTTTTTTTTTTTTTTTTCGAAAAGGGGTGCCATGTTACCCAGCGGATTTTCAGATAATAGCGAGACATCCATCACGCCACTGCGGATTTTAGCAGAGCATCAGCGCTGTTATGTGAGTTCACTCTGTCTGGTCCATTATTTTCAGGTGCTCGAGGGTTCTCTGGCAAAGCCCAAGCCATCTGATCACACCAGCTTCATGGTGCCACCTCGAAGTTACACTCGCTGATAGACACAATTCTCTGAAAATCAAGGCCGTCAGGCATCGGAGAGAGACTCCTGCAATTCACAGCCCATATGGTTTCGAAACAGGAAATAATTTGCTTCACAGTGTGAGAAACTATTGCCAAGCCAGTCTGCCATTCTGGTGCTGAACAGCATTCGCCATGGGCTACTGTTGTTATCATTTTCCAAGTTTCACTCTGATGAAAATATCAATGCATCCATATCATATGTTTCACAGTTAATAAACCTATTCCGGTATATTATATAGGACTTAATGTATTTATTTTGTAATAGGATATTCCAAAATAATCTATAATCTTTCCTTAATACCACGGTTTGTGCTTTATAGTTGTTATATATAGTGGGTAAGTTTACAATCTGCACAAATGCAGTCATCACTGACGGAATATAGATTTTTCGGAACACACAGGGATTTAGAATTTGGCAAATTTGGCAGGAATATTTTTAAGAATAATTTTAACCAGTAGTGCTGGAGTACAGCTTTTATTGGGTAAGTCCCAGCCCATGAGCCATGTGCTGTACAGACCTAAATATGTCATGATTAGTGATTGTAGAACTGTAAAAACTCAGATTTCCAGGCAGCTGCTGCTTTGTGCTAGATAAATTGGATAGGAGTTTAGTAGTAACCAGATGGGGAGGTGTTGAGTGTGCACTAGTATAAAGGAATAAGAATTTACTAGGAAGAAGGGTGACTGTTGTGTTTTGTTGTATTTTCTTGCAAACAATAGTTGTCCATTGAACTAATATACATAGAGCACGCATAACATTGTGAGCAGTGAGAGGTGAAGTGAATAAGGCTGATGATCTCCTCATCATGGCACCTGTTAGTGGGTGGGATATATTAGGCAGCAAGTCAACATTTTGTCCTCAAAGTTGATGTGTTAGAAGCAGGAAAAATGGACAAGCGTAAGGATTTGACCGAATTTGATGAAGGGCCAAATTGTGATGGCTAGAACACTGGATCAGAGCATCTCCAAAACTGCAGCTCTTGTGGGGTGTTCCCAGTCTGCAGTGGTCAGTATCTATCAAAAGTGGTCCAAGGAAGGAACAGTGGTGAACCGGCGACAGGGTCATGTGCGGCCAAGGCTCATTGATGCACGTGGGGAGCGAAGGCTGGCCCGTGTGATCCGATCCAACAGACGAGCTACTGATGCTTAGATTGCTGAAGAAGTTAATGCTGGTTCTGATAGAAAGGTGTCAGAATACACAGTGCATGACGGGTCAGGGCTGTTTTGGCAGCAAAAGGGGGATCAACACAATATTAAGCAGGTGGTCATAATGTTATGCCTGGTCAGTGTACATATGTCAAATATTTCTAATGATACTGTAGAATAAACTTCAAACAGCAAAATGAAAGCTGAAGTGTGAGCATTTCCTAATTATATTTAACAAAAGCCCCTTTGGCAACAATTATAGTTTGATAATTTCAATATCTTTATTATGATGTCTTTTTAGACTTTTATAGACAAGAATTCCAGAGGGAGAGTTTTTAATTTAAACCCTTGTTTAAACTGAATTTATCTGTTTAAATTTAATTCATCCTACTTACAGAACCATTGTCAAGACACACACACACACACACACACACACGCCCCACACACACACACACACACACTATTTAACTAGCTGTTTAAGTTAATACTGTGCTGTCCTGATTTAATAATGGAGCTGAAAAATTAAAATATAGTTTACTTCCTTTGTTTATTGTACCTTATTTCAGCATCTGCTCCTCCAGATGAATATTCTATTTATAATTTCACAAACAGTTATGCATGCACGCTCGGAATATTTTGCAAACCCCTGTGCCATTTGAAGTGCAGCACAAATATTACATCTTGGTTTGATTACCATCATTTGTCAACACCAGGACTTGAATGTGTTCTTAAGTATATGTCTGTGGATTCTACCACCAAAAAAAGGTTTCTGTCTGCTTTCTGTGCTGCTGAGATGGTAGCTATAATGTCGTGATTTAAGGTCTAACTGCAGGAATAAAGAAGGAAGCACATTCAGCCGATGGACACATAGCAGACCCTGATGTGATTCTGAAGAATATTTAAGGCAAAGGCTGATCATTAATCTATACACCTATAAAAACATAGTATATATATATATATATATATATATATATATATATATATATATATATATATATATATATATATGTATGTGCAAAAGAATAGTTAATAGTCTAATATATGTATATATATATATAAAATCAGCATGATCAGGCATATCATTATGTCCTTAATGTGTTAGTCCCCCATTTGCTGTCATGCACTGACCCGTCATGCACTGTGTATTCTGACACCTTTCTATCAGAACTAGCATTAACTTCTTCAACAGAACTTCCTCAGCAATTTGAGCAACAGTAGCTCGTCTGTTGGATCGGATCACACGGGCCAGCCTTCGCTCCCCACGTGCATCAATGAGCCTTGGCCGCCCATGACCCTGTCGCCGGTTCATCACTGTTCCTTCCTTGGACCACTTTTAATAGATACTGACCACTGCAGACCGGGAACACCCCGCAAGAGCTGCAGTTTTGGAGATGCTCTGATCCAGTAGTCTAGCCATCACAATTTGTCCCTTCATCAAACTCGCTCAAATCCTTACACTTGTCCATTTTTCCTGCTTCTAACACATCAACTTTGAGGACAAAATGTTGACTTGCTGCCTAATATATCCCACCCACTAACAGGTGCCATGATGAGGAGATCATCAGTATTATCAGCTAGCAGTGCCCATAATGTTATGCCTGATCTCATCATTGTCATTTTAAACCACATAAATGAAACAAGACCATGGGGCTAAATTGGTAAAAAAAATTTTTATGCTACCAAAGAAAGACTACACAATCTGAATTCAAGTCCAGCACAGTGATTACATAAGCTAGCATTGTACTAAGTGCAAATAATACTGTTTGCGAAATGGTGACAACACCAAACATTTTCTTGTATGAAACATCCCGTGCAGCATGCGCCGTGCGAGCTGACATATACAATGTTAGCACTAATTCTGTGCAGGATTTGGAGTAGATAATGATGAAGGAGTAGATAATGATGAAGCCCCTGTAGGATACAAAGATGTGTACAAGAGCATGCACCTGTTCTGATTGGTGCAGAGGTCTCTGCTCTGCAAACATGCAAATGTGATTAACTCGATTATGAGAAAGCCGTCACAAACAGGGCATCTAGACGCGATCGCCCATATTGTAAGCTTGATGATGCAAATTTGCAGTGAAACAGCAGAGCTGAAGGATGCTTTCTTGTTATTTTAACATATTAAATCCTCAAGGTTTTCCTGCTTTCTGCAAGCTGATATGTGCATGAAAAAGGCTTTGTAGCAGCATGTCTTTACAAACAAAACCCCCCCGAAAGCCCATGATAGCTACAGTTTTACAAAGTTTTCAAGAGAGCAAAGGGGAAACAAAGTAAAAGCATATGGAGCACATAGGGATTTGATAATGGGAGAAAAAAACAGCCCCAGTTTTTTTTTTCAGGGTTGCTGTCACACAAACAGCTATTCTGGACCCCCCTCAGTCTGGGGATCCTCTGTCCTACCTGAGACCGCTACACCTGGGCCTGTATGGGTTTAGAAAGCTGCAGGAGTGCTTTCCCCATAGCCATTGAGGAAAATGTACATTTTAATTGAGTCCCCACTGAGTCATGGTGAAGGCTTTCACAATCTCCTGCTTTAACAGATGGCTCACTATTTTTACCCTCACCTGCTGTCACGCTCGGCAGGACCGGAAGAGCTGCTGCAGTTTAATGGCATCCCCTGGGCCTCTGCTCCGCGACACACACCGCCACAAGTTCAAGCCCACCTGGAGGGAAATGCTTGCTTGCATGCGTTTAGTAACTGACATAAAAAATATAATAAATCACATCGTAGGCTTCAAATGCGAGAGGAAAAGAAAAAGGAAGCAATCCAGAGGGAAGAAGGTGACAGTTATAGTGCCTGAAGGAAGTTGTTAAGATGGACTGATGTTTTCATGGCACAGGATATGCAAGGAGAGGGTGCGAACATGTCTCTAAATCTCTCAAGGATCACTAATCTTTCAAATTCCAAACCTACCCCATGCAAAATGTGTTCATTTTTATTTATAACTTGGTATAAAGACATATTGTACATATCGTATAATAAAACATATTGGTTTGATCCATAGCAGTTTATATTTCACTAGCCTGAAAAAGTACAAATGAGGACAAAGCAATAAGCACCGGCTGAGAGTTAATAATCCCTACTCATTCATTTGCTTGCTTTTAAACCTACTTTTCTTTCGTTTTTTTTTTTTCCACCTCAGATTCCATTAAGTCAAACAAATGGTGTTGAAAGTGGTATAGTTTCATGTTGCATTTAATCTTTCTTATGCAGAACTGACACAAGAAGAACAAAGTAAAATGAACTGTTTTAATATATATATATTTTTTAAAGCAATGTCTTTGTCTAGACAGTGGCTCTGGGAATTGTCTCTCTCTCTCTCTCTCTGCTCCATACTGGTCCAGGGCATGTCTTCACCTTCATAACTCATCTGATGCCTGACCTTTCAAGCACAAGATATTTCATTTTTTAATCGCAACCTCTAAATGATCTGAAGTTGGCTTTTTTTTCTCTCGCTCTGAATGTCTTTGGTGACTTTGGAATTAATTAGCAAGGGAGCACTCTGCGTAATGAAATCATGACAGTACCTATGTGTCCTAGGTGAGAAGACTGAAGTCGGTTCTATAGGAAGACATGGCGGTACGAATGGTGTTTGACGAAAGGTCATATCAAAGCCCATTTTCTCTTTTGACTGGTAGTCAATACTGTGGCAAATAATATATTGTAGAAAAATGGCGATGCACATCAACCGTCAGGAAAGTCACAGGGAAAAAGTTCAGGAGCACTTTAAATGAAGAATTCTTGATTGAGAATATCGAACCCATAAATGCTGTGATTGATGAGGACTTGAATATCTGAAGAATGAATGTCTGTTTTAAACAGAAACATAATTCAGGCTGATGGAATGCGTAAGAAAATAATTAGATTGTGCTTATATAGTCAGGAACACACACTGCTCCTATGTTAGCCAAGGTCACTAGAGAAAAAAATCGTGTTATCCGAGGTTGAAAATTTTACATTTTGAACAAGCAGATTTGATGGGATGGAATAGATTGGCCCTTACTCACTCAAGCTTTCAACTCATGCTTTCTCTTGTGAATTTGCCCTCCCTGTTTTTCCATTTGAAAGTGTATTACTGAAGTTAAACATGATCTGTTTGCTGATTGTCTGCCTTTTGGGTCCCCACTGAGAGTACACTCTTTAATACATATTTACAAGGGGCATTGGTAAACACTGCCTCCGGGTGACCTATGTGCCCTCTTTAAATCCATTGTGATGCAACTCTGAGCGGTCACATTGAGGACTGGCATGTGTGTGTGTGTGTGTGTGTGTTTGGGATGGATCTCAGTGAACGGAGTAAACACTATCTGATGCGCCAGTACAGGCTGGTGAGGAATGTTATTCAGAAAAAGGCCATGATTGATGAGGGCTGCCAGATGTTGGTGTGTGTTTTGAACGAGTCTCTCCCTGGGTGCATCTGCTGCTACATAAAGCTCCAATCAGACGTCTGTGCAGCTGGTGCGCTGTTTTTTTTTTTTATTATTATTCATTCATTCATTGTCTACCGCTTATCCGATCTATTCTCGGGTCACGGGGAGCCTGTGATCTCAGGCGTCATTGGGCATCAAGGCAGGATACACCCTGGACGGAGTGCCAACCCATCGCAGGGCACACACACTCTCATTCACACACTACGGACAATTTAGAGATGCCAATCAACTTACAATGCATGTCTTTGGACCAGGGGAGGAAACCGGAGTACCCGGAGGAAACCCCCAATGCACAGGGAGAACATGCGAACTCCACACACACACACACGGTGGAGGCGGGAATCGAACCTCCAACCCTGGAGGTGTGAGGCTTTAACCACCAAGCCACCGTGCACCCATTTTATTATTATTATTATTATTATTATTATTATTATTATTATTATTATTATTATTATTATTATTATTTATTTTTGGAGTTAAGGAAAGGAACCTTGAAGGACAGATGGTAGTGGACTTTGCTAAGAGGATGGACATGGGTGTGGTTAACACTTATTTTCAGAAGAGGGAGGAGCACAGAGTGACTTACAAGAGTGGAGGTAGGAGAACACAGGTAGACTACATTCTATGTAGAAGAGGCAATCTGAAAGAGATTAGTGACTGTAAAGTGGTAGTGGGAGAGAGTGTAGCCAGACAGCATAGGATGGTGGTGTGTAGGATGACTTTGATGGTCTGTAAGACGAAGAGGTCAAAGATAGAGAAGAAAACCAAGTGGTGGAAGCTGAAAAAGGAGGAATGTTGTGAGGAATTTAGACAGAAGTTGAGGCAGGCTCTGGGTGGTCAGGTAGTGCTGCCAGATGACTGGGAAACTACAGCAGAAGTGATCAGGGAGACAGGGAGAAAGGTGCTGGGTGTGTCATCTGGAAGGAGGAAAGAAGATAAGGAGACTTGGTGGTGGAATGAGGAAGTTCAGGATAGTATCCAGAGGAAGAGGTTAGCCAAGAAGAAGTGGGACATGGACAGGACTGAAGAGAATAGACAGGAATACAAGGAGTTACAGCGCAGAGTGAAGAGGGAGGTGTCTAAGGCCAAGCAGAAGGCATATGAAGAGTTGTACACTAGGTTAGACACTAGAGAAGGAGAGAAGGACTTGTACAGGTTAGCTAGGCAGAGGGATCGAGATGGGAAGGATGTGCAGCATGTTAGAGTTATTAAGGATAGAGATGGAAGGGTGCTCACAAGTGAGGAGAGTGTACAGAGGAGATGGAAGGAATACTTTGAGGAGCTGATGAATGAGGAAAATGAGAGGGAAAAAAGAGTAGAAGGGGTGAACTCTGTGGAAGAGAAAGTAGATAAGATTAGAAAGGATGAAGTCAGGAGGGCTTTGAAGAGGATGAAAAGTGGGAAGGCAGTTGGTCCTGATGACATCCCGGTGGAGGTCTGGAAGTGTCTGGGAGAGGCAGCAGTGGAATTTTTAGCTAGTTTGTTCAACAGGGTTTTAGAGAGTGAGAGGATGCCTGAGGAATGGAGAAGAAGTGTGTTAGTGCCGATCTTTAAGAATAAGGGTGACGTGCAGAGTTGCAGTAACTATAGGGGGATAAAGTTGATGAGCCATACAATGAAGGTATGGGAAAGAGTGGTGGAAGCTAGGTTAAGGAAGGTAGTGGAAATTTGTGAGCAGCAGTATGGCTTCATGCCCAGAAAGAGCACAACGGATGCAATTTTTGCTCTGAGAATTTTGATGGAGAAGTATAGGGATGGTCAGAGGGAGTTGCACTGTGTGTTTGTAGACTTGGAGAAAGCGTATGACAGGGTGCCAAGAGAAGAGCTGTGGTACTGTATGAGGAAGTCAGGAGTAGCGGAGAAGTATGTCAGAGTGGTGAAGGACATGTATGAGAGGAGCAGGACAGTGGTGAGGTGTGCTGTAGGTCAGACAGAGGAGTTCAAAGTGGAGGTGGGACTGCATCAGGGATCGGCTCTGAGCCCCTTCCTGTTTGCTATAGTGATGGACCAGTTGTCAGAGGAGGTCAGACAGGAGTCTCCTTGGACAATGATGTTTGCAGATGACATTGTGATCTGTAGTGAGAGCAGGGAGCAGGTGGAGGAAAACCTGGAGAGGTGGAGGTTTGCGCTGGAGAGAAGAGGAATGAAGGTCAGTCGTAGTAAGACTGAGTACATGTGTGTGAATGAAAGGGAGGGAAGTGGAACAGTAAGGTTACAGGGTGAAGAGGTGAAGAAGGTACAGGAGTTTAAGTACTTGGGGTCAACAGTCCAGAGTAATGGAGAGTGTGGGAAAGAGGTAAAGAAGCGAGTGCAGGCAGGTTGGAATGGGTGGAGAAAGGTGTGGGGAGTTCTGTGTGATCAGAAAATATCAGTGAGAATCAAGGGGAAGGTGTACAGGACAGTGGTGAGAGCGGCCATGCTGTATGGTTTAGAGACAGTGTCACTGAGGAAGAGACAGGAGTCAGAGCTAGAGGTAGCAGAGCTGAAGATGTTGAGGTTCTCTTTGGGAGTGACAAGATTGGACAGGATTAGGAATGAGTACATCAGAGGGACAGCTCATGTTGGACGTTTGGGGGACAAAGTTAGGGAGGCCAGATTAAGATGGTTTGGACATGTTCAGAGGAGGGAGAGTGAGTATATTGGTAGGAGAATGTTGGACATGGGGCTGCCAGGCAGGAGGCAAAGAGGAAGGCCAAAGAGGAGGTATATGGATGTAATAAATGAGGATATGAAGCTAGTGGGTGCAAGGGTTGAGGATGCAGAAGATAGGGATAGGTGGAGAGAGATGATTCGCTGTGGCGACCCCTGAAGGGAAAAGCCGAAAGAAGAAGAAGAAGATTATTATTATTTATTTATTTATTATTATTATTTTTTATTTATTTATGTATCTATTAATTAATTAATTCATTAATTAATTAACACAACAAAAACGTTCCCTGCAATAAATATCAGGGTGTTCTGCTCCTGAATAGGAATTTAAAATGTATAGCCCCTACTTTAAAACTTTGTAATAAATCTTAAGTACTAAACATTATTAGGGATGTAACCGAATATAAATACATCATCCAGAACAAACAGATCATTTGTTCTAAACAGATGTGAATACAGATGTGAATAGGAGAAGCACTATTAATTTTGGATTTTTTCCTTTTAAAGATTCTGAGTCCAGGTTTATTTGTTGTCACATACAAATGCACAGCAGGAATAAATTGTAGTGAAATGAGATGCAGTTACTCCAAGAATTCAAGACTCCAAAGAAAGCCTAACAGAAAGGTAGACAGGACATAAGGATGAGACTTGATGAGGTGTGCATCAGGACTGGGATCCAGGTGATGTTTGCCCAGTTTAGCTGACCCAGTGTCCTTTGAATCCACAGATTTCTGTTCTTGGCTCAAAGGAGTAAAATATGATGGTCTTTTTCATTGTAGTTCATCCGATTCAAGTTTGGTGAGTTTGGTGTGCATTCTGAGATACTTTTCTAAACACTAAACACTATGGTTGTAAAAAATAAATTATGTCATGAATGAGAATGTGTAAAGGTGTTCCTATTAAAGTGGCTGGCGGGTGTATAACGCACGACTATATACTTTCTGATCATCTATCACTTCTTCCTTTTTTTTTTGTCATAGAAAACATCTCTACTATACCTTAATAATGAAAAACGCATCTTGCTTCAGTAAGTGATTTGATACTGAAACAAAATGTACTCTCCCTCTCTTTCTTTTTCTAGTCTCCTCGTTGAACGAATCATATAGTCGTTAATCAGCCTGTAACAATGGAAGTTCAGGGAAGTTTGCTGAAGTGAAATTTGGTCCATCCATCACACCATTTTTCTTCTGTTGGCCTTGTCACAGTCAGATCAGATCTCTTTGCGGAGTTTGGTCGGCTGCTAACTGATTAGCCCACTGAGCATTGCTGACAGAATAATCGGCTGCATGCTCTAGATGCTATCAGCATGTGATAGATACCCCTGTTTCTTCAATTAGGCACACGGACACAGAAAGTACCGAAATGTGAGCTACATCTCAATCAGCGTCCTTTCGCCGTGGTATTGTGAAACTAGAGCAGATATCCCTGAGAGAAACAAATATGAAAAAAAACCCAAAAAACAACAGGAAATAATATATTATTCACCGAGGGCCAACAAGGTCTCAAGACAAAATAGAGGCTTTATGTACCTGTCTTTATGTTTAAAGTTTGTCTCTGGCTTTTTGCCTTTATGTAAGTGCCACTGGAGAATCATCATCATCATCATCATCATCATCATATGACTTTTATGATAAAATGATTCACATTCTCAGTCCTAGGAAAATATCCTTTGCCACACTTTATGAAGTACACACTTTATATGAACAGCAGGAGACAATGTTTTAATATGTTTCAATGACCAAATAAAAAGACGATATTAGGTCACCTCAGGTGATGAAACAGAGATTGTGAGAACTCATTTCCCGTTCTTTAAAAATGAGTCAGTAATATTTTAAGCAGATTAGGTTATAAATACAGAGGCAGGCAGACATCTTTCAGGGGAAATGGAATGAACTATTACATTTGTATTTCCTTTTTTCCCCCATTCAGGAGTAACCAGACATATATTATATATAAATACACCACGCAGTCCATCGTTCAGGACACGTTATAAACAGAACAGGAAAAAAAACACCCCATGCAAGTACGTTTGCCTCTGTGTGTCACCTGTTCTAGAAATAAAAGACCAGTGGAGAGAGCGTTTCTATCCGTAGGTGGCAGTAATTTGCCATGAGTCTCTGGAGACCTAAGAAAAAAAAGCACTGTTGTTCCCTAATGGCTCATGTGAAAGAAGTCTCGCTCAAATTAGCCTCCTATTTCTTCCAAGATAGCAGCCGCAAATCTACAATGCCACATGCTAAAAACCTCAAAGAGCGACTATTTAACAGTACAAGCAGCATAATTACGTGTAGATGGAGAAGGTCTTGCTACATGCAAATAACTGGCTTCATGCTGAAAATGATGAGGTGTACCTTCACACATCACCTGCATCCATATGCATGATGGCTCCCATTAAATGGGCTTTGTCTAGAACTTCAGGAAGCAAATGAGAACTCAGCATGGTGCACACAATGACAATATTTAGGCAAGTAATCTGTGTACAAACAAACTGTGTGCAGTGGAAAAAATGAGGAAAACTTTACAGCCCCATTCCTCATTCAAACTTAAATGCTACATTTCCATGTCCTCTTTCCTCTGCTCCTTAACTAAGCTGTCATGGCTCCCAGAAAGAGAAGCTTTACACAGAACCATTTGTTCGTAATGAACAAAGTGCTACTGTATGACAAATTGGTGAATTTGAGAATGGTTTAAATATAGAGGGGGAAAAAGGATGGGAATTCTTTATCTTGTAGACAAAAAAGAAATGGGGACTAAAAAGAAAGAGTTGATTGGACCACGAGTCGGCAATTCCTACAGCTCTGTCATGAGTCAGTGTCAGTAGGCTGATTACTTGCATTACGAAAACGAGAGAAAAATGATACGTAAGGGACAGAGGCCGAGGTTGGCTATCATCTAAATTTGGCAAGGACGTTTTCCCATGGATTATGCCATGGACTACTGAGGTATAAAAAGAGAATGAACTAAAAATCTATATGTGTGTCTGCGCAGGAGGGAAAACTGGAAAACGGGACCGTGTAGAATAATGAGATCTGGGAAGGACAGCCAGAATGAAGCACTTTACCTTGCATCCCCTGGGAAAAGAATGATTTTTCTAAAGTGAAGGCCCACACTGACACACACTTGCAAGCCAGGATTACGATTATTGGAGAACAGATGCTGGTAAAATGAGGGAGAGGAAGGACAGGCATTGAACTGGTGTTAAGGCAGGACATACAGTTCAGTTCGATCCATGAGCTCATGAAGGATATTGCAGTACTACCAAATCTTTCTGGCTATCAGTAATATCATTAGTCTTGCAGACTTCTGCTTTTGGCTGAACGATTGCATTGCAGCTTTGCAAAAATTACATTTTTAAATAAACATTTATGGCCACAAGCTTCAGAATCATAAAGTCACATTTAGCTTTTCTCAGCACAATGTAACTACTACAGTATATCGAAAAAAAAAAAGGTTCCTAACCATTATGTCTTAAACCAGTGATGAGTAAAAGTGATTGGTTATTTATGAAGTGAGTGCAACAGCAGTATGCTATGAAAATAGAAAATGTTTGGACACATTTAGTGACAGCTAGACAAAAAAAATATACATATACATACACCGATCAGCCATAACATTGTGAGCAGGGAGAGGTGAAGTGAATAAGACTGATGATCTCCTCATCATGGCACCTGTTAGTGGGTGGGATATATTAGGCAGCAAGTGAACATTTTGTCCTCAAAGTTGATGTGTTAGAAGCAGGAAAAATGGGCAAGCGTAAGGATTTGAGCGAGTTTGACGAAGGGACAAATTGTGATGGAGGATAGACCACTGGATCAGAGCATCTCCAAAACTGCAGCTCTTGTGGGGTGTTCCCGGTCTGCAGTGGTCAGTATCTAACAAAAGTGGTCCAAGGAAGGAACAGTGGTGAACCGGCGACAGGGTCATGGGCGGCCAAGGCTCATTGATGCACATGGAGAGCGAAGGCTGGCCCGTGTGATCCGATCCAACAGACGAGCTACTGTTGCTCAAATTGCGGGAGACGTTAATGCTGGTTCTGATAGAAAGGTGTCAGAATACACAGTGCATGATGGGTCAGTGCTGTTTTGGCAGCAAAAGGGGACCAACACAATATTAGACATAATTAGTCATAGTGTTATGCCTGGTCGGTGTATACTATATGTATATGAGTATTAGTGGTGCCCTTATGTGGATCTGTTGGGGATCGAAATATCTTTTTTTGTAATATGAACCCCTTGACTGTACTGAAAACAGTTGAAGACACTGGGAAAAAGCCATAGAAATGCCAGAAGTATCTCTGGGAATTCTGGCCATGTGACAGTTCCTCAACCTCAGCTACATCGTTCAAGTTACTTGCTTGCAATACTTAATGACTTTAGTTGGTTCCATTTCCTGAAATAGACAGACTAGTAGCCTAATTTAAAGCACAGCAGCCCTGACCAACAACTTGCAGTAAACAATCATAAAAAGTGTTTACAACAAAGTACTGTAATATCTTAAAGCTGTATAAAATAACATACTCCAGTACACATTTGGCTGATTGCAGGACACAACTGAGGCGAAGGTTAAGGTTCTTCCCCAACCATGACAGCTTGGTAAGGCTGGGATTTTTACACACATCCTTCTAATATGTGGCACAAAGCCTTAACCAGTGCACCACCAGAACTACACCACTGCCACACACTGCAGCTTGCATTGATTTTATCATTGAATTGAGGTTCAGTGGTTTCAAGTCACAGGCACGAAGGTCAGTTTTCTGTGTTTTATTTTTGAATGTGTGTCAGGTTTGTTGTTGATGTTGGTGGAACTTGCCTGAGAATTCTAACATTCGTGTCTGTTCCACTGCACATTCCTGAGTACAGCGGAATGCAGCGTAACACCTGACACGCAGACAAACACAGGCTGTGGCAGGTAGGAGCAAGATGTAGAGATGTTGTGGACTTCCTCACAACACAAGCGAGAGCCAGAGAGACATGAAGATCATGTACAATCTGGGATGATACCATATATAGGTGCAGGTAGACGCATATAGGTGCAGGTTTGTCAATGCATAAAACCTCTTCTGTATGCGTTCGTTTGTACGTGAGCGTCAGGTAGACAGGAAGGCCGAGAGGATTACAAGGGGTGATGTTATTCTGCAACAGGTGTTGAGAGTAAGGCAAGGTGACGACTGGCTCATATTTATACAGACACCAGCTGTTCAAAGCTGACATGCTGTACATAAGGATGTAAAATCAGACACACACTTCATAGTTAAGCTCAAGGTTAAAGAGGCAGACGCATGCCACATGGAGCCAGTGTGCTTTAATATTAATGATCATCGTTGCCGTGCGCTTTAGGATGTAATGTGTGTGACTTTGTCAAGATTGCATCATTCAAATGAAAGGGAAAAGGCAAAGTCTAGACTAAAAAAGGTGAAAAAGCTCATTAAAGCCTTTTATAGGAAGATTTTATGAATATGGCTATGAGGTACTGGCTTTCATTAAGTGTGCCAATATGGCTCATTTAGGAGTTAGCAGTATGAGTGTATATTTTTTTTAAATGAAAGACACATTGTGCTTTTGTACTATTTAAAGCTTTTTATTCATTTTATTCAAGACCTAGAAATTAATCAAAACCTTCCGACCAATCAGATTTGAAAATTCAACACCATCGTGGTATAAAAGTTTCCACAGGTTCTAGTGTGTTATTGTATGCCTCTGTGAAGCTGTCATTGTTTTGTGTGTGTGTGTGTGTGTGTGAGTGTGTATGCACTGTCAGCTGAAGCTCTGAGCCACGTCTCAAGTAAAGTTAAACCTCTAGCAGACACACAAGTTCATTATCATAAAAAGCCAAGCCTGGCAGACATGCCAAAGGAGACAGCACTGCTACAGGGAACAGCCCACACCAGCCTGCTATTATGACAAAAACACAATCTTGGAACTATTAAAAAAGACAGTAATGCAATTTGCAGTTAAACCTTTATTACTTTTAATAGACATGACATACTTTACCTCTTCATAATGATGAATGCACAATGGCTTGGAAAAATCACGAAAGCTCATTATTATTATTAGTGTTTAGAGTCTCATTTATGACTTTTACCTTCTTTTCAGAAAAAATGCAAACTCTAAATCTATACATTAGATTAGAGAAAATCAGGATGAATGAACGGTTAATAATCCTCATTATATCAACATGAGAGAAACCAATCACAATCACAAAAAGTGATTTTAATAAAAGTTTAATTCTACACTATATTGCCAAAAGTTTTGGGACACCCCTCCAAATCATTGAATTCGGGTTTTTTTCAGGGGTTGGGCTCGGCCCCTTAGTTCCAGTGAAAGGAACTCTTAATGCTTCAGCATACCAAGACATTTTGGACAATTTCATGCTCCCAACTTTGTGGGAACAGTTTGGGGATGACCCCTTCCTGTTCCAACATGACTGCACACCAGTGCACAAAGCAAAGATGAGTGAGTTTGGTCTGGAGGAACTTGACTGGCCTGCACATAGTCCTGACCTCAACCCTATAGAACACCTTTGGAGACTGCAAGCCAGGCCTTCTCGTCCAACATCGTTGCCTGACCTCACAAATGCGCTTCTAGAGGAATGGTCAAAATTTCCCATAAACACACTCCTAAACCTTGTGGAAAGCAAGAGAAGAGTTGAAGCTGTTATAGCTGCAAAGGGCGCACCAACTCCATATCACATTCATGTGCATGTAAAGGCAGACGTCCCATAACTTTTGGCAATATAGTGTACCTTTTCTTACATGTTTGTGCTAACCAGTGTTTTGTCCTGCCTCCATTTTGGTGTTCTTTACCTGTGTTTTTCCTGTTCTGTAGAGCTCTGTGTTGACATTCAGCTCATGTGCCTACCACATGAACCACTCATTCTGCATCGCATAATATTTACATCTACAGCATGGTACTGGAAATGGAATGATGGTGTGTTGGAAAACCCTGATGGCTCTGAAATCATTTTCCAAATCAGAGGGTAAATCCAAACAATAGGCAAGGCAAAGATCAATGCACAGTAATGGCATTTAGCATAAACATGGCTCACACCTTACACACGTGCTGGGTTTGGAAAGATTTCACAGTGCTGTATTGCAATTTCTTGAAGTGCTTCTCATTTCTTTAACTGCGTTTGACTGTGCATTGTTAAAAGCAAGTTGCTGTGTGACTGCGCACCAGTGCACATAACAAGGTCCATAAAGACATGGATGAGCGAGTTTGGTGTGGACGAACTTGACTGGCCTGCACAGAGTCCTAACCTCAACCTGATAGAACACCTTTAGGATGAATTAGAGCGCAGACTGCGAGCCAGGTCTTCTCGTCCAACATCAGTGCCTGACCTCACAAATGTGCTTCTAGAGGAATTGTAAACACACTACTCCTACTTCCCAGAAGAGTTGAAGCTGTTATAGCTGCAAAGGATGGGCCAGCTCCACATTACGTCCATGTGTATGAAAAGCAGACATCCCAAAACTTTTGGCAATATAGTGTATGTTCTAAAGGTTGATGTTCATATGGCACCTATATAAGCTCTGCATGACTTCTGACATACATAACCTACATAATTATTTATACAAGCTTTACTGTCACATAAACCACTTTCATCAGTAGTCACATCATCTCAAAAGTGTGTGTGTGTTAGTTGCATGCTTCCATTTACTCAACTGGCATATCACCCTTATTGTTCCTTATTGTCACCTACCTAGCAAATGTTTGTGTGTGTGTGTGTGTGTGTGTGTGTGTGTGTGTGTGTGTGTGTGTGTGTGTGTGTGTGTGTGTGTGTGTGTGTGTGTTACCCTTATTGTACTGTCATATCATCTCATGCCCACTGCTCCTGGAAAAGACTCCAGATCCACCATGACGCTGACCAGGATAAAGCGGTTACTGAATCTAAATGGATGAATGATTGAACAAACTGACATAACACTCCAGTCACGTAATTATTTTGTTAAGGGTAACATAAAGTGTTGTTATAATGCATATGATAGGTCATCACGACAAATCACTTTATAGCTCAGTGAACATGTGGTCTGTCAGCCACATAAACATAAGGCTGATGATGTAATGTGACAAACCTCAAGCCTGAACTGACTCAGTGAAAATATACAGAACTCTGTCATCATAAGGGTGTAATAACACTGGCATTTCATAAATATCCTATCAGTAGCAAAAATGAACCACACTATACCTGAGGGCAAACAAATCTGTTATCATAACAGTATATTAATATTGTAATAAGCTTGATAAGTTCCTTCTCAGTAGGAACATTAACCACAATTAAGGTCCAGAAAAATATCCATAACTGTTATTACAGTGTCAAGACTTTGCCACTGGTATTTATGAAAAGTGACTGATATCCAAACTGATATCCAATATGTGCACTGAGCTACAAAAACAGCTGTCTTGGCTTTATACAAATCAGCCTGGAAACAACCTTAAGTCAACTAAAATCAATGATACTTGGCTCAGGTGTTATATCAACCTGACGCGGAAATCAATAAACCGGCCTGACATGTTTATGTAGAGTTATATCAGTTGTCATAAAGCATGTTATTTATCCCTATAAACACCACCCGTAAATAAAATGTTTACAAAAGTTGGTTCTTATCAAATCCTGTGTATGTGCAGGATCCATTTCCACTCAGCCGACACTCAGCACCTGGCAGCTGCTAACTGGAACAAAATGCCCCTATATACACAAACAAGACCCAGGAGATTAGAGATAGTTTATTAAATCTGTGTTTGACCCTGGGATCAGACTGCATTGTGCTTCTGGGAGGTGAGTGGTGCCTCTCAAACCTCCGTAAGAGCTTGTTTTTGGAATATGTAGGCCATCTCTTATGTCCTTGTGTGAGTGTGTTGGCATGTGTGTTGGCTCGATTGGCAGGCGTGATGCCAGTGTTAGTGCACGTAGACGTGTAGGAAGCGTCCCCTGTGGCAATGTCCCATTGATACTGCTCTTTTCCCTTAGGGCACCTGTCTCGCTTATTTACAAGGACAGACTACTTCATTTATCACTGAGGCTATGAATACGTCCGCTGTGTGATATGCGGACTGCGTTTCAGGACTACTTTTACTTTTAACCCCAGCTGCAGAGTTTGAGGCAGGAAAGTGCCCCATTATGTTTATGCGAGTGGATCAAAATCACATTTGGTGCAAGAGATCCTATTTGAAAGGTGCTGGTTTGTCTACACACTGTTAGATACAGTTCTGTTGATCTCACTTGAGGTTACAGCATCATCAGTCCTCAAAAGCTCTTTGGAGAGAAGAGAGCATATTTCCTCTGCAACTCAATCCTCCAATTATAGAAAACTCATAACTACTCAGTGGTGTGTGTAAACGTAGGAAACGGCTGAAGTGTTTCACAAGAGCACTATGGGGCAGTGCTGTTTTGTGCGCAAAAAAAAGAAAAGGAAAAAAGAATAAAAACGGTCACTTTTCAAAGAATTCATGCAATTTTTTTTTTTCTGTCTCACAGTTCCTGGTTCTCTAGGTCCTGAGCTCTGTGGATTTTAAGCCATCTCCCCATTTTTTGCCTGGTTTCCCTTCAGTTTACATTTACATTTCTTCCAGCTTTCTAAAAACATTCAGTTGTCAACCAAATTGGCCCTATGTGTAAATCTAAATCTAATCAAAATTGGCCCTAGGTGTAAAATTGCCCCTACCCATGCAACAGTCCAGGTGATAAGCTTCTTTGGGGTTTCTCCACACTGTAACTCTCCCAGATGTGAGAAAGACAGTGAAGTTACATTGAAGATGGACCACATATGAAACCAAAATATTTGGCTATAGCAGTCTGATCATGAACATTGACCATTATAGTGCCCCTGACAAACAGTTCATTCATTGTCTATCGCTTATCCGATCTATTCCCGGGTCACGGGGAGCCTGTGCCTATCTCAGGCATCATTGGGCATCAAGGCAGGATACACCCTGGACGGAGTGCCAACCCATCACAGGGCACACACACACTCTCATTCACTCACACAATCACACACTACGGACAATTTAGAGATGCCAATCAACCTACAATGCATGTCTTTGGACCGGGGAGGAAACCAGAGTACCCGGAGGAAACCCCCGAGGCACAGGGAGAACATACCCCAGAGGTGTGAGGCAAATGTGCTAACCACTAAGCTACCGTGCCCCCCACAAACAGTTGAGGTTTGCATTTAATTCTGCAGTGAGTATGGATATAGTCAGGGTTAGTGCCCGAGTTTCAGACAGCTTCCTCTTGCATCAGTTACTCCTATTGGATGTGTTTAGTCCTTTGTGGCAGTGTGCTGACATTACCCAGGATACTATGGCTCACTGATCACAGATGCGCCACCAAGACATGAACAAACAATTTTTGAACTTTGATATGTCGTCCATTATCTTGTGTGAATTGCAATATTTCATATACTATATATAGTGTTGGTCCCCCTTTTGCTGCCAAAACAGCCCTGACCCGTCATGCACTGTGTATTCTGACACCTTTCTATCAGAACCAGCATTACCTTCTTCAGCAATTTCAGCAACAGTAGCTCATCTGTTGGATCGGATCACACGGGCCAGCCTTTGCTCCGCACCTGCATCAACGAGCCTTGACTGCCCATGACCCTGTCTCCGGTTCACCACTGTTCCTTCCTTGGACCACTTTTGATAGATACTGACCACTGCAGACCGGGAACACCCCACAAGAGCTGCAGTTCTGGAGATGCTCTGATCCAGCATATTGGCCAGTGTTTCAGTTTCGCTGAATATATCTATATATGTATTTTTTTTAGGACTCTATATAAAATAAAAAAGTAAAATTCCCGATCATATTAGTTTTGCAAAATAATTTACTTTGTAAAAATAATTTGCTTATTTATTTAGATGGAGTGTTTAACTCTTTGTTGGCATGCATAACAGTAAAGAATGAAAAATACGATATAAATTTTGATAAGAATGTGAATTTTTAGTGAAACACCAGCAAGGGTTTCTTTTTAAGTCGTCTTGTATATTTTTGGAGGCAGTCAAGCTCTTTATGTCCCCACTGATTGAGCTGTAAGGTTTTATACAGGATGAGGACAGTGAAATTTTTATACATTTAACCCATCAAACAAAAGCATCATTCATTTTGAGACAGAATGGTCAGGAATGCTCATACGTAGTTAAGCTGGTCAGAATCAATCAGTAAGCACTTGGATGTATTGCAGTTTGACACTGATTTGTTTTTTAGTGTCACTACAGAGCTGTGAGACGGTGTTAATTAGACAGGATAGATGGATGAATATGGAGTCAAGCCAGAAAGAGAAAAATACAACCGACCACCTGCTTGCGATTTTGGCATTTATTTATTCAAGAGTTTCATTCCATACATATTAATTACACTTGAAACGGAATTGCAGAACAAATGAATACATGGAGGCAGAAGACATAACTTAAAGTGATGTGTTTTCATTTTCAAGAAGCACAGATCCCATCATTTGTCCGGTGCCTCTGTCATCTGAAGGCCAACTCGCCTAAAGCAAGTTACTCTGAGGGTCCAAAAGCACTACCCACTGCTTCTGTATTCCTGATCCACTTGGCGTGAAAAGAAGTGCTTACTGCTCTTAATATGTCACACTCTTAATTCATACTTCTAGATTTTGCTTTTCTTATAACAGATGATAATAAGGCAGTAGGTGTTGGTTGGTGTATATGATCATCCTAGCTCGGCCTTGCCACAAAATATCCTTTACCCATTTTACCTGCTTATACACATTAAACATATTATCATCCTGCTCATCGATCACACGTGTCAGGTCCGAATGGGGCGTAAGCTCATCTTTATGCTTCTTTATTTGGACACTGTTTGTTAACGTCACTATAATGATCGTCTTTATTCTATTACTTATGGTCAGAGATGAAATAAAGGTCACTGTGTATTCCTTCATACAAATACTATGGCATGGATGACACCACTGAAGTCTGTTCCTGTGAAAGCCACAGAAATCATGCAATTATGGAAAAAAAAGACAGCATTAGAAAAACAAAATCTTAAATAAACACTGAGATTTCTTTTTTTTTTTAAATCAACATTAATAATTGCCTATTTTGAAATGTAACAGATACAGAGCTTAAGCAGATGAGAGGTGCTTTGCAAAACTGTCCAATCAAATGATAAAGATGACCCAAAGAATCGTTCCTGAGACGCCAAAAGACAAAAAAAATGCCAAAGAAACGAAATCACATGCCCTTTGTGTAATATATGACGGCCAATTTCTGACCCGAACGTTGACTATTCCATTTGTACAGAAATTGCATTGATACAGTGAGACCAATGCAGTACATCACAAACTACTGTTTGCATTTATTCTTTCATTTATATATGAACGAACAGAAGTCAGTGATTTCCCGCTATCAAAAGCAACATAAACGGGTAGTTCTGTCAAAAAGCGCTGTCTCAAACCACTCAGCAGAGTCCAAAATTAGTTTTGTTTATTTTCTAAACAATGGACCGGTTACAGGTTTTGACCGGGGTTTCTCCAGTCTGAATATAAAGAACAATATTATTACAACAACAACAACAAAACAAGAAAATAAATATAAAGTATGTATCCAAGCTATGTGCCAAAATTTTTTAACAGAACCCCTGTACATATAATCACGATTTACGCTCTCGGCAAATCTCAGCGTGTGTTTCATTATTTTTATGTTTTAGAGCGTGACATGCTGCAGCTAGTAGGGCAGAAATAAAATTGGCGCCTTGGAGAGTTTTCAGGTGTGTTAAAGATCATTTCACCTCATACATCACAAGACCAATTAAAGGTTACGGCTGAACCGAGGGAAATTTCACAGCTTTTCAAAAAGCTACACTCCACAGCACCTGCAAACATTTGTACAGAGATGAACCTCCTAATGACGAAGCCCAAAGACATCAGCAGCACCTGTGCTGTCATTACAACACTCTGCACTCAGCTAAATAAAGATCTGGTAACATGGAAAAATAGGAACTGATGAACAAAAAATAATCATGTTTTTATTTTACTTTTGCTTGTTTCCTTCAGTGTCTAAATTCATGGGTCACTGAACCCTGAAGTCCACCTACAGGCCATATTACAAATCTCAACCTGCTTTACTCACAAATCTACAGCCTACAGCCTCGTCATGCCTATAGAACTCAGTAACATACAGTAAGAAAATCAACTATAGCACGTATAAAGAAACTATTATTAACACAACGTACAAAAAAAATGAAAACCATATGGCTTCAGTATGAACACCGGATGGAGCAGACCTACAGCGAGATGAAATTATAGTACGCTGGAGTTTTCAGTCTACAAAAAAGAACGTTTGAAAAGATGCTCCATCAAAACAAGCTGATGTTAACCTCCCATATCAAATGCAAAGACAGCCAGAGTGGGCAAGCGTAGCTATAAATGCAGGCTTTGACAGAAAATGTAATTGGTCAAAGACATTGGTCAAAGAAAACAGACATTAGAATTTACTGCACGTCTCTCCTTCCACAGCACAGCAATATCATCCGTGGTTCCTTCCAGTCTGGACTGGTCTCCGGTATACACCTGACTGTTCCTGCCCCACATGACACAGCCCTCCGTCGTCTTTTTCTGGACCACTGTTCTACTAACTGGGTGTGCATTTCAGCTACAGTTTGTCAGCTCTTATGGCAGTGTTTCAGCTGATGTACCAAACAATCCCACAGGTTTATCCCACACTGTTGAAACTTCTCATACCCGTCGAACTGTCTAAAGCGACACACTGACAAATTGACGCATGTCCTTTCGCCATTTTCAAATGCTTTTTCCACTCCTTCACTGCGATATTTTCTTCCGATTCATTTTACACGACATTATCACAGATCCAACGACAGATTTGTTCGGTTTAATGCAACCTGTTGACGCTGTACAATAAGGTCATGCTGCAGCTGGATGGATGGATTTTTTTATTTTTTTAATTTTTTTTATATACTTATATGGATGAGGCATGAAGCTAGAAATATAAGATTTGAGCCTGTTTGTATTTTTGTTGAATACTAGGGATTTTATAAAAACCTTTTTTTTTTTTTTAACTGCATTATCTTTTATAATTTCCCCAGCATTAATAATTTTCATTCTACACAAGATAATCTGACAGTGAGCTATCAGTCCCTCAAGTCCATTAACTACAGTATGCACTCTGACCAATAATACATTAAGGGTTTGAATTAAGTGCTAAATGTCCACTTTCCAACACTACCTTAATTTGCAGCGTCTATTATCAATCCTCATAGGCATATTTAACCGCTATTTCCTCTTTTCATATTTATTTTTTTCATCTTTAACTATAAGATCTGAAATAAAATCGTCACATCAAAATGTTCGTCTTTTTATACCAAATGTAATACTTGTACAGTATATACACCTTATGTTCAAATTAAACTGTGTAAAAAAAGGATGTAGAGCGCTTGTGAAGAATCCCCATGGACCAATAAACAAACAAACAAACAAACAAAAAAAGAAACCATAATTTTAATTGATGTGAATAGTAGGCTAATATACAAACTTCTTGATATGTGGGGTCCCAATGTCTGACAACAATTCTCACTACTTACTACATTAAGCAGATGTAATATACAGCCGTATTAACAAGGGCACCTATTTATTACAGAGATCCAAAAAGAAGGAATAATAATAATAAGAAGAATATGACCATAATATATGTTTTACATAATGTTCACTGATGCATAAAAGTTCCGATTAGCCTCAGTGATGTTTCCTAATCGTCACAGACAACCGTAATCAGTGTGTGTTATCTAACAGTCACTCTTTAACTCTGCGAGTCCAAACCTTCTTGTGCTTCTACATTTAGTCGAATCATCAGATGTGGACATGAGAAAAAATGGACACTAAATGACCGTTAACATCATCATGACTTTCTGGACTGATTATTATTATCATTATTATTAAGGCTTAAACATTGTCACAAAGTTAGATAAAGAGCCTGTTACGCTCGGTCTGTGTTCCTGTAATTGAACATGACGGATAATCGATCATTTCAAATGTTCATGTTGATGATTATGATGTAATCTGCTGATGTTGTGTACACATGTCCATGGCAATGCAGTGATCGATTAGATTCACATTACAGGGTTGGGGGAAAAATGTGCCTACATGTGACACAGGTCTGATTTTCATAAAGCTGCGTGAATTTAAAAGCCAGCAACACTCTTCAGATCTATTTTCAACTATCTACTAATTATTAGTTCAATATCGTTGCCAGAGCTTGTGTCTAGTGTTAATTGGATGGCACTATGAAGTGATAGTATTGAAATAAATATTAATCAGCAAAGCAGCTGCTGGGAGACTGCAATTTCTACAGACTTGTTGAAGGCATATTTATCAATTGGAAATGTTTATTCTGTTGCTACAACTGTTGACATGTTTAGAAATCTGTTATGATTCCTGTCATTCAGTTGACAGATGTTGCAAACTGTTGAGGAAAAAATTGACCTCAACAGTCTGTTTTCCTTTAAATATTAGGTCACTTTCAATTGTGGCTCCAGATCCAAATAAATATAAATCTCTGTCGGGTTTCCCAAAATCACTGCACATTAAACATTTGCCATACAAGTCTCTGTGAAAGAGATGTTACTATATAAATTTATGTTCACCTTAACAGTCTTTTTAATTTTTGTGTTGCTGAATCCTACACATGATATACACCGATCAGGCATAACATTATGACCTGCCTAATACTGTGTTGGTCCTCCTTTTGCTGCCAAAACAGCCCTGACCCGTCATGCACTGTGTATTCTGACACCTTTCTATCAGAACCAGCATTAACTACTTCAGCAATTTGAGCAACAGTAGCTCGTCTGTTGGATCGGATCACACGGTCCAGCCTTCGCTCCCCACGTGCATCAATGAGCCTTGGCCGCCCATGACCCTGTCCCCGGTTCACCACTGTTCCTTCCTTGGACCACTTTTGATAGATACTGACCACTGCAGACTGGGAACACCCCACAAGAGCTGCAGTTTTGGAGATGTTCTGATCCAGTGGTCTAGCCAACACAATCTGGGCCTTGTCAAACTCGCTCAAATCCTTACTCTTGCCCATTTTTCCTGCTTCTAACACATCAACTTTGAGGACAAAATGTTCACTTGCTGCCTAATATATCCCACCCACTAACAGGTGCCATGATGAGGAGATCATCAGTCTTATTCACTTCACCTCTCACTGCTCACAATGTTATACCTGATCGGTGTATATACATAAACATGTGTACCTACTTCTTTATTTCTTTTCCATGGCAAAAATCTGTTCATTAGCCAAATGTGAACAGTTGAGAAATTGAACAAAATATCTGTAATGTGAACACAGCCACTGCATCCTACAGTTTGGGTGAGACAGTGCAGGAATATACAGATGAGCCCGAGTCACAGTGTTTCACAAAGACACAGCAAATTGATGAGTTTAGAAAAAAAATGGAAAAGTCACCGGCATGTCTTCAACCTACAACCCCTGGCCTTCTATCATACTAGATAACTTTTTTTAATGATGTAAATCATGGAAGTATTCCGCTGATGCTTCATGACCCTTGAACTATCATATAGGCTTCTTGCCATTATCTACATTTCAGGTACAAATACTGGTTAATATGAGTGCGAGCTATCAGTCTGATTGCGTAAATCTTCACTCACACTATGGAACACACACTAATCACTGATCAGCATTTTTCTGTATGTTAAAACGGGTATCAGCTACTTTTCTTAAGAAAAAGATTTCCTGTATATATATTTTTTTTTAAATCGAAGAAAAATTACAACAGTGTTGGAATGGACTGTAAAGAGTAAAAAGAAACAAAAATACATATATACATTAGAGATGATGACGACTGTGTTTGTAATAGTGCTGAGGATAAAAAAAAAAAAGAGCGAGCAGCCAATCCTAAAACCCTCGACCCAACTGAAGGCATTGACTAAAACCTCGGATGGATGTTTGATTATTATATTGAGGCACTGTGAGAAAGTGATGGTGGAGGACTTCTGAAAAAAATTGAAGTGAAGTATTGAACTGGATTCAGGTGGTTTGGCCAACGATTCACTTTTTTTCTTTTTTCTTTTTTTCTTTTTTTTTTTTTTACAGACACAATGTGAACCATGTGAATAAAAAAATAACAACAACAAAAAAAAAAAAGATTATCGGCAGCCATATTCAGGACAAGCTGAGAAAAGGAAAATAAGATGAATGCAAATAAAGAACATAGGACATGTGTGAAGAAGAAACTTCCGCTGCTGCCGGACAAGGTTTCTACATGGTGCAGGGAATGAGAGCAAGAGAAAGAGAGAGAGAACGAGTGAGAGAGAGCGAGAGAGAGAGAGAGAGAGAGAGACGAGGGGGGCGGAGTCTAAATGAAGTACTCCTTCTTTTCCTCTGTGTGTGCGTGGTTACCATCTGCGTTGATAATGGCTGTGTCTGCATCAGGGGCATCGTCCGCTCCTTTGGCCTCGTTTGTCAAATATGTGCCTGTACCAGTAAAAATGCCATTGTTTAAATTAAATAAATGTAATAATAAACTCATCTTTTGACAAAACTTATCTCCAATAAAACAGTCAATGCTTCATATACGGTGGAACCTCGGCATACGAATTTTCGCCTTAAGAATTGAAATTTTGTAAGAAATTTGCATCGGCATACGAACCGAACCGAACGCCGGCTAAGTTGCGCGTACGTCCGGGAAAGCCAAGCGAAGGCAGTTTCCAAATTTTAAGATTTTGTTTCAGTCAGGTTTTAAAAAATCAACCCACGATTCCGGACGTTGCATTCGGCATGCGTTCAAAAGCTAGGTGATTTTTCGGGCGTTTTTTTGTTGACAGATCGGTGGAATGGGTGGTCTGTTCTATTTTTAGCCCAAGCTTGGTGGCACGACTTCCTGTGAGGAGCCTTGACATGGAATGCTTGGCTTGGGTCAGTTCTTTGTAAGCAGCCATACAGTTTACATACGCTTCGTATTGGTCATATTGGGGAAATTCGTTTCGCAGTACACATTTTCCCCTTAAGAACTCATTCGCCTTAAGATCGGAATTAAATCCGTTTCCCAAGGTTCCATTGTATACACCAAATATACATATACATTGTATATGGCCAAAGGTTTGTGGATATCTGACCATCACACCCATATGTGCCTGCTGAATATCCCATTTAGATTTATTCCCCTTTGCTGACTTTATAACCTCCACTCTTCTGGGAAAGCTTTCCACTAGTTTCTGGAGAACGCTGTGTTGATTTGTGGTCATTCAGACACAAGTGCATTACTGAGGTCAGAGGTAAACAGGCCTGGGGCTCGGTCAACATCCAGTTCATTCCAAAGGTGTTCACTAAGGTTGAGGTCAAGGCTCTGTGCAGGACACTCCAGTTCTTCCACTACAACCTCAGCAAAACATGCCTTAATGGAGCTTGCTTTGTGAACAGGTTCTCTGTCATGCTCGAACATGTTTGAGCCTCTTGGCTTCAGTGAAGTGAACTAATTCAACAATTCAACAATGTTTCAGGGGTCTGCAAACATTTGGCCATATAGTGTATTCTTTTTAATTAGTTATTCGCAATAAATGAATTGTTTTTTAAAGCTCTAATTATTTGTTATGTAAAATATAACAACATTATTTATGGATTTTTACCTTTATGCCGTGCCAGATATCGTCCCAGTACGATGATTAAGCACAGAGTGACAAAGACAACAACAGCAACTACTCCTCCAATCAGAGCATGATCTGGGCCATGCTGTCCGAGAGCATTAGGATCTAGAGAGAGAGAGAGAGAGAGGAGAGAGAGAGGGAGAGAGAGAGAGAGAGAGAGAGAGAGAGAGAGAGAGAGAGAGAGAGAGAGAGAGAGGAGGGAGAGATTTTAAAGTGAAGGAATAGAAACACAACTAGTTGGAAAGAAGGGAATTATTTTAAATCCCTGAGGAACAAACTTACAAAGAAGTGTAGAAAAATAAATGCATGAGTATTTTTAGTAGGTGAATGAAAGCAGATACTCTTATCCACCCACTGAAGAGATAGGATGAAGTAAATGTTATTTACTCTCTGACAGTTTTGCCGGGCTCGCTTTGCAACGACCAAAAGTAGGATTTGGATCTGAAATGATGAATGAAAACAACAGCACTCTAACGCTCAGCTGTGTGTTGCGTGGCTTTAGAGCACGAGTGAGCACAAACAGAGAAAAGACAAGAATAATAACATCTTTAACAAGATCAAGGTCAGCTGATTGTGATAGGGCAGGTACCTGCGTACAAAAATGACAGACTAAACACACTGCATGCCTAAATGAGAGCTTCTCTATAGAAGCAAAACATATTCAATGTCTTGTAGCACTAGTGGAAAAGCTCTTGGTGTAACATTGAACAATTTTAAAAGGTTATCAAAGTGCAGAAGTTTTTTTTCTTTCTTTTTTTTTTTTTTACCTTTTATTATAGTATAATTTTATTTACAGTTATGTCATAAAGTAACTGTTTAGATAAGAAAGATTGTACGTGTTTACAATCATAGACACAGAAAGAAAGAGACATTACTGTGACATTCTTATCACATGTATTTGTTATTACTAGATAGATATATTCCCTGCTACAATTATTTAATAATAATAATAATAATAATAATAATAATAATAACAATTAGTATTATTATTATCATTATTATTATTATTATTATTATTGTTTTTACAATAATAATAAAAGTAATTAAAAATAATAATAATGACAATTATTATTATTATTATTATTATTATTATTATTGTTGTTGTTGTTGTTATTATTATTATTTTTATACTGATAATAATAATAATAATAATAATAATAATAATAATAATAATAATAATAATAATAATAGAAGAAGAAATGTTATAACAACTGACCTTGGAAACAATTGTGTTATAATGACATTAACTTCTTTTTTAACTACAAATCACTATTTAAGCATTGGAATATACAGATTTTGCTATATATTTGTCATTGATTTACAGCCAACAGACTTAATAATAAAGCAGTAAAACAACTATAAACAATAATAGAGCAATAAACAACTATAAACATATTTATAGTAAAGTACTACAGTTACAATAAAATAACACAATGATGCTTTTAATAAAGCGACTGATGCAAGATACAGCTGAGCTGAAGGTTACGAGTCAAACATAGCAGACTGGCAGTGCTGAGACTTCAAGCATGCTGTTCTTTTCTATTATGTAAGCTATTACAGTACGTCACTGTATTAAGAGTAGAAAAACTAGTAATCTTCTTAGCCAGCAAAAAGGATCTGCTAATGGGAGTCTTTACCAGCGCAGATTATAAAACAGGTGCAAAAATATCAGTTCAACAGCCCATGAACAATAGTGTGGACGAGGAATGAAGGCTGGTTATAAATGGGAGTTATTATCACAGTAGGGAGTTATTAAGAATAAAATTCAAAGATGTAGCTGCATTACATTAGTCTTGCCTTTTTCTCTCTTTCTTGCCTCTCATTTTTAACCCCCATCTTCCTCCCAATTTGATCATTGGCCCATTCCTGCCGAATGTCACTGTGTGAAGGTTAACATGTGCTTCCTCTGAGACATGTGAAGCATCTTTTCGAAACCTGTGCTCATGCTACATAGAGGAAAGTGCTGAGAGCCCTCGTCTGAGAATCACAGACATCCACCATTGGCTAGTTTCACTCAAATCAATTCTATTTTATTTGTGACAATGGACATTGTCACCAAGGTGACAAAGGTGAACTGTGCCTAGGAAAATCTCCATGAGACAATATGGACTCAAAAAAGGAACCCATCCTCATCTAAGTACTGTGACTGTAAATAATTTCCTTTTGATAACTCTGTCAGGGGGCAGAAACATCCTCCCTTCCACACCGAGAACACAGCCAAAATTCTCTCCCAGCTATGTATGGCTGAGGCATTACTGGCTCAACATCTGTAAAATAGCGTCCATGATGTGCACATCCTCCTTGTTTACCTACAGAAAAAGCTGTCTCGGGTTTAGCATACCCACTTTGTCATATCAGATAACATCCATCTCAAGGGCACTTACGCCAGCGTTAAAGTCTTTCGCATATCCGCGTGTTTGAGAGTGATATCTCAGTAGTGACGAGGACAGGGACAGGCACCTCATGCATGTGCTTCGGGGTTGTCATAATTGGATATCTTCAGTGCTTGCTCTATTTATATCAGCAGCCAATGAGGCCAGCATGATGAGAGCCTTCCTGGGGCAAGTATATTGACATGGCAAACTCTTTGTGGAGCCCAGCAGATGATAATGATATGAAAAGTAATTTCTACAGCCAGGCAGATTGATATGACCAACGCAGGGCATTTCATTATGTGCTGCTCTGTTTAGGGGAATTGGCTGTTAAAGCAGGAAATGTGCTAGTTTAATATATGAATCTCTACCTCTGTGCATATCCGTCTGAGTCTGAATGCTTCAACCAATCAGTAATCGTTTTCATAGCTGTGGTGGGCTTGGCTTAGCTGTGCAATGCATTTTTTCTTTTTCTTGAGCATGTTATTGTTATGCATGTTGAATAATGGTTGTACTATATGTTATACCGCATGCAAACCTACCACACATATGCGTTTCATGTTCATTCCGGGCTAGTTGTACGTACATGAGGAGGCACAGCAAAACAATGGGACGTGTTGTGGCCATAAAATGCACTTCTGATGTGTCCGAGATTAAGATTTCATTCTATAAAGCTGTAGCTCATCACACGAACTGTGTGTACCTTTTACCACACACTACATGTGCTCCATGTGAACTGCTGTGAAATGGTGGAAATGGTCAGCAATAAAAAAAACTGAAAATGCTAAAAGCTAAAGCTTTTAAATTAAGCCGTAGAAGTGATGTATGTGCTATAACCAAGTTGCCAGATCTGTGACAAATTCAGCACAAAAGATAAGTGAAACAATCAAATCAACAGACCTAGACAAAATTTTACTGACGAAAACTGAGCATTACTAATTGCTAAACTTTACTAGAATTGAAACGGTTGTGTAAAGAGAAGAAAGAGGCGTGTCGCCCAGGTACTGTGCACATAAACTGTGCATGTATGATTTGATTTTGTACATAACATTCATAACCAGGCTTTTCAGACACAATAAATTCTCACTGTATCTAAAACCCGGACCTTCTCCCATCTAGGCCTCTATGTCTCCAGGCCTGTGTGACTATATGTTTTATAAAAGTTGAACGAATTTAAATTGTAAATTTCCGACTCCTGGCCCGTGGCTTAGCAAGTGCTTCCTTTCCAGAGGGAAGACACAAACAGCGAACTAAAACAGGCTGACGCGAAGCAAAACATCAGTGAGAACCTGAGCCACCATTTTACTCTTTTCCTAGAAGGAGAGTTCAAGGTTAAGCTAAATATTTATGCCACATTGTAATTCAGCACCTGAAGAGCAAGGATTGTGCTATCTAGGATTACCCGTGCAGTCGCCCAGGATTAACGTTGCATCTGTGATGTGTTTGGATGAATGCTGCAGTTAGAAATGTATACACACGAATAAGCAATGTGTGTGTGTGTGTGTGTGTATGTGTGTGTGTGACCCTGTGCTGATCTTCTTTCCTTAGGTGAGCTATCGAGTGTTTCTGATGAGAAAGTGCTGAGCCGCAGAGCTTCACCTACTGAGCACAATAAAACTCTTATTAACATGCAGAAAGGGACACTCCCATTCTCCCTCTGATGAACACACACATGTCTATAAACTCTCAGGTGACCAGTGATGTGCTACTCGATATAAGGGTATAGAAGAGCACGGCTGGCTGCATGTAGTCAAAACACTACCTTATCTCTGTTTAAAAGTCAATGCGAAAGTCAAACTGAAACCTAACATTTCTGACGTATCTGTTGTTGCCTATATGAAATATGTGCACACAATCTAATAAATAGTTTAGCAGGATTGCTTTGGTTAGGTTCTTCCATCTATATGTTTTAGGATGGCAACAGAGACTAAACAAAATAACTATCTGACTAAAGCACAGGAATGGAAAGACCAACTTATTGGAACTTATGTGCATATAATGGATATAAATATTTTGTGATAAAACACTGGACTTTAATCTTCTCTCTGTGAGGCCAAGGACCTAGCAGTATGAGTCAAGTCCTCTGTCTGCACTTCAGTCAAAGCTGGTTGTATCTATTTGCTGTGCTCTTATACTATGTTCTACAAAATTATTTTTAGACAGTTTGTCATGCAATATTTACAGCAGTAATACTTGATACAGTTGATTTAATCTCTGTCAAAAGTTCTGTCAATATTTATGCAAGGAATTTTGCATGTATTCAGATATTAAGGATGTTAGCATGTGTTTTCAGTTTTTGGGCTCTTCTTTAAGATTATGCCGATCAACTGTGTGAGTTCATATCTCTGGGTCCCCCCGCACTCCCTCCCCAAAACTAACTAACAAGCAAGCAAGCAAACAAACAAACAAACAAAAATCTGGGATAGAAAATACAGACTGAAGAAGCAAACAGTGTTCTTCTTTCAGTTTACATGAAATATAGTGATGTAACATAAATGCAAGAGACAATTTGAAATGAAAATAAAAATAAAATGAAATTAAAATGACTAATGCAATGTATGTCTATATAAAGAGGAGATTTCACACATTGACGTAGACGACTTATAGGATACTTGATGGTAAATATTACTGCATGAATAGTCCTAATTGTAATGATCACAAATTTGGCTCAATTTAATAATATGGCTTTTACCCTCATTCTACAGCTTGATACATTCATTCATTCGTTCATTGTCTGCCGCTTATCCTAACTATTCTCGGGTCACGGGGAGCCTGTGCCTATCTCAGGCGTCATTGGGCATCAAGGCAGGATACACCCTGGACGGAGTGCCAACCCATCGCAGGGCACACACACACTCTCATTCACTCACACAATCACACACTACGGACAATTTAGAGATGCCAATCAACCTACCACGCATGTCTTTGGACTGGGAGAGGAAACCGGAGCACCCGCAGGAAACCCCCGAGGCACGGGGAGAACATGCAAACTCCACACACACGGCGGAGGCGGGAATTGAACCCCCAACCCTGGAGGTGTGAGGCAAACGTGCTAACCACTAAGCCACCATGCCCCCCAGCTTGATACACTACGGCATAAATAAATAAATAAATAAATAAATAAATAAATTAATTAATTAATTAATTAATTAATTAATTAATTAAAAAAAAAAAAAAAAGAAAAGTATATTATGACATTTCAGAAAGAGAATGGAGTGATGAAATGACCATTTAATAAAATCATTAAAGCCCATATTTTTTGCTGGGTGTTTAATGGGAAGAGGTATGGTTTGGATGAAGAGGCCCAGGGGATGCTATTTGTATTCCAGCACACTCAACTGTGAGCCATCAGAGGGATTTAACATCTGAAGAATCAGAGATCATACACTCTTCACCCATTCCCTTCCCAAATAAAAAAACAGACATGCATGGACATAGAAAAATAAACTAGTGCTAGCCACCAGAGTGATTTACATGTCAGAGGATATCAAAGATTGATTTAAGAAATGAATGCATGCATTAGGGACCGTGCTAGCACCATGGGTGGTGTAATTAATAGATGACAGTCTGTAATATAGGTTAAAAATCATGCATGGTCTGAAGAGAGATGGAATAATTTAGCCCATATAGGAACATTGCAAAACCAAGCAATATCTCTATGATCCTAGGTCTAGGGTGTTACACCAAGTGTAATCAATATACATGACTCTCAGTGAATCTACAGACTGAAAACAACATCAAATAAAAAAAAAAAAATAAAAATCTAGCTTATGTGTTATCTTTCCCCATTGTTGGTTAACGATGAGAAAGTAAGGATCCAAAGAAAGCTCATATCATTGCTTTTACATAAAATTACATTTAAAATGAGATACAAAATGACAGTCTAATTCCAAACATGATGAGGCACCGACAAAATTAAGGTTAATAATATAGGGTTCATCCCGGAGAATTACTTAATGTGATGTCTGCTATTAAAGCATAATGGACAGAAGGACTATTAGTCTTCACTTCTATTCAGCCACCAGTTTGAATTATTTCCTTTTTCATCCTTTGCCTATTTTAAAGTCTGGCTATAATTCTTAGAACTAATGTGACTTAATATCGTAGGTCATCAGTAACTGCTGTATACTGCCAGATTTAGTGAAGACCTTTGCATTACATTTTAATTCCCTTTGTACTCCACTCCATAGCTGTCTCTATAAAAACCTTCCCCAGAGAACAGCCAACTTTTCCGTACCTCTTTTAAACAAAGCTGTTTTTTTTAGCATTGTCCTTTTGTGGAACCTCAGAGGAGCCATTTTTTCTCCCTACTGTGCCACTTTGTTCTGCCCTTCTGTCAGGAACAGCGGAAAACTGAACTAAATCAATACCGCAGCTAAAATCCCTAATTCCTTACTGAGGATAAAAGCATTACATTTTCAAAGGTGTACTCGGAGTTGCTTGACCTCTCCTATTTTCTTTAGGAAGCCATGTGAAATCACCCAAATCCACAGAGTGAAGTCAAAGCTGGGTGTGTTTAAGCTGTAGAAAGAGTGCAAAGACCTGGTTTTCCATCTGACCAGTCAGTACAGGACCTCTGTAATGGACCCCATTGCACTTGCATACATATGTATAGCGCTCACCGGAGCTGTAGAGATAGTAGAGAAAAGGAGGACAAGGCACCATGTCGAGTCCTAATTGGATCAGCAAAGCTCTCCAAGGTGAGCCATTCTGCCAGCCACTGAGGAACAAAATGCTTGAACTTGCAAATGGTGCTCAGAGGATTCCTCATTTGTTTGTGTCTCACTGGGAGCAGAACCCATGAACAAGGGCGCGTCCAGGCTGCTGCTGTCAGCCCATTACACCCCTGTTGAGCATGCATGCTGTGTGCACACTGAATATCTGCTCAGTGCACAAAGATGCATATGTTTCTGCCTTATTTGGAGATGGAACACTGGCCATGTGGAAACTGTTTGATTTAATCACTCAACCCCAAAATTAACACCTTAAAACTGCTTCACAAAGCCAACAAAATTCCCCCCATCAGTCTGAGGTCAATTTGATTGATAGGTCTGTCTCTACCCAAGCCTGTAATAAGACATGGGCGACATAGTGGCATAGCAGTTTGTCTCCAGGCCACAGATTTGATCCAGAACTTGTGTGAAGGTTCTCTGCATGCTCTCCTTTTGTATGTGTGGCTTTCCTCTCTCCCCAAAAACATGCCAATAGTTGAACTGACTTGATAAATTGTCCCTAGATGTCCAATGTGTGTATATGTGTGTGTGTGTGTGTGTGGTATCTTGCAGTATTCCCAATATACACACATACACGCACACAAGCACACTCCCAAAGAGTGTCATCGTATTGAGTGGAAGGGCTAAATAATTTTACTCTAGTGCTGATTTTTTTTTCTCCATAACATACATATACAGGTGCATCTCAATAAATTAGAATGTTGTGGAAAAGTTCATTTATTTCAGTAATTCAACTGAAATTGTGAAACTCGTGTATTAAATAAATTCAGTGCACACAGACTGAAGTAGTCTGTGGTTCTTTTAATTGTGATGATTTTGGCTCACATTTAACAAAAACCCATCAATTCACTCTCTCAACTAATTAGAATACTAAACTAGAAGACCAATAAACAAAACATTTTTAGTGAATTGTTGGCCTTCTGGAAAGTATGTTCATTTACTGTACATGTACTCAATACTTGGTAGGGGCTCCTTTTGCTTTAATTACTGCCTCAATTTGGCGTGGCATGGAGGTGATCAGTTTGTGGCACTGCTGAGGTGGTATGTAAGCCCAGGGTTCTTTGACGGTGGCCTTCAGCTCATCTGCATTTTTTGGTCTCTTGTTTCTCATTTTCCTCTTGACAATACCCCATAGATTCTCTATGGGGTTCAGGTCTGGTGAGTTCGCTGGCCAGTCAAGCACACCAACACCATGGTCATTTAACCAACTTTTGGTGCTTTTGGCAGTGTGGGCAGTGCCAAATCCTGCTGGAAAATGAAATCAGCATTTTCAAAAAGCTGGTCAGCAGAAGGAAGCATGAAGTGCTCCAAAATTTCTTGGTAAACGGGTGCAGTGACTTTGCTTTTCAAAAAACACAATGGACCAACACCAGCAGATGACATTGCACCCCAAATCATCACACACTGTGGAAACTTAACACTGAACTTCAAGCAACTTGGGCTATGAGCTTCTCCACCCTTCCTCCAGACTCTAGGACCTTGGTCTCCAAATGAAATACAAAACTTGCTCTCATCTGAAAAGAGGACTTTGGACCACTGGGCAACAGTCCAGTTCTTCTTCTCCTTAGCCCAGGTAAGACTCTGACGCTGTCTGTGGTTCAGGAGTGGCTTAACAAGAGGAATACAACAACTGTAGCTAAATTCCTTGACACGTCTGTGTATGGTGGCTCTTGATGCCTTGACCCCAGCCTCAGTCCATTCCTTGTGAAATTCACTCAAATTCTTGAATGGATTTTGCTTGACAATCCTCATAAGGCTGCGGTTCTCTCGGTTGGTTGTGCATCTTTTTCTTCCACACTTTTTCACACTTCCCCATGATTGTGTAGCCTAGTGAACCAAACTGAGAGACAATTTTGAAGGCTCAGGAAACCTTTGCAGGTGTTTTGAGTTGATTAGCTGATTGGCATGTCACCATATTCTAATTTGTTGAGTTGAATTACTAAAATAAATGAACTTTTCCACGACATTCTAATTTATTGAGATGCACCTGTATACAGTACTAGATTAAGATTTTTGCAGGAGTTTGAAGACACACTGGTGCTCTTTAGTTAGCCCAATGTCTGTAGTTTCACAGGAAACAAATTGCATCCTTTTCACATTAAAATTTGATGGTTTTAAGACATTTGGGATTTTATTCACCAGCAGAATGGTGTAGTGACGAAGCTAACAAAGGATATTAATCCTGTTATTCAAATTCTCTATTAGCATAGAACTGTCGTTTTTCTGTTTGTGGAAAAACAGTTGAAAAATACTTGTACTGCAGTTTCATAAATTCTTCCTTTGCAGCTATGTCATCTAGTAAAAAATAAATAAATAAAAAAGAAATAAACGATGCATGGCAAAAATAAAAAAAACAGCACCAAATTTGACAACTTGAAATTTTTCAATTTTTTGTTTCAATTACACAGCTTTTCAACAGTGTTTTGGTTTTTCCTCCCATATTTTCTGTTTTCTGGCTTCTGTTTTCTGGCTTATGAACCCGAAGCTTGCCCTCCCTCAATGAGATGGATTTGCACTTTCTCTACTGCCCACCCTGAGACAAAAGACATGACCAATCGCTATGTCTGTGGAAGTGCCTCAGCGGGATTATAACGCTGTGGGGGTGTGAGATAGGGCGGACACGCACTGATTATGAAAAGTGAGCTGTAAATATTTAAAAAATTCCTTGAAACCCAAGAACTTTATTCAACCTTTCAGCTTCATAAGGTCACGGCTAATTTGCAAGCCATAAAAATGCATTTGGCAGATTTAACGCGGATGAGAGCTGCTCTGATGACATCGTTTGGGCCCGGCGCTTCTGTGCGGAAGAATTATTATGCTCATTAAGCCCGACTGCCCGCTGCTGAAATCCCATCATTGATCGCAGACGCTGAGATGGGCGGCTAATGCACCGAGGGAAATAAGTGCAGTTAACACTCTAGACCTTTTATGGTACAGTGGCTATAAAGGGCTGCTTGGCTATGTAGGCTAGAGACTGGTAGACTGAAAGAAATAACTAAAATGGCATAACATGCCTGAGAACGACTTTCTTTAAGTACAAAGAATCTCGGCTTAACATGAAAACAGCAGAAAGAGAGATAGCTTAGTGCTAAATGATGCAATATCGGTTGCCGAAAGTAATTTCTACCAGTGCATGCCCAGAGTCTGACGCAAACCAGCTGCCAAACCTACAGAGTTTCAGGGTTAGTCAGAAGCCATTCTGCCTGCTGCTCAGTGCTTCATGTGCAACTCAATAAATAGGAAGACTTTCAAACGACCCCAGGCAGAGGCCAAAGGGAGAACATGTAATATCTGTTATAAATCACAGACATCTATATATACCATGCTTAAAACAGGAAAAAACTAAATAATGAGACACCAGTGGGATTTGTGTTTCGCATACTGATACAAATTCTGTTACGTATCTCTACATATCAGAGAAGCTGGAAGGGTTGTAAGGTCCACAGTTCCTATGGGATGAGACCCAGCCTGTGATGTTATACCTCCTAGCCAGCAGAGGTCTCCGTCTTATGAATTCTAGCTTACCGTTTCCAGTCTACTTCCAGTTTTCAGACTATATAAAGCCTAAAGCACATTCCAAAACACTAATTGATTGTTTGATCCTACCTTCTTTAGCCTGTGATCAATTTGATGTACCGGTGTACAGTCTTAAAATGTAGTCAGACAAATCAAGAAGAGAGGAGAAAAAAGGCTTCTAGAGTGAAGATGCACTGATATACTGAATTTTTCTTGTAGCATGTGACGTAAGCCTGTGAGGAAACGCAGTTAAAGAAATGAGAAGCACTTCAAGAAATTGCAATACAGCACTGTGAAATCTTTCCAAACCCAGCATGTGTGTAAGGTGTGAGCCATGTTTATGCTAAATGCCATTACTGTGCATTGATCTTTGCCTTGCCTATTGTTTGGATTTACCCTCTGATTTGGAAAATGATTTCAGAGCCATCAGGGTTTTCCAACACACCATCATTCCATTTCCAGTACCATGCTGTAGATGTAAATATTATGCGATGCAGAATGAGTGGTTCATGTGGTAGGCACATGAGCTGAATATCAACACAGAGCTCTACAAAACAGGAAAAACACAGGCAAAGAACACCAAAATGGAGGCAGGACAAAACACTGGTTAGCACAAACATGTAAGAAAAGGTACACTATACTGGCAAAAGTTTTGGGACGCCTGCCTTTACATGCACATGAATGTAATATGGAGTTGGTCCGCCCTTTGCAGCTATAACAGCTTCAACTCTTCTCTTGCTTTCCACAAGGTTTAGGAGTGTGTTTATGGGAAATTTTGACCATTCCTCTAGAATCGCATTTGTGAGGTCAGGCAACGATGTTGGACGAGAAGACCTGGCTCGCAGTCTCCAAAGATGTTCTGTCCGGTTGATGTGCAGGCCAGTCAAGTTCCTCCACACCAAACTTGTTCATCCTTGCTTTGTGCACTGGTGTGCAGTCATGTTGGAACAGGAAGGGGTCATCCCCAAACTGTTCCCACAAGTTGGGAGCATGAAATTGTCCAAAATGTCTTGGTATGCTGAAGCATTAAGGGGCCGAGCCCAACCCCTGAAAAACAACACCTGAATTGAATGATTTGGAGGGGTGTCCCAAAACTTTTGGCAATATAGTGTAGGTAATAGACTTCTGGTCCTAAAAAGAAGACAATGTAGGAATGTAGGAAATTATAGAAATCAGAGAAAGGGATTTGGATGTGAGAAAGAGGAAGTGGTGGAAGGACGGTGGGGTTACTGTACCTCTCTGACCGGAGTTGGGCTTGAAGTCTAATGGATCTGTAGTGTCTGGGAGGATGGCTACAGGGGGAGGAGTTGTGGATGGAGAGGGTGTAGTGGGGGCATCTGGTCAATGGAACACATCACGCAAACAAATGCACAGGGATGGACGCAGACATAAACACAAAAAAAACAAACAAACAAAAAAAAATAAGCAAAAACAAAACATCAACATAGCAATGGAACATATGCAACAGAAATGTTTCATCTTGAATACATCATGCAAATTAAACATATGAAACGTATATCATAATGATGGCTAAATTATGATAAACAAAATTAGATTAAAGATCATTCTTGAACAAATATTGGTTAAATCTCATAATTTCTCATAAATCACATAATTAATCTCATTAATATGTTATTAAGCCTATCAAGCCACAGGGCTGTGAAAAACTGAACAATAATAATAATAATAATAATAATAATAATAATAATAATAATAAATATAATAATAGTTGTGTATTAGTGGAATAATAGTAATAGTAGTGGGAGCAGTAATGTAGTATTAGTAGATATATAGTGTGTTAGAAGTAGTGGTAATACCAGTAATAGTAGCAGCGGTAATGTAGTATTATTAGTAGATGTGGTAGTGTAGTTAAAATAGTTGTAGCAGTAGTGTCATATTAGTAGTACATGTAGTGGTGTAGTAGTAGTAGTATAAAAGTAGCAGTAGTGTCGTATTAGTAGTAGCTGTAGTGGTGTAGTAGTAGTAGTAGTATAATAATAGCAGTAGTGTCGTATTAGTAGTAGCTGTAGTGGTGTAGTAGTAGTAGTAGTATAATAGTAGCAGTAGTGTCGTATTAGTAGTAGATGTAGTGGTGTAGTAGTAGTATAATAGTAGCAGTAGTGTTGTATTAGTAGTAGATGTAGTGGTGTAGTAGTAGTATAATAGTAGCAGTAGTATCGTATTAGTAGTAGATGTAGTGGTGTAGTAGTAGTAGTATAATAGTAGCAGTAGTGTCGTATTAGTAGTAGATGTAGTGGTGTAGTAGTAGTATAATAGTAGCAGTAGTGTCGTATTAGTAGTAGCTGTAGTGGTGTAGTAGTAGTATAATAGTAGCAGTAGTGTCGTATTAGTAGTAGATGTAGTGGTGTAGTAGTAATAGTATAATAGTAGCAGTAGTGTCGTATTAGTAGTAGCTGTAGTGGTGTAGTAGTAGTAGTAGTATAATAGTAGCAGTAGTGTCGTATTAGTAGTAGCTGTAGTGGTGTAGTAGTAGTCGTATAATAGTAGCAGTAGTGTCGTATCAGTAGTAGATGTAGTAGTGTAGTAGTAGTAGTAGTATAATAGTAGCAGTAGTGTCGTATTAGTAGTAGCTGTAGTGGTGTAGTAGTAGTAGTAGTATAATAGTAGCAGTAGTGTCGTATTAGTAGTAGATGTAGTGGTGTAGTAGTAGTAGTAGTATAATAGTAGCAGTAGTGTCGTATTAGTAGTAGATGTAGTGGTGTAGTAGTAGTAGTATAATAGTAGCAGTAGTGTGGTATCAGTAGTAGATGTAGTGGTGTAGTAGTAGTAGTATAATAGTAGCAGTAGTGTCGTATTAGTAGTAGCTGTAGTGGTGTAGTAGTAGTAGTAGTATAATAGTAGCAGTAGTGTCGTATTAGTAGTAGATGTAGTGGTGTAGTAGTAGTATAATAGTAGCAGTAGTGTCGTATTAGTAGTAGCTGTAGTGGTGTAGTAGTAGTAGTATAATAGTAGCAGTAGTGTCGTATTAGTAGTAGATGTAGTGGCGTAGTAGTAATAGTATAATAGTAGCAGTAGTGTCGTATTAGTAGTAGCTGTAGTGGTGTAGTAGTAGTAGTAGTATAATAGTAGCAGTAGTGTCGTATTAGTAGTAGATGTAGTGGTGTAGTAGTAGTAGTATAATAGTAGCAGTAGTGTCGTATCAGTAGTAGATGTAGTGGTGTAGTAGTAGTAGTATAATAGTAGCAGTAGTGACGTATCAGTAGTAGATGTAGTGGTGTAGTAGTAGTAGTATAATAGTGGCAGTAGTGTCGTATCAGTAGATGATGTAGTAGAAGTAATAGTAGTAGTAATTGTAAGTAGTAGTAAAAGTAGCAGTAGTGTAGTACTAGTTGATGATGTAGTAGTAGTGATGTAGTAGTAGCAGCACTAGAATGTAGTAAGAGAAGTAGCAGTAGTAGCAGCGGTAGTATAGTACTAGATGTAGTAGTGTAGTAGTAGCAGCAGTAGTGTAGTAGTAGCAGCGGTAGTATAGTACTAGATGTAGTAGTGTAGTAGTAGCAGCAGTAGTGTAGTAGTAGCAGCGGTAGTATAGTACTAGATGTAGTAGTGTAGTAGTAGCAGCAGTAGTGTAGTAGTAGCAGCAGTAGTATAGTACTAGATGTAGATGTAGTAGTAGCAGCGGTAGTATAGTACTAGATGTAGATGTAGTAGTAGCACGGTAGTATGTATGTGTAGATAGTAGTAGTAGTAGTAATAGTAGCAGTAATGTAGTATAGTAGTAGATGTAGATAGTGTAGTTAGTAGCAGTAGTGTCGTATTAGTAGTACTGTAGTGGTAGTAGTAGTAGTAGTATAATAGTAGCAGTAGTGTCGTATTAGTAGTAGCTGTAGTGGGTAGTAGTAGTAGTAGTATAATAGTAGCAGTAGTGTCGTATTAGTAGTAGCTGTAGTGGTGATAGTAGTAGTAGTATAATAGTAGCAGTAGTGTCGTATTAGTAGTAGATGTAGTGTGTAGTAGTAGTAGAGTATAATAGTAGCAGTAGTGTGTATTAGTAGTAGTGTAGTGGTAGTAGTAGTAGTATAATAGTAGCAGTAGTGTCGTATTAGTAGTAGATGTAGTGTGTAGTAGTAGTAGTAGTATAATAGTAGCAGTAGTGTCGTATTAGTAGTAGATGTAGTGTGTAGTAGTAGTATAATAGTAGCAGTAGTGTCGTATTAGTAGTAGATGTAGTGGTGTAGTAGTAGTATAATAGTAGCAGTAGTGTCGTATTAGTAGTAGATGTAGTGGTGTAGGAGTAGTAGTAGTATAATAGTAGCAGTAGTGTCGTATTAGTAGTAGATGTAGTGGTGTATAGTAGTAGTAGTATAATAGTAGCAGTAGTGTCGTATTAGTAGTAGCTGTAGTGGTGTAGTAGTAGTCGTATAATAGTAGCAGTAGTGTCGTATAGTAGTAGATGTAGTAGTGAGTAGTAGTAGTAGTATAATAGTAGCAGTAGTGTCGTATTAGTAGTAGCTGTAGTGGTGTAGTAGTAGTAGTAGTATAATAGTAGCAGTAGTGTCGTATTAGTAGTAGATGTAGTGGTGTAGTAGTAGTAGTAGTATAATAGTAGCAGTAGTGTCGTATTAGTAGTAGATGTAGTGGGAGTAGTAGTAGTATAATAGTAGCAGTAGTGTCGTATTAGTAGTAGATGTAGTGGTGTAGTAGTAGTATAATAGTAGCAGTAGTGTCGTATTAGTAGTAGCTGTAGTGGTGTAGTAGTAGTAGTAGTATAATAGTAGCAGTAGTGTCGTATTAGTAGTAGATGTAGTGGTGTAGTAGTAGTATAATAGTAGCAGTAGTGTCGTATTAGTAGTAGCTGTAGTGGTGTAGTAGTAGTAGTAGTATAATAGTAGCAGTAGTGTCGTATTAGTAGTAGATGTAGTGGTGTAGTAGTAATAGTATAATAGTAGCAGTAGTGTCGTATTAGTAGTAGATGTAGTGGTGTAGTAGTAGTATAATAGTAGCAGTAGTGTCGTATTAGTAGTAGATGTAGTGGTGTAGTAGTAGTAGTATAATAGTAGCAGTAGTGTCGTATTAGTAGTAGATGTAGTGGTGTAGTAGTAGTAGTATAATAGTAGCAGTAGTGTCGTATTAGTAGTAGATGTAGTGGTGTAGTAGTAGTAGTATAATAGTAGCAGTAGTGTCGTATTAGTAGTAGATGTAGTGGTGTAGTAGTAGTAGTATAATAGTAGCAGTAGTGTAGTATTAGTAGTAGATGTAGTGGTGTAGTAGTAGTAGTAGTATAATAGTAGCAGTAGTGTCGTATTAGTAGTAGATGTAGTGGTGTAGTAGCAGTAGTAGTATAGTAGTAGCAGTAGTGTAGTATTAGTAGTAGCTGTAGTAGGGGTAGTAGTAGTAGTATAATGTAGCAGTAGCAGTCGTATTAGTACTAGATGTAGTGGTGTAGTAGTAGTAGTATAATAGTAGCAGTAGTAGTATAGTACTAGATGTAGTGGGGTAGTAGCAGTAGTATAAAAGTACAGTAGTGTAGTATTAGTAGTAGACGGTAGTATAGTACTAGTGTAGTTAGTAGTGTAGTAATAGCAGCAGTATGTAGTACTAGATGTGATGTAAGTAGTGTAGTAGTAGCAGTAGTAGTTTGTAAGATAGTAGCAGTAGTAGTCAGCGTAGTTAGTACTAGATGTAGTAGTGTAGTAGTAGCTAGCAGTAGTGTAGTAGTAGCAGCGGTAGTATAGTACTAGATTGTTTGTAGTGTAGTAGTAGCAGAGTAGTATAGTACTAGAGTAGTGTAGTATTAGTAGTAGAGTAGTAGTGTAGTACTAAGTAGTAGTAGTGTAGTAGTAGCAGCAGTAGTTGTATAGTAGTAGCTGTAGTAGTAGTACGTAGTGTAGTATAGATAGTAGATGTAGTGTAGCAGCGTAGTTAGTACTAGATGTAGATGTAGTAGTGTAGTAGTAGCAGCAGTATATAGTACTAGATGTAGATGTAGTAGTGTAGTAGTAGCAGACGTAGTGTAGTACTAGATGTAGATTTGTAGTAGTAGCAGTAGTGTAGTATAGTAGTAGATGTAGTAGTGTAGTAGTAGCAGAGTAGTATAGTACTAGATGTAGTATGTAGTAGTGATGTAGCGGTAGTAGTAGTACTAGATGTAGATAGAGTAGTGTAGGTAGCAGAGTAGTATAGTACTAGATGTAGATGTAGTAGTGTAGTAGTAGCAGAGTAGTGTGTATAGTAGTAGATGTAGTGGTGTAGTAGCAGTAGTATAATACTAGAGTAGTGTCGTATTAGTAGTAGCTGTAGTGGTGTAGTAGTAGTAGTATAATAGTAGCAGTAGTGTCGTATTAGTAGTAGATGTAGTGGTGTAGTAGTAGTATAATAGTAGCAGTAGTGTCGTATTAGTAGTAGCTGTAGTGGTGTAGTAGTAGTCGTATAATAGTAGCAGTAGTGTCGTATTAGTAGTAGATGTAGTGGTGTAGTAGTAGTAGTAGTATAATAGTAGCAGTAGTGTCGTATTAGTAGTAGCTGTAGTGGTGTAGTAGTAGTAGTAGTATAATAGTAGCAGTAGTGTCGTATTAGTAGTAGATGTAGTGGTGTAGTAGTAGTAGTATAATAGTAGCAGTAGTGTCATATTAGTAGTAGATGTAGTGGTGTAGTAGTAGTATAAAAGTAGCAGTAGTGTCGTATTAGTAGTAGTTGTAGTGGTGTAGTAGTAGTAGTAGTATAATAGTAGCAGTAGTGTCGTATTAGTAGTAGCTGTAGTGGTGTAGTAGTAGTAGTAGTATAATAGTAGCAGTAGTGTCGTATTAGTAGTAGATGTAGTGGTGTAGTAGTAGTATAATAGTAGCAGTAGTGTCGTATTAGTAGTAGCTGTAGTGGTGTAGTAGTAGTAGTAGTATAATAGTAGCAGTAGTGTCGTATTAGTAGTAGATGTAGTGGTGTAGTAGTAGTAGTATAATAGTAGCAGTAGTGTCGTATTAGTAGTAGCTGTAGTGGTGTAGTAGTAGTCGTAGTGTAGTACTAGATGTAGATGTAGTAGTGTAGTAGTAGCAGACGTAGTGTAGTACTAGATGTTGATGTAGTAGTGTAGTAGTAGCAGACGTAGTGTAGTACTAGATGTTGATGTAGTAGTGTAGTAGTAGCAGTAGTAGTATAGTACTAGATGTAGATGTAGTAGTGTAGTAGTAGCAGTAGTAGTATAGTACTATAGAATGTAGATGTAGTAGTGTAGTAGTAGCAGTAGTAGTATAGTACTAGATGTAGATGTAGTAGTGTAGTAGTAGCAGACGTAGTGTAGTACTAGATGTTGATGTAGTAGTGTAGTAGTAGCAGTAGTAGTATAGTACTAGATGTAGATGTAGTAGTGTAGTAGTAGCAGACGTAGTGTAGTACTAGATGTTGATGTAGTAGTGTAGGAGTAGCAGCAGTAGTGTAGTACTAGATGTTGATGTAGTAGTGTAGTAGTAGCAGACGTAGTGTAGTACTAGATGTAGATGTAGTAGTGTAGTGGTAGCAGACGTAGTGTAGTACTAGATGTAGATGTAGTAGTGTAGTAGTAGCAGACGTAGTGTAGTACTAGATGTTGATGTAGTAGTGTAGTAGTAGCAGACGTAGTGTAGTACTAGATGTTGATGTAGTAGTGTAGTAGTAGCAGTAGTAGTATAGTACTAGATGTAGATGTAGTAGTGTAGTAGTAGCAGTAGTAGTATAGTACTAGATGTAGATGTAGTAGTGTAGTAGTAGCAGACGTAGTGTAGTACTAGATGTTGATGTAGTAGTGTAGGAGTAGCAGCAGTAGTGTAGTAGTAGCAGCGGTAGTATAGTACTAGATGTAGATGTAGTAGTGTAGTGGTAGCAGACGTAGTGTAGTACTAGATGTAGATGTAGTAGTGTAGTAGTAGCAGCGGTAGTGTAGTACTAGATGTAGATGTAGTAGTGTAGGAGTAGCAGCAGTAGTGTAGTACTAGATGTAGATGTAGTAGTGTAGTAGTAGCAGCGTAGTATAGTACTAGATGTAGATGTAGTAGTAGCAGCGGTAGTATAGTACTAGATGTAGATGTAGTAGTGTAGTAGTAGCAGTAGTAGTATAGTACTAGATGTAGATGTAGTAGTGTAGGAGTAGCAGCAGTAGTGTAGTACTAGATGTTGATGTAGTAGTGTAGTAGTCTAGTGACTGTCTTCAAACGGCAACTGAAGACTTACCTCTTCCTGAAGTACTTAAACTAGCTCTTATTTTTCCAGTTTACGTAATATGTTGCAAAAAAAAAAAAAAAACCCCAACTCAGTGTTAGGCTAATGGTATCCCAAGTTGTGTCTTATTGAACCAGTGTTAATGTATTCAGTGACTGAGAACTAAAGCACTTTTGTACGTCGCTCTGGATAAGAGCGTCTGCCAAATGCCAGAAATGTAAATGTAAATGTAGTAGCAGACGTAGTATAGTACTAGATGTTGATGTAGTAGTGTAGTAGTAGCAGTAGTAGTATAGTACTAGATGTAGATGTAGTAGTGTAGTAGTAGCAGACGTAGTGTAGTACTAGATGTAGATGTAGTAGTGTAGTAGTAGCAGTAGTAGTATAGTACTAGATGTAGATGTAGTAGTGTAGTAGTAGCAGACGTAGTGTAGTACTAGATGTTGATGTAGTAGTGTAGTAGTAGCAGCAGTAGTGTAGTAGTAGCAGCGGTAGTATAGTACTAGATGTAGATGTAGTAGTGTAGTGGTAGCAGACGTAGTGTAGTACTAGATGTTGATGTAGTAGTGTAGGAGTAGCAGCAGTAGTGTAGTACTAGATGTTGATGTAGTAGTGTAGTAGTAGCAGACGTAGTGTAGTACTAGATGTAGATGTAGTAGTGTAGTAGTAGCAGACGTAGTGTAGTACTAGATGTTGATGTAGTAGTGTAGTAGTAGCAGACGTAGTGTAGTACTAGATGTTGATGTAGTAGTGTAGTAGTAGCAGTAGTAGTATAGTACTAGATGTAGATGTAGTAGTGTAGTAGTAGCAGACGTAGTGTAGTACTAGATATAGATGTAGTAGTGTAGTAGTAGCAGACGTAGTGTAGTACTAGATGTTGATGTAGTAGTGTAGTAGTAGCAGACGTAGTGTAGTACTAGATGTTGATGTAGTAGTGTAGTAGTAGCAGTAGTAGTATAGTACTAGATGTAGATGTAGTAGTGTAGTAGTAGCAGTAGTAGTATAGTACTAGATGTAGATGTAGTAGTGTAGTAGTAGCAGACGTAGTGTAGTACTAGATGTTGATGTAGTAGTGTAGTAGTAGCAGCAGTAGTGTAGTAGTAGCAGCGGTAGTATAGTACTAGATGTAGATGTAGTAGTGTAGTGGTAGCAGACGTAGTGTAGTACTAGATGTAGATGTAGTAGTGTAGTAGTAGCAGCGGTAGTGTAGTACTAGATGTAGATGTAGTAGTGTAGTAGTAGCAGAGTAGTGTAGTACTAGATGTTGATGTAGTAGTGTAGTAGTAGCAGTAGGGAGTATAGTACTAGATGTAGATGTAGTAGTGTAGTAGTAGCAGACGTAGTGTAGTACTAGATGTAGATGTAGTAGTGTAGTGGTAGCAGACGTAGTGTAGTACTAGATGTAGATGTAGTAGTGTAGTAGTAGCAGACGTAGTGTAGTACTAGATGTTGATGTAGTAGTGTAGTAGTAGCAGCGTAGTGTAGTACTAGATGTTAGATGTAGTAGTGTAGTAGTAGCAGACGTAGTGTAGTACTAGATGTAGATGTAGTAGTGTAGTAGTAGCAGAGTAGTGTAGTACTAGATGTAGATGTAGTAGTGTAGTAGTAGCAGACGTAGTGTAGTACTAGATGTAGATGTAGTAGTAGTAGCGGAGTAGTAGTACTAGATGTAGTGTAGTAGTAGCAGCGGTAGTATAGTACTAGATGTAGATGTAGTAGTGTAGTAGTAGCAGAGTAGTATAGTACTAGATGTAGATGTAGTAGTGTAGTAGTAGCAGAGTAGTGTAGTACTAGATGTTGATGTAGTAGTGTAGTAGTAGCAGACGTAGTGTAGTACTAGATGTTGATGTAGTAGTGTAGTAGTAGCAGACGGTAGTATAGTACTAGATGTAGATGTAGTAGTGTAGTGGTAGCAGACGTAGTGTAGTACTAGATGTTGATGTAGTAGTGTAGTAGTAGCAGACGTAGTGTAGTACTAGATGTAGATGTAGTAGTGTAGTAGTAGCAGCGGTAGTGTAGTACTAGATGTAGATGTAGTAGTGTAGTAGTAGCAGCGGTAGTGTACTTGTTTAGTAGCAGCGGTAGTATAGTACTAGATGTAGATGTAGTAGTGTAGTAGTAGCAGTAGTAGTATAGTACTAGATGTTGATGTAGTAGTGTAGTAGTAGCAGACGTAGTGTAGTACTAGATGTAGCAGCGGTAGTATAGTACTAGATGTAGATGTAGTAGTAGCAGCGGTAGTATAGTACTAGATGTAGATGTAGTAGTGTAGTAGTAGCAGTAGTAGTATAGTACTAGATGTTGATGTAGTAGTGTAGTAGTAGCAGACGTAGTGTAGTACTAGATGTTGATGTAGTAGTGTAGTAGTAGCAGCAGTAGTGTAGTAGTAGCAGCGGTAGTATAGTACTAGATGTAGATGTAGTAGTGTAGTGGTAGCAGACATAGTGTAGTACTAGATGTTGATGTAGTAGTGTAGTAGTAGCAGACGTAGTGTAGTACTAGATGTAGATGTAGTAGTGTAGTAGTAGCAGCGGTAGTGTAGTACTAGATGTAGATGTAGTAGTGTAGTAGTAGCAGCGGTAGTATAGTACTAGATGTAGATGTAGTAGTAGCAGCGGTAGTATAGTACTAGATGTAGATGTAGTAGTGTAGTAGTAGCAGTAGTAGTATAGTACTAGATGTTGATGTAGTAGTGTAGTAGTAGCAGACGTAGTGTAGTACTAGATGTTGATGTAGTAGTGTAGTAGTAGCAGCAGTAGTGTAGTAGTAGCAGCGGTAGTATAGTACTAGATGTAGATGTAGTAGTGTAGTAGTAGCAGACGTAGTGTAGTACTAGATGTAGATGTAGTAGTGTAGTAGTAGCAGCAGTAGTGTAGTATTAGATGTAGATGTAGTAGTGTAGTGGTAGCAGCAGTAGTATAGTACTAGATGTTGGTGTAGTAGTGTAGTGGTAGCAGTAGTAGTGTAGTACTAGATGTAGATGTAGTAGTGTAGTAGTAGCAGCGGTAGTGTAGTATTAGATGTAGATGTAGTAGTGTAGTAGTAGCAGCAGTAGTGTAGTAGTAGCAGCGGTAGTATAGTACTAGATGTAGATGTAGTAGTGTAGTGGTAGCAGACGTAGTGTAGTACTAGATGTTGATGTAGTAGTGTAGGAGTAGCAGCAGTAGTGTAGTACTAGATGTTGATGTAGTAGTGTAGTAGTAGCAGACGTAGTGTAGTACTAGATGTAGATGTAGTAGTGTAGTAGTAGCAGACGTAGTGTAGTACTAGATGTTGATGTAGTAGTGTAGTAGTAGCAGACGTAGTGTAGTACTAGATGTTGATGTAGTAGTGTAGTAGTAGCAGAGTAGTATAGTACTAGATGTAGATGTAGTAGTGTAGTAGTAGCAGAGTAGTGTAGTACTAGATGTAGATGTAGTAGTGTAGTAGTAGCAGAGTAGTGTAGTACTAGATGTTGATGTAGTAGTGTAGTAGTAGCAGACGTAGTGTAGTACTAGATGTTGATGTAGTAGTGTAGTAGTAGCAGTAGTAAAAGTACTAGATGTAGATGTAGTAGTGTAGTAGTAGCAGTAGTAGTATAGTACTAGATGTAGATGTAGTAGTGTAGTAGTAGCAGACGTAGTGTAGTACTAGATTTTAGATTGTATGTAGCTAGTGTAGTAGTAGCAGCAGTATAGTACTAGATGTAGATGTAGTAGTGTAGTGGTAGCAGACGTAGTGTAGTACTAGATGTAGATGTAGTAGTGTAGTAGTAGCAGCGGTAGTGTAGTACTAGATGTAGATGTAGTAGTGTAGGGTAGCAGAGTAGTGTAGTACTAGATGTTGATGTAGTAGTGTAGTAGTAGCAGGGGTAGTATAGTACTAGAGTAGATGTAGATGTAGTAGTAGGGGTAGTGAGTAGTCAGCGGTAGTATAGTACTAGATGTAGATGTAGTAGTGTAGTGGTAGCAGCGTAGTGTAGTACTAGATGTTGATGTAGTAGTGTAGTAGTAGCAGACGTAGTGTAGTACTAGATGTAGATGTAGTAGTGTAGTAGTAGCAGCGGTAGTGTAGTACTAGATGTAGATTAGTTAGTAGTAGCAGCGGTAGTGTAGTACTAGATGGTTAGATGTAGTAGTAGCAGACGTAGTGTAGTACTAGATGTAGATGTAGTAGTGTAGTAGTAGCAGCGGTAGTATAGTACTAGATGTAGATGTAGTAGTGCGGGGTAGAAAGCTAGATGTAGTGTAGTAGTAGATGTATAGTACTAGTGTAGAGTAGTAGTGTAGTAGTAGCAGTAGTAGTATAGTACTAGATGTTGATGTAGTAGTGTAGTAGTAGCAGACGTAGTGTAGTACTAGATGTTGATGTAGTAGTGTAGTAGTAGCAGCTAGTAGTAGTAGCGGGTAGTATAGTACTAGATGTAGATGTAGTAGTGTAGTGGTAGCAGCATAGTGTAGTACTAGATGTTGATGTAGTAGTGTAGTAGTAGCAGAGTAGTGTAGTACTAGATGTAGTAGTTTTAGTAGTAGCAGCGGTAGTGTAGTACTAGATGTAGATGTAGTAGTGTAGTAGTAGCAGCGGTAGTATAGTACTAGATGTAGATGTAGTAGTAGCAGGGGTAGTATAGTACTAGATGTAGATGTAGTAGTGTAGTAGTAGCAGTAAGTATAGTACTAATTTTATTAGTAGTGTAGTAGTAGCAGGTAGTGTAGTACTAGATGTTGATGTAGTAGTGTAGTAGTAGCAGATAAGTAGTGATAGAAAACTAGATGTAGATGTAGTAGTGTAGTAGTAGCAGACGTAGTGTAGTACTAGATGTAGATGTAGTAGTGTAGTAGTAGCAGCAGTAGTTAGTATTAGATGTAGATGTAGTAGTGTAGTGGTAGCAGCAGTAGTATAGTACTAGATGTTGGTGTAGTAGTGTAGTGGTAGCAGTAGTAGTGTAGTACTAGATGTAGATGTAGTAGTGTAGTAGTAGCAGCGGTAGTGTAGTATTAGATGTAGATGTAGTAGTGTAGTGGTAGCAGTAGTAGTATAGTACTAGATGTTGGTGTAGTAGTGTAGTGGTAGCAGTAGTAGTGTAGTACTAGATGTAGATGTAGTAGTGTAGTAGTAGCAGCGGTAGTGTAGTATTAGATGTAGATGTAGTAGTGTAGTGGTAGCAGCAGTAGTATAGTACTAGATGTTGGTGTAGTAGTGTAGTGGTAGCAGTAGTACTGTAGTTTGAAATCATTACTTCAGTGGCAGGTTCAGTAGTCTGGATAAATGTTAACTTGTCCAGTCTACAAATGTCACATAATAACGTAAAATCACACAAGGGTGCTTTTCACTACAGCAGCATGACTGCAAGTATGATATTGGTTTTATATAACAGTTTTATAAACATTTATAAATTTATAAATATTGAGTAAATCACATTTCAGACACAACATTGCCAAATATTTTCCACAGACAAGCAGAGTAAAACAAATAGAACAAAATGTACCAGTGTTGTTATACTAAATATCAGCACAATTGGATTGCTGCTTGTCCAATCAAATTATTGGACTGGAGCTACCTGTTAAACGGCTAAAACATTTAGAATTGGTGATAAGAACAGGGTAGTTTGGTCAAAGCTGTTCTGCTATGTCCTGTTAAAAAAAAAAAAAAAAAAGTCAAAGTAAAGTTCATGCCAATCAAGTTTAACTAAATATCGCCTTGTGCTACAGCTGAAATTGAGTGACCCTGGCTTTTAAAATGGCAGGTCGCATTCAGGATTTTCTTAATCCTGAATCTGCCCAAGCAGCCTGTTTCAGTCAGGACACACAGCCCTTAGAAATGCATAAAATGTGTTTGGCCTTCTGATAAAGTTGGACGAAAGCTGATAAGGTGAATCACCAGTCTGCTCTTTCTCTAATGAGTCTGCTCTTTCAAACACACACTCTGTTCTCACAGGAGCAGCACGGCTCTCATGTCTTTCAGGAGCTGATGTGAGAACATGAGGGTGAAATGAAGCATTTGCAACCTCCCTTGAACAGGACAGTTTAGATGAAGGAATGCATTCGAATAATTTCATTTCGTCTGTGTGGTATCACGTAAATAAAAACATTATTTATTTTGACCATGAGTTGCTCTTTACCAAAAATCTTTTATCTAACTTTGAGAAACCTTTCTCATCTATTGCAGCAGCTACTGTATACTCCACGTTTTTCTGCTTGTTTGTGTGACTTATTAGAGACAGCACTCAAACAGGAGAATTTCCTAGCTTGTAATAATGCAGAAAATGTACAAATATTACAGAATGTCCTTCTCCCATGTGTTGGTATTAACATCTGCTTGAACCACGAAGGTGTACATAGTATACTGAAAGGCGCAGCACAAATTGTGACTAGATGCGGCTGCAAAGTATGCTCATAATACAGCTAACATTGAAATTTGATGTCCTAAGGTTTTAACTTCGCACACAGAGTGAACCTAGAACTGTCAACAAAGTGTGCTCTGTTTGAAGATGGTTGAAGAAAGTTTAAATAATTAAAAAGCTTGAGTCTAGAGATAAGACATGAATATGTTAAAGGAACTTCTTATTAAATAAAGAAAAAAAAGTTAATGCTGGTTGATTCAGTATGACTTATGTTTAGGGTTACTCTAATGAAAACACTAGCGTGACAAAATAATCCACTTTGTTTTTGATACACTATATTGCCAAAAGTTTTGGGACATCTGCCTTTACATGCACATGAATGTAATATGGAGTTGTCCCACCCTTTGTAGCTATAATAGCTTCAACTGTTCTGGGAAGGCTTTCCCAGAAGGTTTAGGAGTGTGTTTATGGGAATTTCTGACCATTCTTCTAGAAATGCATTTGTGAGGTCAGGCACTGATGTTGGACGAGAAGGCCTGGCTCACAGTCTCCGCTCTAATTCATCCCAAAGGTGTTCTATGGGGTTGAGGTCAGGACTCTGTGCAGGCCAGTCAAGTTCCTCCACACCAAACTCGCTCATCCATGTCAAGCTGGGAGCAAGAAATTGTCCAAAATGTCTTGATATGCTGAAGCATTAAGAGTTCCTTTCAATGGAACTAAGGGTCCAAGCCCGACCCCTGAATTCAATGATTTGGAGGGGTGTCCCAAAACTTTTGGCAATATAGTGTATGTATGTGTATATATTTCTAGGAATTGCTGAAAAGACAAATTAAAAATGTATCCGTCATTTGTACAGGAAAAACCTATACCTGGCTTTATTACTCCCAGGAATAAGCATGGTTTTGGTAAGTGGACAAAATCCTGCACAAAGATGCTACTATTACTAGGTTACTACAGTAGATTGAATCCACGGTCCAAGTCAGGCAGTTACTGTATAATCAGCCACACTTCCTATTTATTCACACTTTTTTGTGCTGACATTCTCCCTCAAATGTGTATGCATGATGGAAAGAAGCACATTCTGTGTTTTTTACTTGCACAGCACATAAACTGCATGTTTAGGCTTGTATGCCAATTTGGAGGCTATTTTACACCCTAATTTTGCTTGAAAATTGGTGCAAACTGCTTAGTATGTCTGGCCCTTAGTGCCAATGCACTCCAACCTGCTGTTTTATACATATTAAATGAACAGTTTTAGTATAATTGTGGTTGGGCTTTATCATTGAAGAAAGGTGACAGTTAACAGTAATGTTACATTACAGCATGTAATGATACAAAGAGCAGAGATTGAAATTTGAAGCATTTCTTCATATATTTAAAAATCAATAGATAATAAATGACCTAGTAATAGACACAGGCTTTCAAAAACCTACACATGTACAGCAAATGCAAGGTATCGAGTGTTCTGTATGCACAAGATATGGTCATTCTCTGCCCACTGAGCCCACAGAACTACACAATCTGGTTATTAAAGTATTTTGCAAAGTTGTAATGGGTTTTCTACAGTAATAACCTCTAAACTCTGTTCTAAATGTGCTCGCTTTAGAATCAGGGTCTGTGGAAAACCAGAAGGTCACTTTGCAATCGATTTCAAAGCATCGAACAATAAAACATATTCAAATGTATGGGAGAATTTTTAAAATAGTGAAAAAGATCTAAAAAGCATCAGACACCTGCAGGGATGAAAACACATATTTCTGTACATCACACTAGTCTCTTTTTAACCTTTTTAACACTCACCGTACACGAAGAGCACATATTCAGCATGGTTGGTGCCCAGATGATTGCTGGCTTCACAGCGATAGGTGCCATTGTCCGTTTTATTTAAGGATATGAAAGTGAGATCTCTGCCGTCAACAATCACACGGTCCAAGTCTGGCAGTTTGCCTCCATCTTTCGTCCATTTCACTGGGTCTGGCCTGAGGAACATGGCGAAAATGAACAAACGGTTTTTCATGGATATTGAAAACGGATAATTTATGGCACAGCTGATTCACATTTATCAACACCTACAAAACTCTATAGCGTGCAAAATCCTTACTGAGAGATCCAAATAACGTAATAAACTAATCTGTGAAAGTGTTGTAGACGGTGCGATAGACTTACGAGGGGTTTCCGTTAGACACACATTCCAGTTTGAGAACATCTCCTTCTTGTGGAAGTGCTTGAGAATGCCTGATCTCCACACGAGGGGCATCTGCATGGACAGACAGCTTGTTAGCCAGCAAAAAGAAGGCCACTGTATAGATACATCCATAACAAAAACCATGTTCTACACCCTGAACGTAAAGTATAACTGTAACAATTAATTTTTAGTGGTTCTTGCAGATCATTAGTAATTACTGTCTAACTGCAGGGCTGCCGGGAGAAATCATACTAAAATATTGATCGTGATTTGTTTTTCTGTGCAGGTCAATTCAAGAACAGCAGAAATCCTGCATCAGACAGAATGATGCATGAATCTACAGAGGGAAAAAGGGAAAAACAAAGCTGTAATGAATGTGTAGAAAGGTAATGATGATGGTAAGCATGGTATAATTCACGTCATCTCTCCCAGTGTCAATCACCGTAAAAATCATGGGTGCCAGTGAGTCACGCCCATCTGAGTGTGTTACGCTGTCACGTTGCAGGAAGTTTACAAAAGGTAAGGATGGATTACTTTATATTTCTCAGAAGACGCATGTGTTGGCCTTCACTCCTCCTGGTTGGTAGAATGGAAATAAAAAAAAGAAATGAAAGGCTCAGGTTTATTCTAGGACAGGACTTACAGTGCACTTCCAGCACCTCGGTTGTTTGCTGTGGGATAGCCCGCAGTGCCTCGTGGACCACTTTACATGTGTAGGCCACACCGTCATCGTTCCTGTCCACCTGCAGCTGTACCGAGCTCCGGACCGTGAACGTCTTCCCGCTGGCATTTACCTCTTTGGCCCCTGCACAACAGCATACAGGGAAATGTTTTACACGTATCCATTTTATCATAAATAAATAAAACATGTATAACTGTGGTGCTCTTCATCTCAAGGGAAGCTATTTAAATGAACATGCAACTATTGTATCTATGACAATATGACAGGTATATGTTTATTTAATGCATAATGATTAGTGGCAGTAATTAACAACATTAGTAGCAGGGTGACAGCTGATATACTCAATATCACAGTTTCAATATTTGTTTATAGTCAACTTAGTCTCAGAAAAATAGAAACATTCATATGCAGCTAATTTGCAACACTTTATACAAGATGAATATCAACATGGGCTTTCAATTCATCTTCACACTTGGCTGAAGACAGTAATATTTCTTCCCCCATTCTTTTTTAAAGGCAAAGTGACAATAATCTACCTGTATAAAAAAAACATTAATGAGTAAATAAATGTGCATATACACCGATCAGGCATAACATTATGACTAACATTGTGTTGGTCCCTCTTTTGCTGCCAAAACAGCCCTGACCCGTCATGCACTGTGTATTCTGACACCTTTCTATCAGAACCAGCATTAACTTCTTCAGAAATTTGAGCAACAGTAGCTCGTCTGTTGGATCGGATCACACGGGCCAGCCTTCGCTCCCCACGTGCATCAATGAGCCTTGGACGCCCATGACCCTGTTGCTGGTTCACCACTGTTCCTTCCTTGGACCACTTTTGATAGATACTGACCACTGCAGACCGGGAACACCCCACAAGAGCTGCAGTTTTGGAGATGTTCTGATCCAGTGGTCTAGCCATCACAATGTGGCCCTTCGTCAAACTCGCTCAAATCCTTACGCTTGCCCATTTTTCCTGCTTCTAACACATCAACTTTGAGGACAAAATGTTCACTTGCTGCCTAATATATCCCACCCACTAACAGGTTCCATGATGAGGAGATCATCAGTGTTATTCACTTCACCTCTCACTGCTCAGAATGTTATGCCTGATTGGTGTATTGTTGCATATCAATCACTCCTAACATTAATACCTGTGACAGGTGAAGTGAATAACATTGATTATCTTGTTATAATGGCACCTGTCAAGGAGTGGGATATATTAGGCAGCAAGTGAACAGCCACTTCTTGAAGTTGATGTGTTGAAAGCAGGAAAAATGGGCAAGCATAAGGATATGAGTGACTTTGACAAGAGCCAAGGGCTATCATCTCTAGTATCTCCAAAACAGTAGGTCTTGTGGGTTGTTTCCAGTGTGTAGTGGTTAGAATCTACTAAAAGTGGTCCAAAGAAGGACACATGGTGAACCAGTGACAGAGCGATGGGTGCCTGAAGCTCAGTGATGTGAGTGGGGACCAAAGGTTTCTGTCTGGTCCCACAGAAAGGCTACTCTAGTACAAATTGCTGAAAATGTTAAAGTTCGGGTCTATGATAGAAAGCTCTTACAACACACAGTGCATCTCAGCCTGATGCATAGGCTGTATAGCTGAAACACCAGTCAGAGTGCTCATGTTGACCCCTGTCCTCTGCCAAAAGCACCTACAATGGGTACATGTGCATCGCTTACTCAGGGAAAAAATGGCACCAGGATGCACTATGGGAAGAAGGCAATCCAGCAGAGGCAGTGTGATGATCTGAGAAATGTTCTGCTGAGAAAGCTTGGGTTCTGGTGTTCATGTGGATGTTACTTTGACACGTATCATCTACCTAAGCATTGTTGCAGACCAAGTACACCACTTCATGGCAACGATATTCCCTAATGTCAGTGGTCAGTGTTTAGTCCCCACATGTGCCCTGCCCTGTTCAGGAATGGATTGAGTAGCATGATAAAGAGATCCAGGTGTCAATTTTGACTCCAAATTGCCCAGATCTCAGTCCGATCCATGGAGGCCCCACTTTGCAATTTACATAACTTAAAGGATCTGCTGCTAATGTCTTTGTGTCAAATACCACAACACTTATTCAGAGGTCTTGTGAAGTCCATGCCTTAACCGGCCAGAGCTGTTTTGGTGACACAAGGCGGACACAAGGGGGACCTACACAATATTAGGCAAAGGTAGAGTTTTGCACTAAATAGTCATTTTTATAAAATAAAAACTAAATAGTCACTAAATAGTCAAATATAAATTTTATATAAAATTATATAAACTTAAGTGGCACACACACACCCGGCCATCCAAGTGATGTAAAAGAAAACATGATTCATCAGACCAGGCCACCTTCTTCCATTGCTCTGTTGTCCAGTTCTGATGCTCATATGCCCATTGTTGCCGCTTTCGGCGGTGCATCGGGGTCAGCATGGACACCCTGGCTGGTCTGCGGATATGCAGCCCCATACGCAACAAACTGCGATGCACTGTGTATTCTGACACCTTTCTATCAGAACCAGCATTAACCAGCATTAACAATTTGAGCAACAGTAGCTCGTCTGTTGGATCGGACCCCCAAACCGGGCCTATGGCCCCAAAACAGGTGCCTTGCTGAGGAATATAGTCTTACCCCCCTTAACGGGTTTTTGGCCGTTTGGTGTGGAGATATATCTTATTATATGTGAATGGTATATATAATGTTATGCTATTGGTGTGTGTGTGTTGTATTATATATATATATATATATATATATATAATATATATATATATATATATATATATATATATAAAATTGTATTTAATTTCTTATTATATAAAAATCATGTTAACATACTCAATCTAAGAACACCGTTCTTCAGGAAGCATCTCTGCATTTGTTTTTGAAAAACCAGATTTCAATATCTGCACCATATTCCTAATCAGAGTGTGTGATTTGCCACTGAAGAATAAACTAAGCCATTTGATGAACAGAGACGCTGGAGCAGATTTGAGCAGAATACTAAAATGTCTCAAATGCTAAACCAATCTAACAGTTTGCTTGTTTACATTCAGATTCCATTTGGTCAGTCGGCTGTCCGTACAAAGCATTTAGAATAAAATACATGTAAATTTTAACGTTTGTTTTTACTGAATTCAAATTAAAGTGATGAGGTCTGTGCTGAATGTCAAGTATTCCTGTAGCTCATGAGCCTGTTTGTATGTCAGCTATCTATGTGTCTGTCTGTCTGTCGCTTACAAACTGTCAATCAACCTCATAAGCTTTAATCAGCTGTGCCCATTAGGACAAAATCTCTTTTATTATGTAAAATTAAAAAAGATAAAGATTGTTTAGCATTCACAAAAGGATGCTGCTATCAAACAAGGAGCATTTTGTCTAAGACCTAAAAAGGTTGTAAAAGGATGACACATATTATGTCATGGGGGACATGGTGGCTTGGTGGTTAGCACGTTTGCCTCACACCTCCAGGGTTGGGGGTTCGATTCCCGACTCCGCCATGTGTGTGGAGTGTGCATGTTCTCCCCGTGCCTTGGGGGTTTCCTCCCCCAGTCCAAAAACATGCATTGTAGGTTGATTGGCATTTCTAAATTGTCCGTAGTGTGTGAATGAGAGAGTGTGTGTGGGGCCCTGTGATGGGTTGGCACTCCATCCAGGGTGTATCCTGCCTTGATGCCCAATGACGCCTGAGATAGGCACAGGCTCCCCGTGACCCGAGAATAGATCGGATAAGCGGTAGACAATGAATGAATGAATATTATGTCGTGTATGTATTAATGTCTTAATTTGTTTGGTTTTAGTAGCTGTAGTCCATCTCATCTTCTTGTTGAAATTCAGTATATGGAAAAAGTGTTTCAATGCAATATTCCCAACTGCTCACAAGACTATCATGTACTTCTTATAACAATATGTAAGAGTATATAAGAGTATGGATTTTGCCATGATTCAAGATTTTTCTTTAGATCATCATGCTTTTTGCATTTTCCTCTATCAGGAATCTGCTTACATTCCAAATACTGTACTGGATGCATTTATCAAAGTGTGCATAAAACAAGTACTTAATTTGTGCTTTATACTCATTTTAGTAGCTTGCCTTTTAAATAAATAAACAAGATAAAAAAAATGCTAACAATAAAAATAAATAAATAAATAAATGAGTGTGTTGGTACGTGTGCAATGTGTTGGCACCCTGTCTAGGGTCTCCGCTGCCATGTGCCTCGAGACCCCACGGAAAGGCTCCAGGCTCCCTGTAACCCTCTGCAGGTCTATTTCCCCAGCTACATTCAGAAAGTCTACAATGGCATAAAAATTCATCATTTTGGCATCCTTTTCAGTGTGACATGAATGAAGGTGAGACGTGTCATTGCTCAACTTGGTTGGGAAATAGTGTTGCTTTGAAATGTACCTTTAGCTAATGTACCTGTAGCCTGATCATCTATGATTATGCTGATATGATAGATAGTACATGATAAACAACAGCGATCTTATCTGCAAAAGGGCTGGTGTGGCTGTGGGCTTTGGTTATAGCCAAAGAGGAGGCAAACTTGATAGTTGATTGATCCCAAAATGAACTGATTAAACAAGTGGAAACAGGTGGGACTCCTGCCTGCTTGGAATAAAAGCCTGTAGCCAAGATTGATGAAATCTTATATACAGAAGCTTGAATCTCTGCATAGTCAGTTTACCTGCTTTTACATTGTTCTTGAACATGTATGGTCAGGAGTCTGATATCCATTTAATTTCTGCCATGCATTTAGTTTTATCTTTGTAGACAATCTTATCCCGTGAACACACTTAAGATGGGAGTCCAGATTCTTGCAGGAGACCATGCACACATGTATAAATTCAAGGGCAATTTAGCAAAGCTAATCCACCTGGCAGAGATCTTGAAGGAAGCTCTACACAGACCGAAATCCAAGCTCAGATCATGGCAGGAACCCAGGAGCGTCTCCGTGCTGCATACGACGTATTTGCATTACACCGCTTTCAGGATTTTTCATAACATGGAAAAAGATTCTTTCACGTTTCCATTTGACTTTAAATTTTAAATGAAAACCCAGCTTATATGATGATGATATAGCATCCAATCATCTATCCATCCGTTTGGAATTAATCTGCATAATGGAGTAAACCGACTTCCTGCTTTATCTCTCAGCCTCTTTCAAAGTAGATGTGCCAGCAGACAGGTTCAAAATTAAGGTCAACATGTTTTACATTAATATTTATGAAGGAAAATCAACACAGTGTCACATACATACACTAACACACAAACACACACACATGCAAATACCAATCTTTATTAAACACACACTACATTTGAAAATTATATTCGTAGCTGTATACAAGCTAGTGTAAATCATAGTCTTCTTTCGCAGTGCTAATTACACTTTTAAGGCTATATGGCTCACCAGATTTTCCTGGCATTCAGAGATATAGCTGAAGCATAAGTCAATACAAAGAGAGGCAGGAAAGGTGGAAGAGGAGGCGAAAGATTAGCATTTCATTTTTGCTGCAAGCAGAGTGGAATTTAAATACTCATTTCCAACCACAAGGCATTCATATCAACAGGAGGGAAGAAGGTTGCACACAGAGTCAACCAGTTTATCCTCTGATACAGAGAGAGAGAGAGAGAGAGAGAGAGAGAGAGAGAGAGAAGAGAAAATAACCTGTACCACAAAAATATCATAAAAATATCATACACAACTCATAACATTCATACTAAGTTTCTCTATTTATGTCCTAATACCATTTATTACACCTTTTTCTGTGCATCTGTGCTGAGGATGCTTATGAAGTGTGTTATGTCAAGAATTGTATAAACATTTCGACTTCCCACACCAGTCTTAATGTCCAATCAATGTCTTAAACATCCACATTTTTTAAAAAAATTATTAAACACAAAAGCCACGTACACTGATCAGGCATAATAATCAGTCTTATTCACTTCACCTGTCACTGCTCAGACAGGCAACAATCTGACCAGTACCGAGCCACTCCTACAGACACATACTATCCTAAATATTTCATATAATATTTTTTTGTAATGAATAACAACAATTTATATGAAATAAAAACTTGGCAAACATGGTACTGTCTTGATTCCACTTTTGCATTGATGTTCCAATGATAAACACAGTGTGCTGTCTCCTGTCTAGTTGCTGATGTGCTACCTGATTGTGTTCACCTGTACTGTGTTAGTCCCTAATTATTTTGTCAGTGTCATGATGTCATGATGTGTATATGTTTTATTGTGCCATTAATTATGAACCTTATTTTCCTAGTTCTGTGTATTTTCTGGTTTTGACCCTTGCCTGTTCCCCTCGTTTTTGATTATGTATTATTCTTGTTTAACTTTGCTTTCCTGTTTCAGCCCCTTGCATTTTGGCCCACCATGAACCTGGATTATGATTTGCCTGATTAAAGCATATACCCCTTGTCTCTCACTGCAGGGTACTAATGCAATATGTCAATATTTTATGTTTTATTTATATCAATATATGTTTTAACAAAGTTGTCTTTCTTAATTAAACCAAAGTCATAATAACATAAGAAGCTAGCTAATGTTTGCAGAGAAAAATAGACTTGGCTTCTTGACTAGCTAACTAGTTAGCTAGGGGGGCATTGGTGGCTCAGTGGTACGTTTCTCGCCTATCATGCGGAAGGCCCGGGTTCGATTCCCAGCCAATGTCTCAACCCCAGCCACTGGATGCAGTGCCGGTCCCAAGCCCGGAAAAATGGGAGGGTTGCGTCAGGAAGGGCATCCGGCGTAAAACATTTTGCCAAGTTGTTGTGCGGACCAGTTGGTCTGCTGTGGCGACCCCGAACAGGGAGCAGCCGAAAGCAACTTCTTCTTCTTGACTAGCTAAGTCAATCACTGAGCTAACCTCGCTGACATGTGCAGAATGAAATCTGCTAGCTAATGTATGTAATGAGCTTTGGTTAATGAGAGAAGCTAAAGTCATTTCTTTTAAAGCAACAGCATAAGACCCTTGCTTGGATACACGTCTTGCTATGACACTTTTGAAACTTGGCGATTTCTGTATTTTATGTTTATTTTATGCTTACACAGAACGAAATATTAAAAACAAATAAGCATGCTAAACCTAGATCAGAACACAAAACAAGACAATTTTGAAAGATAATATTAAAGCATGCAAGAGTAAATAACACACAACCTCTAAAAATAAAAAGAGAGATAAAAACTACATTGATTATAAAACAGTGATAATGAATGATATATCCTTCACATGTGGAGGTGTGACTCTATTGCTTTAGCTCTTCTCTTCCTCAGTACTATTATCCATCTAATACACACAAGGCATTTCACTGCTGCCAGGAGCCTCCAACATCAGACTGAGATGTAGCCGCGTGATTGTAAGAGCCAGGTTGGCATGAATAATCTCTCTCTCTTCATTTCTATGATCTATCTTCACATCACAAACACAACAGTTTCCTGTCCCTCACATAATGCAGCCATTTTCATAACGCTCAGTGGACTCCTGCTGCTACATACACGCGGCTTACACACCCGGAATTTCCAGACTTTATTAAACATACACTGTGGGTGTAATTACAATAATAATGAGGTACAATTTAAAAATCAGAGGTCTTTTTAACTTCTTTTTTTTTTTCAACACTACAAAAGAACTAATACACTAAGTCACAGGCTACGTCTCAATCTGCACACCACAGGGGGTACACTTTAACACCATAAAATGTAGTCATTAGCATATAACACAGATAAATGGCAGCCTGGGATACCATTTATATGGTCAAATTTGGACATTTTCTACAAAATATACTTCTGAAATCTAAATAATTTATTTGTACATGACTGAAAAAACAAAAAAAAAGCTATTTCAATTATACTTAACACCAAAGGTGAAGGATTTCGTTTCAATTCAGCCAGTGGGTAAAAGGCTGAAATAATTATAGAGCAACACATGTACAATGTTAAATGAGTTTTCACTTTAATTCTCAGCATCATCCACATCAACATCGCTGTCTGTCTCATCGCCTGAGCTAAATATAAACCTCTTCTTTACTTGACTGAATCTGTTCATGTTCACACTGCTGTGGAAATAAATTGAGTGAGTTCTGTCATGGTATTAATGTCTTTTTAGGTCGTTTAACATTTTCAAACTTTTTCCTCTGTCATACACCGATCAGGTATAACATTGTGAGCAGTGAGAGGTGAAGTGAATAAGTCTGATGAGCTCCTCATCATAGCACCTGTTAGTGGGTGGGATATATTAGGCAGCAGGTGAACAATTTGTCCTCAAAGTTGATGTGTTAGAAGCAGGAAAAATGGACAAGAGTAAGGATTTGAGTGAGTTTGACAAAGGGCCAAATTGTGATGGCTAGACCACTGGATCAGAACATCTCCAAAACTGTAGCTCTTGTGGGGAGTTCCCGTTCTGCAGTGGTCAGTATCTATCAAAAGTGACCCAAGGGAGGAACAGTGGTGAACCGGCGACAGGGTCATGGGCGGCCAAGGCTCACTGATTCACGTGGGGAGCGAAGGCTGGCCCGTGTGATCCGATCCAACAGACGAGCTACTGTTGCTCAAATTGCTGAAGAAGTTAATGCTGGTTCTGATAGAAAGGTGTCAGAATACACAGTGCATGACGGGTCAGGGCTGTTTTGGCAGCAAAAGGGGGACCAACACAATATTAGGCAGGTGGTCATAATGTTATGCCTGATTGGTGTATATATAGACTGTAAATAGTTTCTGATTTGATGAAGATGCAATGCTGCAATTTGATAGACAAATAGTATGTGATCACAAATACTTGATTATACTGTTAAAACATGAATTTTCATCATTTTCCCCCCTGAATTCAGGCACAGGAGCATCCGATGGGTTTTTCCAAGACCACCAACTTACATTTTTGTAATAGACAAGGAATCCTGACTTAAAAGACTTTCCTTGAGCTCATGAAAAGTTTCCTTTGTATCGGCTCTAAGAGAAAGTCTTGAAAAGTGAAAAGTGCATGGCAGCACAGATGTTTTAATTTAACCCTGCTGTAAAATATCTGGCTTTGGTCCAACTGAATGATCAATCCAGTGCACTTCTGACAGTCACTGTTCCACCTTCCCAGTAAGGCAGTTTGCCTTTCTTATAAGTGCTATATGTATATGGCTTAGCAGGACATGTCTGGTGATACATTACAAGCCACATGTTGCTAATGCAGTAAAACTCTTTGCTCTGCTAAACCCCAGCCTGCTGCCAGAACGAGCTGCTCCATTCTTAAGCTAACACTGGAGGGATGAGCATTAGCATATCTATGCATTGCTGTGAACAGACCTACCCCCAGCTCCCATCCTCCACTTGACAGGATGAAAGCATCAGGAAGATTCTAGCTTGCTGTGAGTCGCTGCTCATTCCCCTGTTCACCCGCGTTCTCCTGCTGTCTGTCCCACTGGCACACACAATCGCACAACTGCAGTCCTCATTAACACATGCCTGTGAGATCCGTGAGACAGGCTGAGGTGTGAAAGGTGTCCTGTTTCTCATTTAGGGTTCAAAAGTGTGCACAAGCATGTCCTGTATTAGCTCCCAATCTGCCCTTAATGAAAATGGAGCATCACTGTGTTATACTGGAGCATCATTGTGTTATACTGGAGCACCACTGGGTTATACTGGAGCATCATTGTCTTATAGTGGAGCATCATTGTGTTATACTAGAGCATCATTGTGTTATAGTAGAGCATCACTGGATTATACTGGACCATTACCCTGTTATACTGGATTATTTCTGTCTTATACTGGAGGATCATTGTGTTATAATGGAGTATCATTATGCTATACTGAAGAATCACTGGGTTATACTGGAGGATCATTCTGTTATACTGGAGCATCACTGTTTTATACTGGAGCATCACTGTTTTATACTGGGGCATCACTGTGTTATACTGGAGCATCACTGTGTTATACTGGAGCATCACTGTGTTATACTGGGAGCATCACTGTGTTATATACTGGGACATCACTGTGTTATACTGGAGCATCACTGTGTTATACTGGAGCATCACTGTGTTATACTGGAGCATCACTGTGTTATATACTGGAGCATCACTGTGTTATACTGGAGCATCACTGTGTTATACTGGAGGATCACTGTGTTATACTGGAGCATCACTGTGTTATATACTGGAGCATCACTGTGTTATACTGGAGCATCACTGTGTTATACTGGAGCATCACTGTGTTATATACTGGAGCATCACTGTGTTATACTGGAGCATCACTGTGTTATACTGGAGCATCACTGTGTTATACTGGAGCATCACTGTGTTATATACTGGAGCATCACTGTGTTATACTGGAGCATCACTGTGTTATACTGGAGCATCACTGTGTTATACTGGAGCATCACTGTGTTATACTGGAGCATCACTGTGTTATATACTGGAGCATCACTGTGTTATACTGGAGCATCACTGTGTTATATACTGGAGGATCACTGTGTTATACTGGAGCATCACTGTGTTATATACTGGAGCATCACTGTGTTATACTGGAGGATCGCTGTGTTATACTGGAGCATCACTGTGTTATATACTGGAGCATCACTGTGTTATATACTGGAGCATCACTGTGTTATACTGGAGCATCACTGTGTTATACTGGAGCATCACTGTGTTATACTGGAGCATCACTGTTTTATACTGGAGGATCACTGGGTTATATACTGGAGCATCACTGTGTTATATACTGGAGCATCACTGTGTTATACTGGAGCATCACTGTTTTATACTGGAGGATCACTGGGTTATATGGGATGATCACTGTGTTAAACTGCAGTCCAATCATACTGACTTCATAAGCATCACCACTTGGCTCAGTGAAACACATGAAGCAGACAAATGCTCAAAAACATATTGCTGTACACTGTGCTTATGGGACTGTGAAATTAGTTAGTGCGCCTCCTCAGCCTCAACCGTGTTTGCTTCCTGAAACAGTTTGTAGTCTTTAGAGAGAATTGTGTAGAGGAGCTGTAGAATATTTTTCCCACTGACTTATCTGCTCCATGCTGAGGTAGAGTGCAAAAAGTCCATACATCTGATAAGCATGAAAAAGCAATCGTACATCCAAACTGTATAAGGGGTTTGATGCAAATAAGTCTCAGTATCCTTAAGACTGCTGTGTATCAGCTTTGTGCTGTGTAGAGGGCTGCGAGGAGGAGTGCATGCTTAGCATCTGATAGACTGATAGAGTACAGGATTCAGAACTCTGTTAATTCTCATTGATTATATATGGATGTTTTAATTCATTTTGTTGGAAGAATAGAGATTCAGCTGTTGCATGGAAGTGAAGTGTGACAAAGGGACATAACACATGGACAGAGATAAACACACAGAAAAAAAGAGTGTGTGAAAGAGAGAGGTGTTTTGCAGTAGCACTCTGCAATATTTGATCTCAGAGATCTCAGAAGATTTGCTTAGAATGGAAAAAAAAACCAGACTTATTGCTGGGCGAGGTAAGAGGCACAGGGGAACTGTTTCGAAAAAAAAAAGAAGAAGAAAAGAGATGGCCTGCAACCTAGAGACTTGAAACTTAATAGAAGGCAGAATTCCGATGTTTTGCTTCCATGTGACTGTTATTCCCTGAATGGGGCTCCAAAATAAATGCTATGAGTGTGGTGGAGAGGTGCTGAAATCAGTGATGACAGAGACTGTCACTTCAACCTGTGCACATGTCAACACACACACACACACACACACACACACTAAACTAAACACAAATACGAGCAAATATGCTGCTCCTGTGCTTCTTAAACTACTTTATTCACATACATATTGCTAAAAGTTTTGGGACGTCTGCCTTTACATGCACATGAATGTAATATGGAGTTGTCGCGCCCTTTGCAGCTATAACAGCTTCCACTCTTCTGGGAAGGCTTTCCACAAGGTTTAGGAGTGTGTTTAATGGAATTTTTGACCATTCCTCTAGAAGCACATTTGTGAGGTCAGGCACTGATGTAGGACGAGAAGGCCTGGCTCGCAGTCTCCGCTCTAATTCATCCCAAAGGTGTTCTATGGGGTTGAGGTCAGGACTCTGTGCAGGCCAGTCAAGTTTCTCCACACCAAACTCTCTCATCCATGTCTTTATGGACCTTGCTTTGTGCACTGGTGTGCAGTCATGTTGGAACAGGAAGGGGTCATCCCCAAACTGTTCCCACAAAGTTGGGAACATGAAATTGTTCAAAATGTCTTGGTATGCTGAAGCAATAAGAGTTCCTTTCACTGGAACTAAGGAGCCGAGCCCAACCCCTGAAAAACAACACCTGAAGTCAATGATTCGGAGGGGTGTCCCAAAACTTTTGGCAATATAGTGTATTAATCCTAAAGACAAAATTCTTATGTGTTTTTTAAACGCTGTAAAACTGCCTTTCTCTCTTCCTCTGTCTTCCTCTTCCTCTGCTTTTTTCCCCCATACAAACTCATTCTGTATATCGTGTGTTATCGAATCCATCTCTGTTTCATATGTATGTGTTCATGACGAAAACTTTCACCACAGGGAAGTGAGCACAGTGAGCATAACGTTCCCCCTGACCTGGAGTTTAGATTGACAATGCTGAGTGCCACACAACACATATTTACACATCATAGATGGATGAAATTCTCCTCTGAGTTATGGTGGAGCAAAAAAACCCAAACATCTAGCACAGACTCTGACCAGGCATAACATTATGACCATCTGCCTAATATAGTGTTGGTCCCCCTTTTGCTGCCAAAACAGCCCTGACCCGTCATGCACTGTGTATTCTGACACCTTTCTATCAGAACCAGCATTAATTTCTTCAGCAATTTGAGCAACAGTAGCTCATCTGTTGGATCGGACCACACGGGCCAGCCTTCTCTCCCCACGTACATCAATGAGCCTTGGCCGCCCATGACCCTGTCACCGACCGGTTCCCCACTGTTCCTTCCTTGGACCACTTTTGATAGATACTGACCACTGCAGACTGGGAACACCCCACAAGAGCTGCAGTTTTGGAGATGCTCTGATCCAGTGGTCTAGCCATCACAATTTGGCCCTTCGTCAAACTCGCTCAAATCCTTACGCTTGCCCATTTTTCCTGCTTCTAACACATCAACTTTGAGGACAAAATGTTCACTTGCTGCCTAATATATCCCACCCACTAACAGGTGCCATGATGAGGAGATCATTAGTCTTATTCACTTCACCTCTCACTGCTCACAATGTTATACCTGATTGGTGTACATTGATGAATAAAGAAGATAAACACTAAAAAAAGAAGAAAGCAGTAAAACAAAGGGAAATTTTGAAAAACACTGCAAACCCCCATGTACTTGTTACAGCTCCCAGTATATTCATATAAAGCTTCATATCGAGCTGAAAGTAAACACTGAAGAAACTGACCCTGAATTCATTGCTCTAATTTTCTATGTTCATCCCTACATCCAATTACAAGCAAACCAGTGAGGACAAATGCACATGAAACCATTTAACAGGATGTTCTTTCAGGAGCAACACCTGCTTTCACATCATACACTATAAATATACTCCTGGCCCTCACAACGCCTTCATTACAACTTGGGAACAAACCCTGTTAATAAGAATTTTAATTCTGCTTCACCAGAGCTGGTATTTATCAGCAAATTTTTCTTCAGTCAATCCAGAGCAAATCAGAGCATGAGTATCTAAAAGGATTGAAACTAAATAAGCTGATTTCCCTGAGCTCCAGCATCAGCAATCCCTCTTCTGTTAAATCTTATTTTTATGTCGTTCTGTTTTCCTGAAGCTTGTCACCGAATGCTATTTGAATATTTGATTATTAATTACAGTTAAACATGTAGATCTCCATCTCTTTTATATCTAATCTGACTTCAGATGAGTATTATGTCCTTGTTAAATCCACTGTCAGATGTTATCTTTAACTACATTGTTCCCGGTCTGTTCTGGTTTCTGGGTGGGTTTGTGATTACTGAATACTTTAGTTACTATTCTGACTTTGTGGCACAAATAAAGCTTAAGCTTCGACCTGGATTAAATAAAAGTTTCTTTGCTAATGCAAGTGAAAAAATATTTAAAAAAAAAAAATGTATTTATCGATGTAAATTGTTTAATCCATCTTTTGCTTTACAATTTAGATGACATGTAATCCTGTTGTTCTGTTCATTTAAACTCAGATAAAAAAAAAAAATTCTTTCAGGGATTCATTTTTAATTTGCAGCTGAGAAGGTTCAAAGGTGTGATTACTGAAACCCCCTGTTCCAAGTGAAAATAAATAAATAAATGAATAAACAAATACAGAAAGAAAGAAAGAAAGAAAGAAAGAAAGAAAGAAAGAAAGAAAGAAAGAAGAAAAAAGAAAAGAGAGAGAGAAAAAAAACAAACAAACAAACAAACAAATAAATAAATGAAGAAAGAGAGAAAGAAAAAGAGAAAAAAAGAGAGAGAGAGAAAAAACAAAAAACATACGTAAAACAAAAAAAGAAAGAAAGAAAGAAAGAAACAAAATGAAAGAAAGGAAGAAACAAACAAAAATAAATACATAAAAAAAAAAAAAGAAAGAAAGAAAGAAAGAAAGAAAGAAAGAAAAAACAAACAAACAAATAAATAAATAAATGAATAAAGAAAGAAAGAAAGA
>JAUCMX010000015.1:3080705-3113205 GCA_033459395.1 Hemibagrus guttatus | reverse complement strand
TTTGGAGATGCTCTGATCCAGTGGTCTAGCCATCACAATTTGGCCCTTCATCAAACTCGCTCAAACAGGTCACTGACGGCAAATATTTTAACGAGAAGAACATTTTTTTATGTTCTTGGTATTTTTATGTTTCTTGATGTATGATGATCTTGATATATCAGCTGTTAGTACACGCAAGTTTAATATTAAGTCGAGCAACACAACCTGAAGTTCACATCCTTTTTATTCCTCGAAGCCTCAGTCCAGAAACAAGGCTTTCATTTCATGTGCTGACACGGTCATAAACAAATCGATCTAAGAGAATCCTGCATAAAAAAATCTTCGACCAATCCCAAAACCATTATTCAAGCATTAAGTGCTAACAAGGAAATGAACAGCCAACTAAGTTTGGCTTCCTCTCCCTTCTCACTCGGCAGCGACGCAATAATCACACAGCGTGGAGAACGGTCTCGTTGCAAATTAGAACAGCTGTATTTTTAGAGCAATGCACAGTGCTCAAACAATGGCAATCAATGCCTCCTGCTTGGAATGCACAGCGGAGAAAACCGGGCGTCGATCACTCAACGTTCCAGTTATTATGCTACCTTTTACCTGCCTGATTACCAGAAAGACAAAAACAAATATGTGTATATACACTGCATACATAAATACTCAGGGAATGGCCCATGCTATTCATACAGCCTACTGTCTAGGGATAACAAATGACTGACAAGAAACTAGCTTTAATCACATTTAATATGACAATGAAGCCAGATACGATATAGAAATCTAGTCTACTGTTGACACAGATATGTTTCAGCAGAAGAATGTTACTTCAATACAGTGTCAAAAAGATGCATCGTTATTACGGAGCTTCACAGCTTCACAGAGTTATGATACAGTTAGCTGAAGAATATATGTCGATAACTTATATGTACCGCGTGGGAGTGAGCTGTCAAGTGATTCAGCATTCTTCCACGCTTTAATTCTTCTCAGAGCTTTCTGCAGTGTGAGTCACTTTGTGTTGCTGTGGAAGGGCCCACATGGATAACCTAAAGATTACACTTTACAGTCTCACTCTTACTTTTGTGCATAAGCTCACCTGCATTAAAAGCTCATACAGAATATACACTATATTGCCAAAGGTTTTGGGACACCCCTCCAAATCATTGAATGCGGGTGTTGTGTTTCAGAGGTTCCCCTTAGTTCCAGTGAAACTGGTGAAACTGCTTCAGCATACCAAGACATTCTGGACAATTTCATGCTCCCAACTTTGTGGGAACAGTTTGGGGATGACCCCTCCCTGTTCCAACATGACTGCACACCAGTGCACAAAGCAAGCTCCATAAAGACATGGATGAGTGAGTTTGGTGTGGAGGAACTTGACTGGCCTGCACAGAGTCCTGACCTCAACCCCATAGAACACCTTTGGGATGAATTAGAGCGGAGACTGCGAGCCAGGCCTTCTCGTCCAACATCAGTGCCTGACCTCACAAATGTGCTTCTAGAGGAATGGTCAAAGATTTCCATAAACACACTCCTAAACCTTATGGAAAGCCTTCCCAGAAGAGCTGAAGCTGTTATAGCTGCAAAGGGCGGGACAACTCCATATTACATTCACGTGCATGTAAGGGCAGACGTCCGAAAACTTTTGGCAAGGGTTAGCATAGCATAACTGGTATTGTCTAACTTAAGTATACAGTTATAGAAGAGTAATGCTTTGTAATCCTGCTATCTGGTGTCACGTAGAAGAGGATGGGTTCTCTTTTGAGTCTGGAAAAGGTTTTTCAAGGAGAATACTTTTGATTCTTACACATTATAGTGTTAAATTTACATCTGGATTTATAGTTATTTATAAATATAATGTTGTGCTATACACCTAATTAAAAAACTCATTGCTAATGACTCCAATAATGATTAAACTTCTAATGAAACGTCTAATGAGAATGCAAAGCTATGTCTAAAATTAGCAAAGGTTGTTTTGTTGTTTTTTTTTAATCCCTGCTACTTAATTAACAGTCTGTCGGCACAAATTGTGCTGTTTGTGACTGATATAAAAGCTGAGAGTATCTTAACACAATTTACTGCCATTTTAAATATAAAGCTCAGAGAGATAAATGTAACAAATCTTGACCACTTGCAAAGATCCATTTAATACCTGATTTAATATCTTGAATGATCATGATTGAACACAAATTGGACTCATCCAAGCTTCTCTACCTTTAATCTCCTTCTCGTTCCTGAACCACCTGATGTCTGCGGCTGGCTTGCTGCCCGAGGTCACACATGTCAGTGTGAGCTGGTCTCCTTCCATGGCTGGCTTAGTAAAACCATTGATCTCTGGTTTCTCTGGTACCCCTGCAGAAAAGGAGAGTGAAAGAAGCACACATGCTCAGAGAAAGTAAACCAAAACTAAGCCAAAAAGTGGAATGATGTGCCTAAAAATGGCATAACAGGACCACAAAGTCCCTATTCAATGTGGTCTATGAAAAAGCTGCCTGAAGGCTATGACATTTAGGGAAAAAGCCCCCAGACCAAGTGTATTAAAGGAGCTATTTCTAAAGCTGCTGCAGTCGAACATGAACACAGTTGAAATATTTTATCAGTATTCTACTATCACATGCTTAAATCCTCCAGTTTTGCCTGGGGCATTGTCCTCCACTGAGGTTAATTTGAATTTGGACCTTTTATTCATAGTTGGTATTTGATCATATTGTAATAGCATTTCAGAATAAAACTTTATCTTTGATAAAATGGAGGTTGTGACATTGATGAATTTCATTAAACTTATCATTCTTTTACTTCAACTACAGGTGTGCTTGTTTAAATAAGAAAAGGTGTTCTCTATTTCACAATTTACAGACAGCTTTTCATATCAGGCTCTGCGTCGTATCAATGACGTTGCTCATAAAATGCCACAGATGAGACTGTATGATTTTTACCACTTTTTTTTTTTCTTGATTATAAGCAAACATTCATTCATTCATTCATTCATTCATTCATTGTCTACCGCTTATCCGATCTATTCTCGGGTCACGGAGAGCCTGTGCCTATCTCAGGCGTCATTGGGCATCAAGGCAGGATACACCCTGGACGGAGTGCCAACCCATCGCAGGGCACACACACACTCTCACTCACTACGGACAATTTAGAGATGCCAATCAACCTACCACGTATGTCTTTGGACTGGGGGAGGAAACCGGAGTACCTGGAGGAAACCCCCGAGGCACGGGGAGAACATGCAAACTCCACACACACATGGTGGAGGCGGGAATCAAACCCCCAACCCTGGAGGTGTGAGGCAAACGTGCTAACCGCTAACCACTAAGCCACCGTGCCCCCCGTTATAAGCAAACATTAACTACATAAAGCATGTAAGAGGTCTTTTTAATGGGATAATTACAAAAATAAATAAATATAAATCACTGCTGAGGACAAATGGGGGAAAAATAAAAGATCTATAAGGATTTTCGTAATGTGTGAATTGTGCCTTATGAAGTAAGACTGAATGCATTATTATTAATAATCCCCTTAAAAGCGTATATGATATACAGCGTGTGCACTGTGCATTAAAAATCGGCATAAACTACAAGCTCAGAAGCTGCATTGCTGATCTTATATCTGCTATTGTTAGTTTAGAAGGCTTCCTGAGGCTTTATTAAGGCTTTATTAAGCAGAGCTAGTCTTCAGATGGCGGTATTTGTTTTGCTTAAGCTATAAAAGATATAGCCTTGATCTTAACCATCTTATCATGTTTTTTTATTTATTTTTTTTCTAATTACATATTATCACAACTTGCAGTGAACTGTGAGCAACCACTGAAACAAGTCAAGGTAGAGATCATGACTTCGGGCATTTCACATATTTGATTAACTGAAGTGGTAATTAATGCTCAAATGTCTCGTTTTATAATGTCACCCGCCTTAATCACTGTTTTAAAAGCTGTTTTAGAGCGTGCCTTATGAATTGAAATAGCGGATAATTAGCAAATTAGAAATTACATATATTTCTTACATCATTAAACATGGACAGTGAATTAATTATACCCTGATTCACAATGAGTAATCTTTAAATGTTGTTTGGGCTTCTTGTCTCTCTCTCTCTCTCTCTCTCTCTCTCTCTCTCTCTCTCTCTCTCTCTTTCACTTTCACACACACACACACACACACACACACACACACACATACACACACGCGCACACACAATGACTTTAATGACATACAGTGCATAATTAAAATTATACTAAGTGATTGGGCACCTAATTAGGAATTAAGTAATATTTGTGGCCTGGCTGGTGTTGACATTACCCAGAATGCCATACAGGAACAGTGCAATGGCATTTGTTTGACTTTCGACTGACAAAGTAAAAGGAAAAGAACCTACCAGAAAAGACTAATTAAACTGTCTTCTGGCCAGTTTTCTGTGATTGCCTGCGACAGCTCGAATTTGCCTCATTAAACTCAGATCCTCAACAACATTAGATCTGTTACATCCCCACCACTTTATGAGGGTGAAATCTAATTATCTATCATCTCAAAGAGACTAATATTGCAGGATTCTGGTGTGATGATATTGGTTTCCTGTCAAGCTTTTCACAGATTCCTCAACTCATTAAAAGGGACCAAAATAATTCTTCAACAATAAAGCAATATTTCTTTGCCCTAAAGTGTAAAAGATGAAAATTCTTTGTGGAATATAAAAATAGTAAAAGGATACAGTATGATGTTCAACATTAAGTGACGGCTTCACTTTTGGGATAAGCAGAACGTTAGGATTTATGCGAAGTGCCTGTAGTTCTTACCCAGTACAGTCAGATAGGCCTTGGCTGTTTTGACAGGCATGGTGAAGAGAGAACAAGTGTATAGCCCTTCGTCTCCAAGCGCAACCTCGCGGATGCTGATGGTGAGCTCCTGCCATGAGGCTCGGATCAGATCAATCCGGTTGTCTCTCAGAGCTGTGGGTGAGACACAAGCACATAGGCCTGGGTGAGGAATCTGCTTTCAACACATAAAGACAAACTCTGCCACTAAAATGAGTAATACCAAAAAAGAGCATATATACTTGGACAACCAAGAACTGGCTATCTACTGTATATTACTATTATTATTATTATTATTATTATTATTATTATTATTATTATTATCATCATTATTATCATCATCATTATTATTATCATTATTATTATTATCATTATTATTATTATTATTATTATCATTATTATTATTATTACTATTATTATTATTATTATTATTATTATCATTATTATTATTATTATCATTATTATTATTATTATTATTATCATCATTATTATTATTATTATTATTATTATTATTATTATTATTATTATTATTATTATTATTATTATCATCATCATTATTATTATTGTTATTATTATTATTATTATTATTATTATTATTATTATTATTATTATTATCAATATTATTATTATTGTTATTATTATTATTATTATTATTATTATTCAGTCACTGGACACTTTAACAAGAACACCAAGTAAGCAGAAAAGCACCACAAAATACAGAAGATTGTGGCAGATTGGCTACAACCGCAAAAAAAACCCTCTTCAGGTTACACTCCTCTCAACCAAGAAGAGTGGACCAACACCTGGAGAGTTGGTGTCATGTGTTTAGCTGTCCATTTAGATAAACCATAGCCTTGCTATCTTGAAATGTATGAGTATGATATTATGCATTGCACAGCACGATGTGACTGGATTGATTGGATAATTGTATGAATAAACAGTTTAAGCGTTCCTATTAATGTGGCCTGTGAGTGTATATATTATAGTTTATTTTATTTTATTATATCGCAATATATTATATAATATATTCTATTTAACTTACATCCATTCAGAACAAGGGAACCAGAGTGCAAAAAAAAAAAAAAATGAAATAAATAATAAAAAATATTTTTCAAGATGTTCTTTTTAAAAAACAATCCCATAGCGATGACTTGATGTACAAAGGGAACGCTAAACTCTGAAAATGCATACAAAACATGCATACAAAACAAGAAAAATCAATATTGCTACACATTGGTGAAATCATTTCAATCAGAGAGAAAATGAAATATAGATCACACTGTGTTTAAATTCAACCGATCAAATTCAATCAATAAAATGATAAAAGATTTACAATACAGACCAAAGAATGTGTCTCCTCCTTCTGTACCTACCTATTTAAAAAGTACTGACAGTTCAATATTCTGCTCCTTTAATGTGTTTCACCTACAATGGTCTTTCTATTTTTCTGGCTTTTATATGCCTGTCTTTTATCCAACTATTGTAGAACTTTATTTTGACTTATGCCTACGTTTGACAATGCCGTAATTCTGACAGCTTTCAGATGCTAGCATCGAGATCTCTTACAATAACGTAAAAGGTTAATGTTGAAGAACAGGTCACGACAGGACTGTTTCTCATCTACTCATCTGTAATATAACAACTGAGCCAGGAGAGTATCAGAAACACATTGTGAGTAATATTGACCTTGTGGCAATATAATTTAATCAGCAGATCCAAGGTCACTCATCACCACCTTCTGCTCTACATCAAACTCTCTAAGACATTTCAGGCCTCATTAAGACCCTGAAACAGCCTGAATATTATTATTGCCTTCATGGATTTTTTCCCTTCTCTTCTGCCTAAAGCTGTAAAGAATAACCCTTCACTATTGACCAGAACTTTCACTACTGAACTCTGACTTCTCTAATATTATTCTGCCAGCAAACTGTCATTACATTAAAGCGGTAATAAGCAAAACATCACGACAGCATCACAATTTTGTGATTTGGAAATCCAGTTGTGTGTTTTTTGGAAAGATGTTTTTATAAATTGATCTTCACTTAAATCATCATCATTATAAATACAGATACAAAACACATTTTCCCCTGCCATGTCTTAATTGAAGGGGTAAAGCATGCTGTCTTAGCGGTTAACAAGTTTGCCTCACACCTCCAGGGTTGAGGGTCCAATTCCTGCCTCTGCCCTGTGTGTGGAGTTTGCATGTTCTATCTGTGCTTCAGGGGTTTCCTCTGGGTACGTCGGTTTCCTCCCCCAGCCCAAAGACACGTGAAGGCTGATTTGCATCTCTAAATTGTCCTTTGCATGGGTGTGTGAGTGTGTGTGTGTGTCTAGGGTGTCCCTGACCTCCCTCTCCTCATCTACCCTTAGTCCCCTAGGATAGGCTCCAGAAAATGGATGGATCGATATCTTAATGGAATCAGTAGAGATATGTACGTTTTGGCACATAATACAAGGATAAGCAGTATATTACTCACTAAAATGCATTCATTAAATTTAAATTTTTTATGATGCATTGAATTTTCAATTCTGATTGGTTAGAAGGTTGAGTCATTGTGTATAATAGTAGTCCGGGTGCATGACAAATAGCATGTGTATATTAATGCATACATTGTTATGCATTAACACATCTGTAATAATTCATTCAATAATTGCTATGGTTAAGCTCTCTGAGCTAAAAAGAAATAAACCATTTTAACTCCTCAGAGTTCCCATTCAAAATGAACAGAGAAATAATATTCATTTATTAATTATTGTTCATTTGGTGTTGGTCATTTGGTGTTGGTCAATGAGAGTTGAACACATGAAGCATCCCTCTGACAGCAAAACTTTTCAGTGAAGATTAAACAAGATGTGGAAACTCATTGAGAGTTTTCAAATTGGACAGGGCAAGACACTCTGGCATTAGTCCCAGATTGAGAATTGAAGCAGATCTGTTATTTTTCCCTTTCTATTTACAAATACATTCAAAATAAAAGATGTCTTGAAAAATAAATCTATTCTATTTAATTATGCAGGGACACTTAAAAAAATCATTGGACCTGCAAAGAAAGTCCATTTCTTTCTCTAACAGTTCATCTCTTGTTATGATCTGCACGTACATGATGGCTGATTGTGTGTTTATATTCATGTGGTTGGCGTGCTGGCACTGAGACTCGAGTACTCTGACAGAATCACTTATTCCATATCAGCGTCATGTTCACCCATGGGAAACAGTTCCTTAATCCGATGATGCTGGCTGCGCTGATCTTGCAATATGCATGAAGCACATCAAAACAGACTTGTGCATGTACATACACATGCACATTCATCCAAAAAAGGCTTAATAAAGACTTAATAAAAGCTCTGAATATCAGGGATGAAAAACACAGATCCCTTTTGATTAGGGAGACATTAAATCTTAAGCTGCCAGAAAGTGGCGTTAAATCGCTCTCCTGTGGATCTCGGGCTTTGATGAAGTTTCCTGTGGATTTTGTAAAGTGCCCGTCTGGTTGCGCCAAAGCCGATAATTAATGGAGTTCCTCTAATTGCCTGCGAAGGTGATTAGATCAGAAGCACAAGAACAGAAGAACTGGAAGAAGAACACTTCACATGCTTGTGATAACTAATACAATCATACAGTACTTAAGCTTAAACAGTTGCCCCCCCTCAGTCATAGTGCTTCATCAAAGCCAGTGTCCATTTCGTTAAAGAAATGCAGATGTTTTTAAAAAAAAAAACCCAAAAAACATAAAACGGCTGTAAAGCTGCTGACTGAAGCTCAAACTGAGTACTGAGATACGTAAAAAAAAATCCACAATGATGTGATGATGTGGGCTTGAGCTATCATGTATATGTATTTTAACCAGGCAGGAGACAGGTAAGGGGGTGTGTCCTGTTATGGAGGGAAGGGACACATTTTCTTTATCTGTTTTTCTATATTCCGATGATCGTTCACGATAAAGAAAATAAAGTCTACGAAACACGCAACTACTGCGATTCCTACGCGGAAATAAAAGGTCACAACAGCCTGGAAAGTTCAGAGCATCTCTAGACTCTCAGGATTTAAGGGTGAAATGCATTTCTCCAGGGTTATGATATCTATTCCGCTCAAGAGGCAAACAGTGGGGAATAAAAGCTGACAATGTGCTGCCTGACAATACAGTATATTCTAATCTGTATTCCCACAGCAGGAGAATGGGAAGAGTTTTTGTCTTTGCCGATGGTAATGATAGGGAAATGGGGTGAGATCTGACAAGCCATAATCATAAAGTCACACCCATTTTTTTCTCCCTTATTAGCAAATGGTGTTCATTATGGAAAATTTGCTCCTTAAAATCCATTCACCATCGAACAGCCGCAGTTAGAAACCCGGGATAAATCATACTACGATTGATAAAGTAATACAATCCTGATAATGGCCCATGAAAAATTTGCTGTGCTCTGGTCTTAGCTTCTCAAGCTTCTGATTAGCCGTCTCAAGCTTGACACTTTTATGAATTGGGGTACATGGATAGTTCAGGCACAACCAATATGTATGCAGTGGCCAGCTGGATGATTCAGCTGCAGCCAACGTGCAGCCGGACACGCACTATACATTAGCTATCCAGGACATGAAGGAAGAAAACAGAACTAGCCGTTATAGACGGAGATAAACCAGCATCACAGAGGAATACACTTGCTTGAGGTTAAGACAAATGTGTAGCATTCTAATCCAGAATGTGCGAGGGTTTCAAATGAGCAGGAGCAATGTGTGACCTAGCAAAGCTAAAAACCTATACATGTGCACACATGTTGAAGATGTAAGAATATAAGTCAAGGTTTCTGACTATCTAGCACAAAAGATTTGCCTAATATTATATTGCATTTATCCTTGTAACCATGACACTACAGTAAACAATGTGAGCATTGATGTCGTCTCCAAACTGTTTCTAGTAATGCTATTACTGCAAAGATAAAATCCAAGGAAAATGTTTTTTTTTTCCTGCCAGTTTCTTACATTCAAGCATCTGTTTGCATTTTTCTGGCCCAGAAACTGGTGTCTCCACAGTTTATAGAGAACTGGCCAGAACATTTTCTCTAAAAGTCACCCTATGAAAGATATGGATTTTGAATGAAATATGTTGGGCTGCTCGGGGTGGGTTGGGGTGGAGTTTTGGGCGGTTGATTTCAGGGAAAGTCCTGTCAATGTTTTAAATTGCAATACATTTGTTGATGGCAACCGAGGACTGTTAAAATGACAAACTGCTCCCTTAACGCTTAGATAACAGCAAATGGAAATGTACAAATACACACCAGGATGTGGAATTTATAAGACTGCACGATTAAATACAACTGAACCCTGGCAGATTAATTCCATTTCCTTTAAAATATGTTATGGAACAAAAAGAACTAAAGTAGATCGAAATGATCCAAACAGCCCTTGAAGTTCCCCTAATCCCAATTCTAAGACTCCACAGTAAATGCCCCAAGCTGGGCATTCTTCATTAAGCCTTCATATCACAGTAACCAATACTAACTGACATCTCAGCGTCCAGGGAAAAGCATTTGAGCTTCTCATTTTACTAGGCTGCCAGTCAAAACGGCAAAATATTGCCCCCTGCGCCTCAACAATACACCACCCACCAAGTGTGTTGGCGAGCAGCGTTCTGCTGTCTGAAGGCAAACTAATTTTTTTTAGCTCAGCAGACAGCTATATGAGTAAAGAAGCAGGGAGGGAGACAGGACTGCGCTGTATGAAATGGCGTTTGTGCGTCGGCTGTCTCTGTCTGACACGTTTCTCAGTGGGCCACGCGTTTGCTGCTGTTGCATTACAGAAACAGGATTTATTTAGTGCTGTGCTCGCTGCATGACCTTGTTGCCTCAATGTGTGCCAACACACCTCTGTAAAAATGACCCTCTGATGGTTTAAATTCAATCAATCACCCTCAGGGCTATGGCAATGGAGGCTATTATTATTGCTGTAAATTACTTTACCATTGGTGAATTAGCACGGATCATCATTTAGCCTCCATTTATATTCTGAGTGCGGCGAGCTGTACTGCTCCACACATCACAGAAGCGCCTCTCGTCGGCCGGATGGGCCTCCCCAGACAAACATGCCTGCTTTGATTGAAAGGTAGCGCTGTTAAACACACTGCCCACCAGTTCCCATGTTTCTCAAACATCGAGAGATGTGGCCCAAATTTAAAAGAAGAAATCACCCCCCCCACTCACACATAGATACTGTATATGCACACATGCACACACCACACATACTGAGCCATTGAGCCGTGAGAGATGGCAGGTGTTGCGGCTGATACCTTGCCGGACTGAGTGGAGTTGGTGAAGGAATTTCTTGCACCATTGGCTGAGGTGATGGCGTGTCACCGGTGGGACTTGTGTGTCATTCAAAATGCTGGCTTTGTTTCAGGCTTTCAAGCAGGGATTTAGAGCACAAATAACAACAAATAATAAAAAAAAAAGAATACTGCCTGGATCATTCTGGCTTGTGGGTGCAAACTTGACAGAAAATTGGCCCATTAAAATATCACAATGGCCAAGATATTATGGCTTCTGTCCCTGTGGCTGACGATGAGTCCTGTGGAACAGCCACTCTAGCCTGTAAAGGACGCTAATACCATTCCTTACATAAGCAGAGAGATTTTAAATCTGCTGATTTCAGATTACAGTGCCTGAAGCCGCACAGGCGAAGATCTTTTCTGGGTGTGAGGTCAAGCAGAGCTCAGAAGCACCGAGTGCCTGCCTGTGGGTGGGTGTGTATGTACTGTATATATGAAATAGGCTTCAGCCGACTGACAATGGTATCAGAAATCTAAGCTACGGTGATTAAATTGGACAATTTAAATGCCATAAAATGTGTTTTCACACAACAGATGACAAATCTATCTACACTCCATCTGTCTTTCTCTGCTTCCCCATATGAAAGGTCAGAACTGCCACAGATTTTTATACAACAGGAGACAAATCGCATGCATCTCTCAGGTGGTAACCATAGTGACAGAAATGTTGTAGCTAGCCCTTGACAAAAGCGTGTTGTTATTTGAAATCTATAGATTACATATAGGTATAACATTTTTATCTAATATTTGTTCTATGTATTTACTTGATGCTACAATATTTACAGTATATTGATGATGTTTTTAGTCTAAAACAAATCCTATGCCTCTTGGTAAGCAGAAATTGCTAGCGTGAAACGTATTTGACGATGTGGCACATTTTAATGAGGTATTCGGTCAATGTGACTCAGTTCTGTTTGCTTTTGCTTCGACTCAGTGTCTGTGACCTCATACATGGAATCCCCCAAGGACCTCTTCTTGGCCCTCTTCTTTTTCTGGTCTATTTCCTTCTCAATAGCAACCTTGTTTGTCTCAGTTTCCTCTGTTATGACCATGACACAATTTATGCCCTTCTGCAGTCACATAAAGGTCTGGATGTACCTTTAAATTAATCAAACGAAATATTTCTATAATACAAATCTATTTTAATAAAGTGTGACCAAAGATTAATATACTGAAGCCCTTACTTATACTTCTCATGGACACAGTGTTAAGCTGCTTGTGTGGGAAAGTGAACGTGTTCCCTTAATATAATAATTTGTGCCCTTGTGAACATGTTAATCCTTGATCCTTGAAGATAACTTAACTCGTGGCAACCACTGTATTTTAAAATGATTGAGACAGAGTAATCAATTGAATTAGACCATTCTGGCTACAAGAACACGAGAATGGAGATGACTGATCATATTACACTTTACTTCAATCTTGGAATGATGCATGAGACATCGGATATACCATTATCCCAAATTACCTTAAGGAAAAATAGAATTTTCCCCCATTTCTACCAAATGTTAAGATTTGGTTATAAGTTGAGTGTGAATAGTATAACTTGAGCTTTGTGTGTGGACTCTAATATTAAATCATCGCCTTACTATATCAAATTATTACATTTTGACCACACCCTATTAAAAAACTTACCACAGCACCCGAGTGGCTCCATGGAAATCCTACTCATCTGTGCCAACACTTTTACAAACAGAAATTCTGATTTAAACACCGACAACCTACTAAAGCTACTTGGAACCAAGGTGCAATTCTTGATGCATAATTACTTTTGGAAGGCATATAAATTGCTTAGTGAAATCTGCATGATTTTTCACCTCGGGAATATTGCGCTTGTCACCTTCTCAAGGTTCATTCATAACTTCTCGCCTCAACAACTGCAATGCCCTTTCATTCATTTCATTACATTCATTTTGGAATGCTTTTCCTGACCTTTAAAGCACTTCGTAAGCATGCTCCTCTGTATTTGACTGAAGTACTCCATTTGTATACACCCTCTCGTACGCTCAGATCCTTCAGCCATACTTATCAAGTTCTGACTCTGAATCTCTGCTATTCTCTCCTATAGAGCATATGCCGCATCCTCTTCAATTAAAAACATCTTATCTTTCTCTCTCATGCTGTCTGGTTTAATCAAAAATTATAAGTAATATGTTTTTTTCCAGCACGTTTGCCTCACACCTCCAGGGTTGAGTTTTCGATTCCCACCTCCGCCATGTGTGTGTGAAGTTTGCATGTTCTCCCCGTGCCTCGGGGGTTTCCTCCGGGTACTGCGGTTACCTCCCCCAGTCCAAAGACATGCATTGTAGGTTGATTGGCATCTCTAAATTGTCCGTAGTGTGTGACTGCGTGAGTGAATGAGAGTGTGTGTGTGCCCTGCGATGGGTTGGCACTCCGTCCAGGGTGTATCCTGCCTTGATGCCCAATGACGCCTGAGATAGGCACAGGCTCCCCGTGACCCGAGAATAGATCGGATAAGCGGTAGACAATGAATGAATGAATGTTTTTTTCCTCCTGTAATTTGTACTGTTGTAATACGTGAACAGTCCTTTTTTAATTGTTATCTTTATTTCTGCTTACAGATTTGTAAAGTGACCCAGGACTTGGAAAAATGTGCTACATACTGTACATTATGTGGTGGTCTTGGAAAACACTTCACCACATGGTACTGCCTAGAGATACATTTATAATCTAATCTATGTATGGAAAAGACTGTGTTATGCTAAGATTACAATGATAGGTGTACAAAAGGAAATTAAACAGAGTTATTACTTTGATTTCATCCACATCAGCCTAAGTCTCATCTTCTGTGCGTGACGTAGCTGCCCGAAAACTTCAACAAACCCTGTGGCAGGAATCAACTCCCACGCTACAGCACTCACTGTAATGTTCCGTGTTCCTTGTGTCCTTCATGTCCTTATTGTCTTCAACTTGTTTGATTTTAACCCTTTCATTAGTTTGTTCATTTTAATCCTCGTGTGTCTTCTATATGTCAAGAAGTCCAGTTTTCAGTGTCTTCTGCTGATGCTAAACCTTTTTCAAAGATTTTAGTGATTCTGATTTTTTTCTTTAATTTGATTTATTTTTTTATTTTTTTTTGAATTTGCGCCTGTATTGTTGTGTGCATGTTCAGCATTGTATGTCTTTGTCAAGTTACCAACAGTCAACAGTGGTACACTATATTGGTAAAAGTTTTGGGACACCCCTCCAAATCATTAAATTCAAGGGGTTGTGTTTGAGGGGTTGGGTTCGGCCCCTTAGTTCCAGTGAAAGGAACTCTTAATGCTTTAGCTTCATACCAAGACATTTTGGACAATTTTATGCTCCCAACTTTGTGGGAACAGTTTGGGGATGACCCCTTCCTGTTCCAACATGACTGCACACCAGTGCACAAAGCAAGGTCCATAAAGACATGGATGAGCGAGTTTGGTGTGGAGGAACTTCACTGACCTGCACAGAGTCCTGACCTCAACCCGATAGAACACCTTTGGGATGAATTAGAGCGGAGACTGCGAGCCAGACCTTCTCGTCCAACATCAGTGCCTGACCTCACAAATGCGCTTCTAGAGGAATGGTCAAAATTCCCATAACCACACTCCTAAACCTTGTGGAAAGCCTTCCCAGAAGAGCTGAAGCTGTTCTAGCTGCAAAGGGCGGGACAACTCCATATTACATTCATGTGCATGTAAAGGCAGACGTCCCAAAACTTTTGCCAATATAGTGAAGCTTAGTGGTTAAGGTATTGGACTACTGATCAGAAGGTTGGTCCACCAAGCTACTACTGCTGGGTCCCTGAGCAAGGCCCTTAAACCTCAATTGCTCAGTTGGATAAAATGTAAGCTGCCAAATGCTGTAAATTTAATGACATATGAAAACAGACAATCATTAATATTTCTGTTTTTTTTTTTTTAACCTAGCCTACTAGGGGCAATACATTCATAGTAAAGTTCCAAAAAACCCCCAAAATGGTTATTTCTTATTCACACAAATGTTTATAACATCATTTAAATATGGAACACCAGTGTACTGGTTAAAAAACATTTTCACTTGCCCTGGCATCCTCTCAGCTCCTTCTTACATGACATGGTGATGTTTTTTGTGCAAGTAAAGCACACTTAGCTAGTGAAATCTTAGACATCTTACTAGCTGCATTCACCACTTTGTGTGTTAAACTGGCTCCTAAACCAAGTGTGGTTTTTGCAGGCAGACATCCAAAGGCAAGAGTTGAATGTAACCTAAATAAAAACATTTCCATGTCCTTTTGCTCCACAAGCCGCTCTGCTGTGTTAGCTAGTGTGGGATTCTGGGACTTGATTTTTCAGCTGTGCTTCATATCAAAGTATTAAAAAAAAACAAAAAAACAAAAAAAAAAAACTGGCTCTATAAATGCCTTCCTTTACTTTTGATTCTCTTACAAACATACTGTACACACACACACACACACACACACACGCACACACCATGCTCCAGTTTTTTTTTTTTTTCCCGCAGTAATTCCTTCCCTGGCTGATGAATATTCATAAGCAATATTAAATGAAAATCATTACAGCTTTGCTCACTCATGTTCTGCTTGCTTGAGAGAAGGTTTCAAACAGTGAATATTATCAAAGCATTAGCAACAACAAAAAAAATACACTACATTTTCCTCTAGATTATTCATAATTGTGTCTATCTGCCATTTGGGAAATATAGTATGGAATAAAATTCACTCCAGGGTTACAAATAAAATGTCATAAAGAAAAGCAAATAAAAAAAGAAATCATCGTGAAAAGTAACTCTAATCACCGTGATAAAGCACAGCTACTGAATCCCAGTGCGGCATCAGCTTTGAGAAACGTTCTCCCTAGTGCTCATCCTTAAGGCAAAAAAAAAAGGTAGGCGAGGAAAAAAAAAAAAAAGTAATGCAGATGCGTAGGAAGTCAGGCGTGAATTTCAACTCTTTCCCCTTAATAATGCCCCATCTTTGTTTCAGGAAAAGTATTTGCCTTGGGGAGAGAAAGTGATATTTCTCGGCAGTGTGTCCCTTTTGAATGGAGAGACTCGGGAAGAGACGGTGGTAATGAGGAACCTCCTCCAACACAACGTGTGAAAGTCTCCTTTCCATAACTCTATGCTAATCCTAAACTCTTATTACTTTAAGCTACAACGTGTTTGAAATGTCACACTGCCGAGACGATACGCAGAGCTGTGTGAGCATGAGGCTGAGCTTCCATTTATCTGAACACAACTGTAAACAATAATAAAAAAGACAAGAAGAAAGTAAAGCGTCTCTCTCTCTCACTTTTCGTCCTTCGTAGATTGATGACAAAGGCTGAGACCTGCTATAAAATGGTGTCTTAATTTCTTGGGTTTAGCCTCAGGCCACCCTCCTTCCCCAGGCTGCAGTCTGCTTTATGGTTTCGGTGAAGCAGGGTCGTCCTCGGGAAGCTGTGAGATTTATGACAAGCCTGTGTTTTGGGGCGTTTTGAAATAAGCTCCTTTTTAAAACTAGTCATAAAATTAATATTACACTCTATATACTGTAATATCTGCTATGCCTTATGGGTAGCAGGAAAAATTAGCTCTGGAAATCAGTCAAACATTTTTTATCTTCTAGAAGTAAACTTTCCTTTTCTCCGTAGGGTAAATAGTTCCCAAATTTAGATTTTCCAAACTTTCAAGAATCATCCTCATCTCAAGTCAGGCACGACAAATTTCGAATGCATCAAAGGCTTAACTAATAGATTTGAGAGCAGGATTCAGAGCACAGCACCGAGCAGAACAGCATGATGGATACAGCTGAATAATAAATCTGCTGGCTGCCGGAGTTTCATATTCACAAGACTGCACCGTGATTACATTCGGACACCGGCCTGACCTCCTCTCCTTTGGACAGTGGAACAGCAAGAAATATCCCTTTAATATATGCCGATAAATCTGCTCTGATTTATCAAGTACAGGAGCTTACTAAGCTGGAAGGGTGGGCTAACCCCTAGATTCAATCAAACCTGTAATAAAATCTTATCACATTTTAGAGAATTTCAAGGAAACCATAAAATAACCATGAATAACAAAGCGTAAAGCAATTCTGTCGAAACATCAGTATCAGATTTATTATATAGAGATAGTGCAGGTACTGTGAAGGACAGCAGTAAGGTTATTTGGTTTTCTTCATAATAAATATATAACCGGAGATGATTGTCAGTTTGCTGCAGATTTCTATAATCAGTAATAGCCTTTGTGGACTAACGATACAAGAGATAAGAGTGGTGCAGAGTAGAGTGGAACTGTGCTCTGGTAAACAGAGCACTTTAGGCCACTCACACACACTAGTGATGGAGAAATGACCTGCCACTCACAGTGCCTCAGCCCAAGTGAGTGTAGGAGGAATTGTTTTTTAATAAGCGTCACAATACCGAGAACGGCGAGAAAGACAGGGGAGTGAGGCAGGACGGGTCTGTGAGAGAGCAGGAGAGACGGATTCACTAGCACTGAATCACTGCCTGTGAGACGCATGTACGCTTTAAATAATTCATGCATCTCCACATAAACATATATCTAATACACACTATAAATATCAAACCTACTCTGCTGCAAGGGCCAATATTTCACACAAATACAATCCATTATTCATAAACTATTAAACCGCACAGCTTTTTTTCTTTTCAGAGAACGTGCACCGTAAAGTTTCCGACTCATGCTAAAATACGATTCAACAAATCAACAACGTATGATTTGGACATTTATATTCTTGCGAACCAATCCATAATTTCATGCAACTCCAGTTGCGTAAAGCGAATGCTGATTAAAAAACGACGAGGATTTAAAATTCAAAAAGGACAACAGGTTGTTGACAAAAATTTCATTCTCCGGTACCTTACATCTATCCCGTAAACATAAGAAAAATGTGTTAGAAATAGATGTGGGAAAAGTGCCAAAAACCCAGCGAAAGCATCAACACCGTCCCGCAGCAGGTGTGTGCAGTGTCTCACCACTGCGTAGGCACCATGCATACACAATCATCCACATTTTACATATTAAACATGACGAGAGAGAGAGAGAGAGAGAGAGAGAGAGAGAGAGAGAGAGAGAGAGAGAGAGAGAGAGAGAGAGAGAGAGAGAGAGAGAGAGAGAATGACCAGAGCAAGACAGAAAAAGAAAAAAGGTCTTATGGGTGATTAGAGTAATGGGCATAGATAAGGGTGAGATGAGAAGAGTCCTTCAAAGAGATAGAGGACAGACAGGAAGAGACACAGAGAGAGAATGAGAAAAGACTTGTTGACATTTCATGTTTTAATTGGGTCAGTGTAATGGTCAGGAGAGGTCAGATAGAGAATCTAGGTTAGCTGCATGAGTAACTCTCTTCAGGCTGCTCAAATAGCCCACAATTCTCTGGTGTGTCAAAATCCTCCAGTCTTACTATAAGTCTCTGGATGACCTCACTGTGCACCTGACTGATATATTGTAAAGATTTCTATAGTCAGATCTTACACAGGATATGTAGAGTTGAACCAATTCTAATGTTAATCCTTCCAAAAAATAAAACTCATTACAACGTGGAGAATTAGGAAGAATAACAGACAGTTATTGACTTACAATGTTCACGTTAATCCAGACAGATCTGATTTAAAAGTTTCCAGAAATTTCTCACATCCGTGTTTTCTGTCTTTTTGGCTCGATGTGGAAATTTCGATGGAAAGCAATTGCAAGCGATCTGAAGGTTGCACAAAGTGATATGAATCTTTAATATCTCTATCAGCCGGACAACGTCGTCCACCATCTTGTTTGTTGTGAATCGAACAGATCACTAAAAAGTGTCTAGAAATACGTAATTGTTCCCGAATGTCCCGAAGGCCAAAATGTAGAGAAGAGATGCTTTTTCTGGTATCTGGATTGATGTGGACGTGTTATCTCATTGGTTCTCGATGCAACTGTGACCTGTTTATCTTCTGTGAGGATGCTATACACCAGATGCGACTGTGTGTTGCATTCATGAGCTCAACAGCCTCAATGCATCTTTGCTCTATACTGGGATAAACATCATTCTTCCCAAACATATCCCCTCAGCAGGTATTCTGGTGGAAGGTGAAGGTGGTTGAGAGTGATGCTAATGCCATGAGGCTACAGCGTATGATTTACATCATTTCGGTTGTCAGTAAACCATTCAGTGAGCCCTCGTTCTCTGCGTACAGGGGCGGAGTCATCCTCTAAAAACACCACTCCCATCAGGATACTAATCATAGGCTGGAGGTGATCAGTGATTTCCTAGCGACTCTTCCAGGAAAGAGCAAGATGTCTCTCAGAGCATAAAAGAACATCTGTTTTTTTTTTCTCCCTGTAATTTGTCACCCTTCTCTAATTCCTTTTAGCCTCAACACACACATCAGCTTTCAGAAGTGCATGCTTGAAGTAATTGAATATGGTCATGTGACCAATTATGCAACACATAAAATGTTTAGATGAATGCAAACCTATAATTTAATGCGAAGCTAATATTCAATAAAATATCTAACTCAAACTAAAACAAAAAAAATCACTCATAACTATAAACAGGAGGATGGAAATTCCTCCTCCTTGTGAGAAGTACATTCCTCACACTTGTAATTACATACCCGTAGTATAGTTCTAGTCATTAGTACAGTACATTAGTGCAGTTAGAGAACAGATCATTGTAATTAAGTTCTTTAACACAGAGATCCTTTGCATTCTTGCTCTGCGAAGCATTTCAACCGATAAATCCAGGCTAATGTTTCTGCAAAATTAATTAATGCATTAAAAGAAAACTTCCTGTAGTCAATGGAAGTTATCAATATAATGCAAAAATGCAATATTTATTCAGTGCTTCAGTTTCTTCTGTTCAGCGTCTATGGCAAATAATAATAACACTAAGTGCCACTGCAAAACAAAACATAATGTCTAATACTAGCATTAAAATGTGATGCTACTCAGGCACGTTAGTTCCTTATCTAGAACTTGGCAAGCAAGGCATTTTATTTAGCTGGAGCTTTAGAAATTTTTTTTTAAAATAAATGCTCCTGCTGTAAGGTATAGCACTAAATTATAGTTAGTTAGTCACCCGTAGGTAAGTCACCATGTCGCATCGTAAACCAAGGTCCAATTCAGATAAGCACTAATCTATACTTAAATCTGACCCTAGAGTAAAGACAATAAACCAGGCTTTTGTATTCTCTTCTAAACACTATAGCTTTTTAATGCAATAAAAAAAAGACAAAGAAAGCGCTGTCGATACTGACATGCGTGCAATGAACTGAGTGAATCAGTAGGGAGCTGCAGGCACAGTGTCACTCTCTGCTGTTCTTCTTTGTCTTTGTTTTCTCATGACGTGGAACTTGCATTAAAAGTAGATGACTATTTTGGGAAAGAAAAATGTCACATTTCTCAGTGTTGCAAACACTTGGAAACAACACCTCCTCAAACCCTAACTTCTGTAATATCACATTCTAGTGAGTTATTTTAATGAAAACTTAACAAAAGCGTAGTAGTTTCCTTCTTCTTCTCCTTTTTTAACAACTAATTAAGGTACAACCTTACACGGTAACCTGGGCTGCTGGTGTTGGCTGAATGGTGATATCTCAGACGGCTGCAGCTTGACTAGGAAAAAAAACCCAAAAAAAAACCGAGATGAAAGGGGAGAGAAGGGAGAAGTACACCGACCTCCTACTGCGTTCATCACTTATCCTCTTTAACACACACTTACACAGGCCATAAATAGTAAAAGATGATTTAATGATGACATTGGAGGATAATGTGTCGTCTGGGGGAGGAGAGCAAAGTGGAATGGATTGGCTCAATAAGAAGCTGTCATACACTGCTGACACACACATTATTGAAACTGATTCGAGGTGACCATTTTTAGGCTAATGCTTTCCTCTTTTCTCCTCAAAGGGCACAACTGACTCAGGAAGTTTCTAAGTATCTAAAAAAGGATAGAGCATCAGTATGACAATTACAGTCCATTTGAGGTCGATATATATATATATATATATATATATATATACATACTTTGATTGTAAAACACAATCCCTCTGCCCCCGTGCATGCCTGCATTTAGCATGGCTCTCAATTCCCATCCTGATGAGTGATAGAATAAGGACAAAAACAGGATACTTAGGGGAGCTTGGAGTCAATTTCAGGTGTTTTCACAAATGCAGCAGAGAGAAACATTAAAGCCGTTTTATATTCCTCTGCATATTCCTTACACCATGCATAAAAGTGAAGGGATGTTATTCCAAAAAGCTGCAAATTAAAACTCTTGTCGCAGCAAATGACTCTCAGGTTTAAGCCATTAAGCATAAGTCTTCTCTTAAGGCTTGCCTGCCTTCAGCCCTAGAACAAACAGCGGTGACAGAAGTAAGCCATAATCAATACCCTCTCAGACATAAGGCTACGGATGAGGTTCATTCAATACCATTAACAAATAACCTGGCAACGAGAATCATTACGCACTGAAAACTAAAAATGGATAACCGGAATTGATGGCTGCGCTAATGCCATGTTCTATTTCCCTTCAGAGCCTCCCCTGTCTCTCTAATTGCTTTAATATATGGAAAAGGTGTGTGGTCTGATCAGTCATGCTTATCAGAGGGTCAGCAGGGCTCTCCTTGTTCCCCAATAGAGCCAGATAAACCACAGATAAATGAGCGAATAACTGGGGCCATTTTATCCAAGGATTAATTAGAATTTACCGCACAAAAGCCATGTTAAATCTGATATACAGCAACTGTGTAGGTTCTTATGAAATGTGACTTTGTACATTTTTGTACATTTTTAGTAATTAACCTAAACCAGACTTCAGCATATTTGTGCCTATGCACATAGAAATTCCCTGCTAGCTCATTACCCCCAGAAGAAGAATAGATGTACATTAAGCGAGCAAGCAAGCGGCATTATAATAGCATGCGAGAAATGTGAACCTGCTGAATATGCAACTATGGACATGTATATGTCTAATGATATATTTTGCTGAAGATGACATGTTCCTGGATATGTGTGCTGAGTTGTAATTACACTCTGAGTTGTAGCAGGTTGACATAATTGGACCCTGTGGTGTAGTAGGTTGACAAGTGACTGGACTCTGTGGTGTAGTAAACTGACATGAGATTGAACCCTGTGATGTGTAATAGGTTGAGATCTGTTTGGGCTTGTGATGTGGTAGGGTGACATGATTAGACACTGTGTTATGTTAGGCTGGCATGTGATTGGACTCTGTGGTGTAATAGGTTGACATGTGATTGGATTTATGATGTAGTATGGTGCTATGGTTGAAACGTGATTGAACAGTGTGGTGAAGTAGGTTGACATGATTAGACACTGTGTTGTGTTAGGCTATGTGACTGGACGCTATGGTGTAATAGATTAACATATGATTGGATTTGTGATCTAAATGTGATCGAATATTGTGGGGAAGTAGGTTGACGTGTTAAGCTGACACATGATTGGATCTGTGATGTAGTAGAGTGACAATGTTTAGATGTGATTGGACACTGTAGTGCAGAAGGTTGAGATATGATTGGACACTGTAGTGCAGTAGGTTGAGATGTGATTGGACTATGGTGTAGTAGGTTGAGGTATGATTGGACACTGTAGTGCAGTAGATTGAGATGTGATTGGATTCTATGGTGTAGTAGGGTGGAGTGATGACTCCTTGCCTTATAAGTTGACTTATGATTGGACTCTGTGCTTTTAAAGGTTGTGATGTGTCCAGACTCTGTGGTGTAGCAGGTCATCATGTGATTGGACTCTGTGGTGTAGTAGATTGACATGTGATTGGACTCTATAGTGGAGTCAGCTGAAATGTGATAAGACCATGTGGCATAGTGAGCCAAGATGTCAGCAGTCTGCGTGGTGCTGTGGGCTGGGTGATATAAAGCCATACTGCATCTCAGTGGGAGATCAACAGTGTCGACCTGTGGGTATTTACACCACATATGGGCTTCTGTTCATCACATAAGGCCCAGATATAGTCCATAGCAACTTTCATAATCTAATTTCTAAAATCAAAAAAGTCAAAATACAATGCATTATTACACAAATATCACGTTTAACTTTTTGAGGTTTTAAATGTAAACTCTATTAGGACATGACACATCATAAACTGATCTCATTTTCTCTCACGCTCCATTCTACCTCATAAAAATAATGCATAAAATGCACGAAAACCATTTTTGTTCTAACTTCTCCCATGACAGTATGCATAACATTTGCTATATTTTTCTTGTTTATGCTTTAAACCTTCCATATTAAAGTTCAGTGCACAGGAAGCTGAGACATTAATAACCAAAAAGATATTGATTTTTTTTTTATTATTAAAGTGAGAATAAATAAAATCAGTAATGACTGATTAGAGAATTTAGTCCAGAAACAGACCTCTTACTGGTAGAACTAACACCAGGAGTATCAGCTCAGATGGATGCGTTTTAATTAAACTAGAGTGACACTGAGCAAATCTTATGACCTCATAAAAATCACAAGCCCACACTAAGATAATGAATGCAGCTGATATAATTCCCCCATATTGTTTATTTGGACAATTAGAAGCTGCTATGATTCACACACCATTATTTTAAACTTAGTCAGTGGGAGCTGCTTTAATATCTAATAAATTGGCCAGCAGAGAGAATAAAGACTAGCGGGCTGTGTTTGTGCCTGGTTTAATGTTTAGACTATGTCTCCAGTGATAGCGACGTGGGTGGTTTGTTCCCACTCTAATTTGACACTGTAATGTCATAGGGGACAGTTTCATTTGCCTTTTAGGGGACTGGCACCGACCCCTACTTGCTATGTCAGCTCATCTAAATTAAATAAGTGGGAGGATTGTAATATACATGCATATAAGATTGGAAAAAGAGGGCTTCTTCTTTGTTCTGGGTCTGCTCTTAGTAAAAGTTTTTTTTTTATATTACAAAATGTTTAGAGCAGTTCAGTTCTTTATTAGAAAATCCATAATTTGCCTCAGGGAGTTATTGGATGTCTAGTCTCTCTAAGTTATATTTTTTACAGTTATAGTTTTATATTTATAGTTTTTTCTAAGTAGTATATATTTTTGGCTGCTATTACCAGGACCTCAGTACTTGACACAATATTGCCAAATGTTTTGGGACACCCCTCCAAATCATTGAATTCAGTTGTTGTGTTTCAGGGGTTGGGCTCGGCCCCTTAGTTCCAGTGAAAGGAACTCTTCATGCTTCAGCATACCAAGACATTTTGGACAATTTCATGCTCCCAACTTTGTGGGAACAGTTTGGGGATGACCCCTTCCTGTTCCAACATGACTGCACACCAGTGCACAAAGCAAGCTCCATAAAGACATGGATGAGTGAGTTTGGTGTGGAGGAACTTGACTGGCCTGCACAGAGTCCTGACCTCAACCCCATAGAATACCTTTGGGATGAATTAGAGCGGAGACTGCGAGCCAGGCCTTCTCATCCAACATCAGTGCCTGACCTCACAAATTCCCAAAAATTCCCATAAACACACTCCTAAACCTTGTGGAAAACCTTCCCAGAAGAATTGAAGCTGTTACAGCTGCAAAGGGCAGGACAAGTCCATATTATATCCATGTTCAGGTAAAGGCAGATGTCCCAGTTTTGGCCTGACTATCCCAAAGGTGACACCTGAATTCAATGATTTGCAGGTGTGTCCCAAAACCTTTGGCAATATTGTGTAGTTTCATTCTCTTTCATATACCACATGCTCCGGAATGAAAAAAGAAATCCTTGACTCCTGATTTAAACAGTACACATATAGACATATACAGATTGCAATGCAATAACAAGGGGCCTTGGGTTACAGATCTGAAGAGCTTCTCACACACGACTACTGCATTTGTAGTGATTGATGTTGAGAAAGGTTACAGACTTCTGCTCAAGGCTAATCAGTTTCCCATCTGAGACGCATGTCTTTAGTTGGGAAATTAAGACATGGAATGGGCTAATTCTGTGTTTGTGTTGCCTTGTAAGTGGTGATTTACACATAATAACACCAATTTGCACGTAATAACACCATTGTCTACCTCGACATGTCTGACAAAGCAAAAGAAAATATGGATCCATAAAAACATGTCTTTTAATGCTTGTAAAAAATTACTTTAAGAGCACTTTGGGAGTATGTGGCAGGCCTGAGTGACTACTGGTAGTGTTCTGTATGCTGTAGTGAGCTTCAAACATTCATGCAATATCTTGGATTGAAATTGCAGTACAGGAACAACAGAAGATAACAGTGGGTAGTGTTAACTAACTGGTTAATGATAGCAATAACACCAAAACGGTGATCAGTGTGTTCATGGTAATATATTTTACACTGTGTATGCAGCCATGTAGGTTTAGCGTTTGACAAAAGTTTTGAGAACACATAGCATTTATGCATTATGAATTATGCATCATGAGTAGCAGAATTGCACTAATTTCATGAGCTCTGTGACACTCTTTTTGACTCCTACTTCTTTTCCGTCTGCTCAAATGCATCTCCTCTGTCCCTCTCTCCCACCATGCCTTCCTCCCTCCCTCCCTCCCTCCCTCCCTCCTCCTCCTCCTCCTCCTCCTCCTCCTCCTCCCTACGCTTTCTATTCCTGCCTGAATGCTGGGCTCAAAAGTGGAGCAGCAAAAGAGGAACACAATGAAGCGAGAGCCTGGGAGCCTCAGTGGGACTTGCTCAAATGTTCACTGGAAAGATAAAAGCAGTTATTGTAGGGCCGCCAAAAGCAAAAAAGCAAGCCAGAATCTAATGAAGAGAACAGGAAGGACATCATAATATAGTAGCGAGGCAGTTCAGCTGAACAATAGTGAGAGAGAAAGAATTGGAGGTTGGGAACATTAATGCGAACTAAAGCCAGGTAATTCTTGCTGAGTGGATGGGAAGCCGAGGAACTTATGGATGGATTGTGCCAGTCTCTTCTCTTGGCTTACATTAAAACTTCACATCACTCCAACATCACCCAGTCCTGAAGGACCGTAGGATCTTCTGAAAGCAGTGTTCACTTTTTTAGGACATGTTTACATGTGGGCTTAAAAGTATATAACCGAGTAGCTTCTTCCCTAAACACAGCTGTGACAGCTTGGAATCTTCTGGAAGATTATAAGGTTTTTTTTTTTTTGCCAGTGTCATTTTTTCTTGTTCTCACTCTTTCTCTCTCTCTCCCAGATTGACACATGGTCTCTTTAACAAGGTACCTGTAACTCAACTCTACATAATTGACTGCCTTGCTCAATCATTTTCACCCATAATGTGCTTTTTTTTGCTTTTGACAAATAAGAGAAAAGAGAGATAACATGTCTCTGAAGAGCACACACACACACACACACACACACACACACACACACACACACACACACACACACACCCCCGTTCAGGTCATTACTCCTTTTCTGTCCATCACACATCATCAGTTTTCAGTTGCTAAGGAGGTTAACATTCATACCCTGGACATACGGTAAGATCTAAAGTCCTTTACATTCCTACTTGTTTCTGCTTGCCTCACAGCATCTGATCAATACAATACCCAGGGTCGAATTTTTGATGATGTGGCATATTTCAGTTTTGAGGTTTGCATTTTATTGACTTCATTAGAAAGCTCTTCTGGATCCACAGTGCAAGACAGTCATGGCACAGCTAAATCCAGCAATAGTGCGAGAGAGTTCAATAAGATTGAAAGCTAATCTGAGTGGGAGGACTTAATTCACTTAAAAAAAAAAAAAACCTCTTCATTTAAGTATTTGAACTAAACTTTATTACGCCATGTAATTCCATACAAAGCCTCTTAGAGTACTTATTAATGATATCTGTGTAAGTCACATGATACGTCTGGAATAACACCTTAAGCTAAGTAACCTTTATTTGTCACATATACACCTATCAGGCATAACCACAACATTATGACCACCTGCCTAATATTGTGTTGGTCCCCTTTTGCTGCTAAAACAGCCCTTACCTGTCGAGGCATGGACTCCACTAGATCCCTGAAGGTGTGCTGTGGTATCTGGCACCAAGATGTAAGCAGCAGATCCTTTAAATCCTATAAGTTGCAAGGTTCCATAAACATGGTCTGCAGCAATGCTTAGGTAAGTGCTACGTGTCAAAGTAACATCCACATGAATGGCATCATCACAATTTGGCCATTGTCAAACTCGCTCAAATCTTTATGCTTGCCCATTCAAATGTTCACTTGTTGCCTAATATATCCCACCCACTAACAGGTACCATGATGAGGAGATAATCAGTGTTATTCACTTCACCTCTCACTGCTCACAATGTTATGCCTGATTGGTGTATATTACTGCACAGTGAACTTCTTTCTTCACAAATCCCATCTTTGAAGGGTTGGGGTCAAAGCACAGGGTTAGCCTTGCTCAAGGGCCCAACAGTGGCAGCATGGTGGTGCTAGGGCTTGAACTGTGAGCTACCAATCAACAAACCAGAGCCTTGAACACTTGAGCTATCACCTATCAGTCAAAATATTCAAACTACTAAAGCATGGTGTTCAATAGCCTACATGAAACATATATAAACTCTATAAACCAGCTGTTAGCTGTCAAAGACCAGAGTCAAGGTATAGACTCTTTTGCTCAGTGTGCACAACACTGATGATGTCATTGGATGGTGTCAATAATTAATAAGTTATGTAAGAATAAATTTTTATTTTTTATTTGCATGTAATTCCTTGGTTTGCTTTGCTTTTCTTAAAGAAATATACATAAACTGTGCCATGTTTTAATGGATGCTTCATCATATTTTGTTATTAATTCCAGCCAAGAGTGGTTCAAATGGCAGGAGAAGGAGAATCTTCCTATTTGTTGCATCTAAACACTACAAGTAAACTGGGAGCTGAGTTCTGCTTCAGTTTCTCCCATTAAACCCTCACTAACAGCCAGAAGCAACCACTCTCTCTGCAATCTTGTTAGCTAACAGGTCATTCATTTAACTGAGATGTGAAGGCAGAGACAGAAACACCAGGAAGAGCTATGGTAAAGCGCGCCCCCCCCGCGCACACACACACACACACACACACACACAAGCATGTGCATAACTCATTAATAATACACCATTACATATTGTAAATGAACTGATTTGTTGGTCTAGTGAGCACAGGAAACGCACTGCAGAGTAATTCATAAGCGAAACATTGGCAGGATATTACAGACACACACACACAAGCACGTAAGTGCTGAAGGATCTATGGGTATTGACATCCTTTTATCAGGAACATTTAAGCAGCAGAGGGCAGTAGCCTTACAGAGAAATATAAAGATGGCTATTAAATGCTGAATTAAACAGTTGGTCTGTTTCAGGTTGTGTTTGTGTGTGTGTGTGTAGGAGAGAGACAGAAAGTGAGAGAAAATCAAGTGTGAAAAGGGATGGTTTGGTGTTATGACAGAAGGCTCGACAGGATGGACGAGAAAAAGTGCAATAAGTGAAATAAATGGCATCCTCATGAACACGTATCGGTAATAAACGTGATGAACAGATGCAGAAGAGTCAGAAATGACTTTGAAAATGCTGACTAATTTGGCTAAGAACACATCATTACGCTCCTACGCTGAGAAAAAAATGGCAGACAGAGACAGAAAGAGAGAGAGAGAATAGAATAAAAGCAAAACAATAAACAAAACCAACGGAGAGCAGGCCAGCTCGTCTGCATGGTAATTATGGGAGATGTAATTATGAGCGATGGTGGAGGCAGCCAGGCTCTGGGCTGAATGGAGCAGCTGGAGAAGTCATGTGGTGTTACCCTGCCTGCACTCACTGGGGGCCAGACTGTTTACATGCTACAGCAGACACACACACACACATACACACACACACACACACACACAGGCAGTATATCTGTATGTATTTCAACTAGGCGTTTAAAATCTAGACTTTTAATCTACACAATTTTCACTATTTTCAAAATACCTCAAAGACAGCACCTTCTGTTTGCTATAAATGAGCTCCCTCTTTTCTGTCATCCACATCACGGTCACATCTGCAGATGTCACGGACTCTGTTTCAACGCGACCTACAAGCATGGCTGACCTGGACTCAAACTCCCAGCAAACACCTGCACTCGCTCGTTCCCAGTCACTAACCTTCTAATTGTGTTCACCTGTGTTTAAGTAGTATGTTCTCTTAGCACTGTTCAAAGATACCTTTTTTTCCAGTGATTTCTTTGTGCAGAACACACTCAGTTCACTTGACGTTTACCAACTCCGCCTTCCTGCTCTAGCGTATTTTCTACTCTTGACCACATTTTTGCTAAGCCTCATGTCTTCATGGATTATTTGCTATTCCTTGGTTAGTCCTAATTTTGTGAACTGTTCTTTATTTTGCGAACTCATCCTAAATTTTAAAACCGTTCCTTATTTTGCAAGCTGCTTCTAATTTGTGAACGGTTCCTCATTTTGCGAACGGTTCCTCATTTTGTGAACTGCTCCTAATTTTGTATACTATCCCTAATTTTGCAAACTGTTCCAAATTTTGCGAACTCGTTATTTTAAACTGTTCCTTATTTTGTAACCTGTTCGCAATTTTGTGAGCTGCTTCTGTTTTATGAGCTGTTCCTTATGTTGTGAACTGCTTCTATTTTGTTAACTGTTCCTTATTTTGTGAGCTATTTCTGATTTTAAAAACTATTCCGTATTTTGTAAACTGTTTCTAATTTTAAGAAATGTTCCTTGTTTTGTGAACTGTTCCTAATTTTAAGAACTGTTTCTTTGTTTTGTGAACTGTTCCTAATTTTCAGAACTGTACCTTATTTTGTGAACTGCTTCTTATATTGCAAATTGTTCCTCATTGTAATTCCTTTATTTTGTGAGCTGATCCTAATTTAAAGAACTGTTTATTTTGTGAGCTGTTCCTAATTGAAAGAATGGTCTACTTTGTGAACTACTTCTATTTTGTTAACTCTTCCTTATCTTGTGAGTTGCTTAAATTTTAAGAAATGTTCCTTATTTTGTGAACTGTTCCTAATTTTAAGAATTGGTCCTTATTTTGTGAACTGTTCCTAATTTTAAGAACTGTTTATTTTGTGAACTCTTCCTAATTTTAAGAACTGTCCCTGATTTTGTAAACTATTCCTGATTTTGCGAACTGTTCCTAAATCTGCACTGTTCCTAATTTTGCAAACTGTTCCCAATTTTGCGAGCTGCTTCTGTTTTAGGAGCTGTTCCTTATGTTGTGAACTGCTTCTGTTTTGTTAACGGTTCCTTATGTTGTGAACTGTTCGTGATTTTAAGAACTGTTTATTTTGTGAGCTGTTCCTAATTTAAAGAGCTGTTTATTTTGTGAACTGTTCCTTCATTTTGTTAACTGGTTCTATAGTTTGTGAATTGCTCCTAATTTTAAGAAACGTTTCATTTTGTGAAGCATTACATTACAAAGCTTACTGCCTCTATTTCCCCGAGCTGTTTCTATTTTATGAATTGTTCCTTGTTTTGTGAACTGTTTCTTATTTTTTTAAACTGTTCTCCTTAAAGTGACCTGTGCTTGCTTTATTTATTTATTCATTTATTGTCTGCCGCTTATCCGATCTACACTCGGGTCACGGGGAGCCTGTACCTATCTCAGGCGTCATTGGGCATCAAGGCAGGATACACCCTGGACGGAATGCCAACCCATCGCAGGGCAAACACTCACGCGTACACTCACGCGTACACTCACGCGTACACTCACGCGTACACTCACGCGTACACTCACTACAGACAATTTAGAGATGCCAATCAACCTACAATGCATGTCTTTGGACCGGGGGAGGAAACCGGAGTACCCGGAGGAAACCCCCGAGGCACAGGGAGAACATGCAAACTCCACACACACGGTGGAGGCGGGAATCGAACCCCCAACCCTGGAGGTGTGAGGCAAACGTGCTAACCACTAAGCCACCGTGCCCCCTTATTTATTTATTTGTTTGTTTGTTTGTTTGTTTGTTTTTTTTTTTTTAAACCATGAACAATAACACCACCAGTGAGTGTAAAAAAAAAAAAAAATCCCCATATGAATCTGAAGCTGATTTCTTTTTAGCCCACATTGTAGGAACCTTGTAGAGTCCATCAGTGCCTCATTAATGGACTGATGTAAACATGTGATCATTTAAGTAATTTTATTTAAGCTTGTTTTGCTGTTAGTCATTCACATAATTCCAATTTTTTTTTAGAAATAAACATGTTGTCCAATCAAACTACAAATTCCATGTGGAAAAAAAAACCCTTCACAAACAAATGTTTGTATCTTAGTTTGAAGAGAAGCTGGCTAACAGCAAGCAGAGCTTTTCAGTTTAGCATGCTTGCTATTCATTAAAAGACAAACAAAATAACAAACAAATAACTTGACTTGTTCTTGTGTATTGACATGTTTCTATTCAGCATGTTGCAGTGAGCTATTTCTCGTTAAAGGATGTGTTTAAATGATATCATATGACCAGCTTTATTATCCATCATACAAATTTTTTCCGCTAATTAGTCATCAGGATGCTAGCTAGCAGGCAAATCTGCCTTACTGCTACGCTACTCTCTCAGTAATACATGTGAAATCAGAAGGATAACACTTTAGAAACCAAAGAGACAGCGTAATTGATTTACAATTTAGCTTTGACTATGGGTTTTCTGGAAAGATACCATTTATTATTATAGCTAATTCCCACCAGTGCTAAAGCCAATTAGCAGTAACAGTATAAATAATTCAGAGTATGCTGCAATATGGATTAAAATGCAATTTCATGTACTATTTAAAGCTTTTTTTTTTTTTTTTTTTTTTTTTTTTTTTTTTTACAAAAACAATATGCATTGATTAATTAAGTAAATCTCCATCAATTTACAAGCTCTACGGTCATAGTGAGTCAGATTACGCAGCAGAGTACACTACACATGAAGCGAATGTTGCTAGCATATGTTAAACACACACACAGGCACAAATGAAAAACATTCAAGAAACAAGTGCTGATGGAGAAACATTTCCACAATCCCCCTCTAGGCAGGAACAAAATGCCTGCCATTTCTCTTTCTCCCATTTCTCATTGTCACTCCTCCACTGGGCTAAACAGACACACACACACACACACACACACTTCCAGTAGGCTAAAAAAAAAAAAATCTCATGCCACCTGTTTATATAACACACAGTAGAATGAGGTGCTTTGCTCTCTCTCTCTCTCTCTGTCTCTCTCTCTCTCTCTCTCTCTCACACACACACACACACACACACACACACACACACACAGCCTCCTGAGCAATCTCTACTAAAAGCACTTCATTGTTCAGCCACAGACAGAGCTTGTGGTTTGGCCGCTGAGTAAGACTCGGACTGGATCACATTTAAAACATAAAAGATCTACTTATCGCAAGTGTGAAGATCTTTGAAAAACCTTCTCCATCCATTTTCACACACAATCGCAACTCCAATCACAATTCAGCCC
>JAUCMX010000015.1:2933832-3075205 GCA_033459395.1 Hemibagrus guttatus | reverse complement strand
GGAAGGAAGGAAGGAAAGAAAAAATACAATGAGAAAAAAAGCAAGAAAGAAGGAAAGAAAGAAAAAAGCAAGAAAAAAATAGATGGAGGAGGGAGGGAGGGAGGGGAAGGAAGGAAGGAAAAAAGTACAAAAAGAAAGAAAGAAAGTGACAGAGGAAGGAAGGAAGTAAGGAAGAAGAAGGAAGGAAGGAAGGAAAGAAAAAAGTACAGAAAGAAAGAAAGAAAGAGAAAAAGAGAGAAAGAGAGAAAGAAAGAAAGAAAGAAAGAAAGAAATAGACGGAGGGAGGGAGGGTGGGAGGGTAGGGGGAAGGGTAAGGAAGGAAGGAAGGAAGGAAGGAAGGAAGGAAGGAAGGAAAGAAAGAAAGAAAAAAGTACAATGAGAAAAGAAAGAAAGAAAGAAAGAAAGAAAGAAAGAAAGAAAGAAAGAAATAGACAGAGAGACAGAGGGAGGGAGTGAAGGAGGTAGGGGATGGAAGGAAGGAAGGAAGGAAGGAAGGAAGGAAGGAAGCAAGGAAATAAAAAAGTACAGGAAGGAAGGAAGGAAGGAAGGAAGGAAGTTAGAAAGAAAGAAAGAAAGAAAGAAAGAACAAAAGAATGAAAGAAAACTCAAAGTGGCTAATTTCATGATTTTTTTTTCATCCTGTGTAATTTTTTTTCCTCAAGAAGCATGAATATGGGTTTTTGAATGACTTTCATTAATTCCAGCCTTCTGGCTTCTGCAGTGATCGCATCTGGATCCAAAACAATTTCATACTCTAACTGAGAGTAGTTGAATCAAGGCTGATATTCCTGTGTGGAAGAACCTGGCTGACTGTCCTACACTCCAACGTCCATCTGTCTGAGCCTGAACTGTTACCTACTTTGTCAGAATTTAATAATGGTCATTTAATACAGCCTCGCAGAAAAGGAAAAAAAAAGATTCTCAAATAAAGTTTGGTGGTATAACAACACCAGGCGTTGCTTTTGCTTGGAAAAAGAGGCTAATGAACCACACGGTACACGTAAGAGCCATTTTCACCGATGTTGACACCAGTGTCAAGCTTGACTTAATGAGCCTTATACTGAAGAGTGGTGGCAAGTCCCTCTAAGGAGGATGTGTCATTTCCAGGGCTGATTAAACTCTTCCATAGAAACAGTGGGAGTTAAAAATGGAAGAAGGAAAAGAAGAAAAAGAGAGGGAGAGATGTATCTATGTTAGTCTAGGTAGGGAACATGCATTATTCATAAGGGTTTTGCGTGAAGCATTGCCTGCCAGCAAGTGTCTCTTCCTTCTTCCGTTCCTCCCACCCTTTCTCTCACTATTCCTCCCTCCCACCCTGTTACTCTACCTGTTTCCTTCTACTACTCTCCACTCGTAACTTTATTCCACATATTTTACTCTCTCTCTCTCTCTCTCTCTCTCTCTCTCTCTCTCATTACTGGTGGAAAGACTTTGAAAAATGTGCAAAGCTGTCATCAAGGCTAACTCTGAAGAATCTAAAATATATGATATGAAAATCTTCGGTCAATATTTCCTATTTTCTATCCTTTACTTTTGTTTTAAAATGTAGGAAATCGGGGAAAAAAAAGAAGCAAGAGAGAAAAAAGTAACCCTATCTACGGGTAGGCGTATTCAGGGTAGATATTTGGCTGGTGCTGCATTCAGCATGCTGTGTCTAGGAGATGACAGAATGTTGTGCGCTCGTAACTTTGTCTTTGCCATGAAAGGAGTACCGTCATAAGTTCATTTTAAATATGCATGAATACTGGTGTAACTTTTAAACTTAAGGCATCAGCTCTGAATACAAGAATTCAAGTCACCCATGAAGAAAAGGAAAAACCTCATTATAGCGCTTTACTTTGTGTTCATACACGTCATCGTTTAAATGGACTTGAATGGACCGCTGATCTCGACTTGCTCCAGCAATGCCCAGAGCAATCAGCGCAGAGCACGGCTGTTGTAATGAAGTAGAATTTTACTCTGCTATTGCCTTGAGCTGCTGGAGAAAAGCAATTAAACATCACAGTGAGTTACTCAAGAGATGGAATAATGGACTGACGAACACAGGGGCATTAAGGTCACGCTTTGTGGTCTGGGCATGATCGCGGGCTTAATACGCCACATTAGGCTTACTGTTCTAATTTGCCTGTGCCTATTATTGTGACATTGTTCAAAAGCACAGAATCAAAGCTCTGGCCCGGACTCTATTTTCACTGATCAAGGAAATGGACTAAAAGCTTGGGTTAAAGCCCAGGTCTTCACAAGTCTGAAGAAAATGTAGGCCCCCCACCATTTTTTTTATTATTATCTGGGTGACCGACATTCCTGCTTCTAATTTCTCCCTACATGTGCTCATATATGGCGTGTTTGAAGAGTGATGGGAGAATTTGCATTTGAGTTTTGTCACCTTTCTGCCCCTGCCGCCGTGCTGCTCCTGGGAGACTCGGCGCATTGTGGTGATTTGATTAGAACTGGCATATTCCAGTGTTTGCTTAATTGAGCAGTGAAGTAAGTTCTTCCTCCCTTCCCTCTAGCCAGGCCCGGCTGATTGAGATGGGCCTCCCTAGGGATCGGTGCTGTCTAAGGTGGGCCACAACCCCTCTACATCGGTGTCTCTCTCACTCTCCATCCGTCCTCTCACTCTATCCCTCACTGTCAATCAGTTCATTTCTGTTCCCTATCTCCCTTTCACTATCTCATCCTTTCTGTCTCTCAACTCCATGTGTAAAATTAGCTCCCTTCTCTCCTACATCCTCAACAACTGTCCCAAAGTGGGAGCGAGAGACTGAAACAGGCAGGGAAGAACTGTGAAAGAGAGGAAGCTCAAAATGAGAGAAGGATTGAGGGGGAACAATATGTTTTTATTGATATGATGCTTCGATTATGATGTTTGCATGGTTCCCACTTTTCACCTTCACAGTATGTCTCAAAGCTTTGATACGAGCAGAAACGACAGTTCTTTATAACTTGAAATTTCACTTCTTCTACTTTTTGCTACCTTTTCAAAATGTACTATTTGCTTGCTGCATTTATGTAGTTACAGATCTACAAATTAGCACTCTAATATTTTTCAACCAAGGCTATACACGTATAATGTCTGTACCATATGTTCGATTACTTCAGACAAGAATTCTGACACATTTCTCTGTTCTAAATGTAAAAAAAAAAAAGCAACGCATAACACCTGTTTACACAAAACTCAATTATAATGTAAGCCCAAGGGCAGTTGTTGCAGCAATCAACATATAATCATAATAGAAATGAACGGTTTAGTAACTTAAGCTCTAAATCTGCATTACTCAGACTCTCATGGGAATAGTACAATAGAAATATAGAGATGGGAAAAGGAAGATGTGAGTGTGTGAATGAGTGAAAGAGAGCAAGAGAAAAGAGAGAGAGAGAGAGAGAGAGAGAGAGAGAGAGAGAGAGAGAGAGAGAGAGAGAGAGATAGCTGCCCATCTGCACCTTAAATCCTGGACACTGCTGTAACCTTTCAGAGGGGAGCCTGAACAAGCTGACCTTTAGCAGGACTCTGTAGCTTTGCCCTGCCTCTGAAAGACCCTGCAGACTGCCTGGGGAAGACAAGCTTCTAACCTTTAGCCTAGTTACACACACATACACACACATGGGCATGCTCACAGATGCACACACACTTTCATAAACATACACATAATACAAGGTAAGAAAAGGTCATCTTTACAATCAGGTTAGTTTATTATTTGAGATTTGCTAACATGAAGGAAGTGTGTGAATGATGTTACATGATGGCATTTATCTTTTATGCAAGTGAAACCACATGCTTTTTCTGCGGTCTGCCATATATGAGTCAAAGGAGCTAGAGGAAATATGAATTTGAATCAAGCTATGCGTCTACATCTCCCTTGATTAGCCAGGTTGGCCCATGCAGGGGAAGTTATTGCAGACTTGAGACCCAACAGACAGGGACATGGCCTCGGGTGTGCGAGGGCCAAGGCTGCCAACCCCGTCCTGTGAGTAGCCAGATGTTTGGAGCTATGTGCCAAGGCCTGGAGTGGAAAAACAGATGGCATTTGGGTGATCTATCCCATCTACCCCCATCCAGTGACAACAAACACATCTCCAGACGTCTACGCGTGCTACCGACCCAGACTGTTTATTCGATACGTCAGTGAGAAAGCCACAATTGGAATGATGTGAGCTTAATAACTTTCTTCCTTGTCGCTGCGAGATGCTCTGAGATGCCGTGAGACACCTTTCTCCGGTTTGGAGAAGGCGGGCAGGGGGTAGCTGTGGGACGTAAGCTTACCTGTCCTTGATCATTTCCTTCCCCAGCAGAGACAGGCTTTTCTTGGGATCGGTGGGGTAGTTAATGAGGACGGTGGTGCTCTCCGTGGTGAGAGGAATCGGGTTGCTCGTTAAGTGGACTGAAACAGAGCTGTGCTCTTGTTTTATAGGAAATCTGAATTATTACAGCTCATAAAGCGTCTCCATTTCTAACCCATTTCAGAGTAAGTGAAGTCTCAATTTAAAGCTCCAGTCAGGTGTATCCGCAGGCAGCAGCCTAGATTTTAATTCAGAAACAACAACACAACAACAAAAACAACTAAATATGGTTGTTAACCATCTCCTTTCTCGCCCAGGCCATTTTTTCATTAAGCATCGTCACTGTGTTATAGCAATTTTGGAAATAACAGTGCTTGCATAAGTATTCACACCCTTAGTTGCATAGAGTTCACTTATGTGCAGTTAAAGTGAACCTATTATATATAGTATACACACATCAGCTCCTGGAAGGCTCCTGCATTTGTTAAAGAACATACCAAACAAAAAGCATCATGGCAAGTCAAACAAGTCTGGGACAAAGTTCCAGAAAGGTATTAATCAATGTGGGGTTCTAAAAAATATCTCAAACCTTGAACATCCCATGGAGAACCATTATATTAAAGAATATGGCACAGTTGTTACCTTGCCTAGAGGATCTGAAGGAGCTGGACATATCAACAGCTCAGATGGGAGAAGCTGTTCACAGAACAATCAAAGCCCAGATACTCCATAAAGCTGGGTTTTATTGGAGCAGCAAAAGAAAGCCATTATTGGAAAAAATAAATGAATAAAAACTCATATGTAATCTCATGTTGGAGGCTGTTGACAAACGTTCTCTGCTTTGATGGGGTCCAAATTTACCTTTTTGGCCTTGGTACAGAGCACTTAATCACCCTCCCACCCTTAGCCGCCCTTCACTAACACCCACCACCCGCCACCACCAGCCACCACCAGCCCCAACCTATGGCTTTTTGGTATATATTCATGACATTTAACCCAAATGAAGTCTATTTCACTTCCAGGCTGCAAGAATACAAAATGTGTAAAAGTTCAATACTTACTCAAGGTGCTGTACATGTAAAATAAACCCACTTTGACCCTGGGGTTTGATAAATGAGCGTGGAGATAACATTCACTAAGCTAATTATCGATGTGCACTTAATCTGAGCATTTTATTACTGATTCCTAATTGCTAACATCTGCAGCATTGTTGCCTAATTAAGAGTGTTCCCAGAATGCACCAGTGCTGTGGGAACTCGCAAACATGCAAATAGCGATGATTTTCCAGAGTTCATTTTGTGAATAAATTTAATTACACACAGGAAAAGCGACATGCTACGTGCAGACATGAGGCAGGACACACTTTCTAAGATACACTGTAATTTTTGATTTAGAGAAATCTAATTAATTGTAAAGCAACAAATGAACTGGCATCAGCACTTCCACTTTCATTTACACAATTAGAGCAGTACACAGCTGTTCCTGCCACTGTAAACAAACAACAAAATTGAGCAGTTTGTTAATTGCAACGAGGCTGGCTATCATTTCATTATAAAGGGTGGATTGAGGGAAAGTGAGATAAAGCTGCAACAAGCTGAACTTGAACACTATCAGCTTACGAAAAGACATACACACACAGACACACACACCTGCACAAATGCATATACACACCCACTCATGCACACAGATAAGCTAGCCATCCCTCTCTGCTTGTTTATTGAATGAGTGTGTTTTTCACGCTCAGACTGCACACAGGTGGTTACGATTACTTTAACACCAACTGCGACTCACACACTCAACCCACTTTGCATCTAACAGCCGGTCATTTCTAGTCTAAAATGCAGGTGACATATTTTTGTTTATGCTGAAACAAATACTTGGATGTATTAACCTAACTGTGAAGTCAACTCAAGTGCAGAGGGGGAAAAAAAGCCGTTGCACTGTCATACATAATGGATTTCTGAGACAGGTGAGGTTGGTTGGAGCGCTTACAGTGTTTAAACAGTGACAGATGGTGAACAAACACGATATAAACAGAGGAGAAGCTGCACAGAACTAACATGCAACTACTGATAAACAGATAATTATGAACACAGGCAAAGGGCAAGAACGGCTCAGTATCACTAATTGCTAAGACTTTGTAAGGCCTGATTAAAGGTTCTGGTTTATTTATAGTTTGGCAGGAATGATGATCAGAAATTAAAGAGTAAGAGTGCTCTTTCATGGAGATAAACCATGATATTGGAAAAACCATGGCTATAACGTGGTCACCAAAGTAGCATGGTCACTATAGTATTATAGCATAGTCACTATAGTATTATGGTCACTATAGTATTATGGTCACTATAGTATTATAGCATGGTCACTATATTAGCATGGTCACTATTGTATTATAGCATAGTCACTATAGTATTATGGTCACTATAGTATTACAGCATGGTCTCTATATTAGCATGGTCACTATTGTATTATTGCATGGTCACTATAGTATTATGGTTATTATAGTATTATAGCATGGTCACTATAGTATTATGGTTATTATCGTATTATAGCATGGTCACTACAGTATTATGGTTATTATCGTATTATAGCATGGTCACTATAGTATTATGGTTATTATAGTATTATAGCATGGTCACTATAGTATTATGGTTATTATCGTATTATAGCATGGTCACTACAGTATTATGGTTATTATCGTATTATAGCATGGTAACTATAGTATTATGGTTATTATAGTATTATAGCATGATCACTATACTATTACGGTTATTATATTATTATAGCATGATCACTATAGTATTACGGTTATTATATTATTATAGCATGATCACTATAGTATTATGGTTATTATATTATTATAGCATGGTAACTATAGTATTATGGTTATTATTGTATTATAGCATGGTAACTATAGTATTATGGTTATTATATTATTATAGCATGGTAACTATAGTATTATGGTTATTATATTATTATATTATTATAGCATGATCACTATAGTATTACGGTTATTATATTATTATAGCATGGTAACTATAGTATTATGGTTATTATATTATTATAGCATGGTAACTATAGTATTATGGTTATTATTGTATTATAGCATGGTAACTATAGTATTATGGTTATTATATTATTATAGCATGGTAACTATAGTATTATGGTTATTATATTATTATAGCATGATCACTATAGTATTATGGTTATTATATTATTATAGCATGGTAACTATAGTATTATGGTTATTATATTATTATAGCATGATCACTATAGTATTATGGTTATTATATTATTATAGCATGGTAACTATAGTATTATGGTTATTATATTATTATAGCATGATCACTAGGGTGTATTCCCATTCACACGCTACAAAACACATACTGATGAATGAATGGATTTTTTTTTTTTCCAAAATGAGTCGCGTTCTCCTGGTGAGAGAGATCTCCACCTTCTCTCTATTAAATCAGAGGCAGGACATGCTAAAAGACTACTTTTCTAGTGTTACGATTATAATGTGATACTGCTACTAACTCTATTATTATATGACTAACCACAATTCATAAAAAGTACCACATTTACATACCGCAAGTGTGTAAAAATCACAATCTAGCCATGGGGGTCACAGTCCAGTGACTTCTGTGCCGGTCCCAAGCCCGGATAAATAGAGAGGGTTGCGTCAGGAAGGGCATCCGGCGTAAAACATTGCCAAATTTAACCATGCGAATCGTCAGTACGAATTTCATACCGGATCGGTCAAGGCCCGGGTTAACAACGACCGCCATCGGCGCCGTTGACCTACAGGGCGCCGGTGGAAATTGGGCTACTGTTGGTCGAAGAAGTAGAGGAGGGAGGAGAGTGCGCAGACAGAGAGAGAAGAGGAAAGGTAAGAGTGTAGGACTGAGAATAGGAACTCTGAATGTTGGTACTATGACAGGGAAAGGTAGAGAGCTGGCTGATATGATGGAGAGAAGGAAGGTGGATATACTGTGTGTACAGGAGACCAGGTGGAAGGGTAGCAAGGCTCATAGTATAGGAGCAGGATTCAAGCTGTTTTACAATGGTGTGGATAGCAAGAGAAATGGGGTAGGAGTGGTCCTGAAGGAGGAGTTTGTGAGGAATGTCCTGGAGGTGAAGAGAGTGTCAGACAGGGTGATGAGTCTGAAGTTAGAGATTGAAGGGGTGATGTTGAATGTTGTTAGTGGTTATGCCCCACAGGTAGGTTGTGAGTTAGAGGAGAAAGAGAGATTCTGGAGTGAATTAGATGAGGTGATGGAGAGTATTCCCACGGGTGAGAGAGTGGTGATAGGAACGGATTTTAATGGACATGTTGGTGAGAGGAACACAGGTGATGAGGAGGTGATGGGCAAGTTTGGAGTTAAGGAAAGGAACCTTGAAGGACAGATGGTAGTGGACTTTGCTAAGAGGATGGACATGGCTGTGGTTAACACTTATTTTCAGAAGAGGGAGGAGCATAGAGTGACTTACAAGAGTGGAGGTAGGAGAACACAGGTAGACTACATCCTATGTAGAAGAGGCAATCTGAAAGAGATTAGTGACTGTAAAGTGGTTGTGGGAGAGAGTGTAGCCAGACAGCATAGGATGGTGGTGTGTAGGATGACTTTGATGGTCTGTAAGACAAAGAGGTCAAAGATAGAGATGGAGAAGAAAACCAAGTGGTGGAAGCTGAAAAAGGAGGAATGTTGTGAGGAATTTAGAGAGAAGTTGAGACAGGCTCTGGGTGGGCAGGTAGTGCTGCCAGATGACTGGGAAACTACAGCAGAAGTGATCAGGGAGACAGGGGAAAGGTGCTGGGTGTGTCATCTGGAAGGAGGAAAGAAGATAAGGAGACTTGGTGGTGGAATGAGGAAGTTCAGGATAGTATCCAGAGGAAGAGGTTAGCCAAGAAGAAGTGGGACATGGACAGGACTGAAGAGAATAGACAGGAATACAAGGAGTTACAGTGCAGAGTGAAGAGGGAGGTGTCTAAGGCCAAGCAGAAGGCATATGACGAGTTGTACACTAGGTTAGACACTAGAGAAGGAGAGAAGGACTTGTACAGGTTAGCTAGGCAGAGGGATCGAGATGGGAAGGATGTGCAGAAAGTTAGAGTTATTAAGGATAGAGATGGAAGGGTGCTCACAAGTGAGGAGAGCGTACAGAGGAGATGGAAGGAATACTTTGAGGAGCTGATGAATGAGGAAAATGAGAGGGAAAAAAGAGTAGAAGGGGTGAACTCTGTGGAACAGGAAGTAGATAAGATTAGAAAGGATGAAGTCAGGAAAGCTTTGAAGAGGATGAAAAGTGGGAAGGCAGTCGGTCCTGATGACATCCCGGTGGAGGTCTGGAAGTGTCTAGGAGAGGCAGCAGTGGAATTTTTAGCTAGTTTGTTCAACAGGGTTTTAGAGAATGAGAGGATGCCTGAGGAATGGAGAAGAAGTGTGTTAGTGCCGATTTTTAAGAATAAGGGTGACGTGCAGAGTTGCAGCAACTATAGGGGGATAAAGTTGATGAGCCATACAATGAAGCTATGGGAAAGAGTAGTGGAAGCTAGGTTAAGGAAGGTAGTGGAAATTTGTGAGCAGCAGTATGGCTTCATGCCCAGAAAGAGCACAACAGATGCAATTTTTGCTCTGAGAATTTTGATGGAGAAGTATAGGGATGGTCAGAGGGAGTTGCACTGTGTGTTTGTAGACTTGGAGAAAGCGTATGACAGGGTGCCAAGAGAAGAGCTGTGGTACTGTATGAGGAAGTCAGGAGTAGCAGAGAAGTATGTCAGAGTGGTGCAGGACATGTATGAGAGGAGCAGGACAGTGGTGAGGTGTGCTGTAGGTCAGACAGAGGAGTTCAAAGTGGAGGTGGGACTGCATCAGGGATCGGCTCTGAGCCCCTTCCTGTTTGCTATAGTGATGGACCAGTTGTCAGAGGAGGTCAGACAGGAGTCTCCTTGGACAATGATGTTTGCAGATGACATTGTGATCTGTAGTGAGAGCAGGGAGCAGGTGGAGGAAAACCTGGAGAGGTGGAGGTTTGCGCTGGAGAGAAGAGGAATGAAAGTCAGTCGTAGTAAGACTGAGTACATGTGTGTGAATGAAAGGGAGGGAAGTGGAACAGTAAGGTTACAGGGTGAAGAGGTGAAGAAGGTACAGGAGTTTAAGTACTTGGGGTCAACAGTCCAGAGTAATGGAGAGTGTGGGAAAGAGGTAAAGAAGCGAGTGCAGGCAGGTTGGAATGGGTGGAGAAAGGTGTGGGGAGTTCTGTGTGATAGGAAAATATCAGTGAGAATCAAGGGGAAGGTGTACAGGACAGTGGTGAGAGCGGCCATGCTGTATGGTTTAGAGACAGTGTCACTGAGGAAGAGACAGGAGTCAGAGCTCGAGGTAGCAGAGCTGAAGATGTTGAGGTTCTCTTTGGGAGTGACAAGATTGGACAGGATTAGGAACGAGTACATCAGAGGGACAGCTCATGTTGGACGTTTGGGGGACAAAGTTAGGGAGGCCAGATTAAGATGGTTTGGACATGTTCAGAGGAGGGAGAGTGAGTATATTGGTAGGAGAATGTTGGACATGGAGCTGCCAGGCAGGAGGCAAAGAGGAAGGCCAAAGAGGAGGTATATGGATGGAATTAATGAGGATATGAAGCTAGTGGGTGGAAGTGTTGAGGATGCAGAAGATAGGGATAGGTGGAGAGAGATGATTCGCTGTGGCGACCCCTGAAGGGAAAAGCCGAAAGAAGAAGAAGAAGTGTGTAAAAATCACACTAGGATCATGACCTAGAGTTTGACAAGTAAAGCTAGCATTAAATGGTACACAATGGTATTTAATTCTTTAGTTCTATGTGTTACTTGTATGTACAAGGAGAATGAAATATGACATCTCCTACAGTTCTTTTTCCTCCCATTTGAGTGCCACTTTCATAAGAGCTTATAAAAATATTTTTTAGTTATTTAGCAATAAAATGAACATTTTTTGCAGCGTATAAAACACCTAATAAATGTTTGGCTTTGCTTGAATCTTGTTGATAAAACTGAAAGTATCTTTGTTTCCTAGGATATGTTTGTTGGCACACAACAATGCTACATGATGAAGGATCTATATTACACAACTTGGCAAGTGCACACAGCAGCAAAATCTTAATTTAATTTGCATGAAGTTGATATGACGGTGATAAGCCTTTTGCATTTTGTGTAAAGAAATAAAGAAATGTATTTTTACACTTTTATGTTGTGTATTGTTCCATTTTTGTGTTTTGCAGTTTTCATATTAATGTCTTTTGTTCAGAACATGAATAAACATGAATAAGAGGCATAAAGGTGTAGGGTATGAAGACAATGGCATTTGGGTATCCTATGGATACACTATATTGGCAAAAGTTTTGGGACACCCCACCAAGCACCTAGGCATGCAGGCTACAAACATTTGTGAAAGAATGGGTCGCTCTCAGGAGCTCAGTGAATTCAAGCGCGGTACTGTGATAGGTTGCCACCTGTGCAATAAGTCCACTGGTGAAATTTCCTCACTACTAAATATTCCACAGTCAACTATCAGTGGTATTATAACAAAGTGGAAGCAATTGGGAACAACAGCATCTCAGCCATGAAGTGGTAGGCCACTTAAGCGGGGGTCGAGTTCCAACATGACTGCACACCAGTGCACAAAGCAAGGGCCATAAAGACATGGATGAGAGAGTTTGGTGTGGAGGAACTTGACCGGCCTGCACAGAGTCCTGACCTCAACCCCATAGAACACCTTTGGGATGAATTAGAGTGGAGACTGCGAGCCAGACCTTCTCGTCCACCATCAGTGCCTGACCTCACAAATGTGCTTCTAGAGGAATGGTCAAACATTCCCATAAACACACTCCTAAACCTTGTGGAAAGCCTTCCCAGAAGAGTTGAAGCTGTTATAGCTGCAAAGGGCGGGACAACTCCATAATAAACCCTACGGATTAAGAATGGGATGTCATTAAAGCTCATGTGCATGTAAAGGCAGATGTCCCAAAACTTTTGGCAATATAGTGTAAGTGAGGATGAGTAAGGTAATGGTGAACAGTAAGCCAATAATAGAAAAAGTGATGAACCCGGGTCTACGGCATGGGAGGCGGGCACACTAACGAGGAGGCTAGGGCTATTTATTTATTTATTTATTTAGCTATAATTTTTTTTTGGTAAAAGAAACAGGTCCTCACAAGGATAGTGAGAAACATGTGTGTGTGTGTGTGTGTGTCAGACACTCACTTAGCCTAACAAAGGATGAACCGGGCTCCAATATTTATTTATTTATTTATTTATTTATTTATTTATTTACTTATTTACTTATTTATTTATTTATTTACTGACTAAGGCAAACTTTTCTCCTTAAATATTTTATTCTAAGGCTCACAGTGTCCTGTTGACTCAATGTTTAACAATGTGGCAAACAGTAGCAATGAAATTCTATGCCGACAGCGTGAAGGACACAATGCTGTAGTAAAGAAGAAGAAGGTAGAAGCTATAAAACTAGGGTTTAGTTTTACCACAACACCTAATAAAATAAAAGTCAGAAGTAAAATCCTGATTCGTTCTCGGTGACACCGAGGCAGTCTGTACTATATGAGCGAGTATCCTTGCACCGCTCCCTAATAAAAAACGAGCGACTTTTTATACACACAGTACTTCTTGTGACATTTTGTTTACAAGTTGATGTTTGGAAATAGCTAATGCCCTTCACCATGCGATTGCCAGAATCCAAAGACTTGAGGCCAAGCGCAAAAGCTCTCCAAAAGGAACAAATGGTTTTGCTACTATGGCTGCCAAACGAGGATCGCACACCTCCGTTTAGATCAATATAAATATGAAACTGAGTGCACGATGCCAATAACTCTATTAGATTGCAAATAAGATGAGGGAATGTCTCTTTGGCTCAGTGATCTACAATGCACCTCCTTTCTCATTACTAGAGCAATGGATTTCCTATTTCGTTATAAGAGATGCATTGCACCAGACATGGGGCGCTGTCTGAGACTGAACTGGGTGCAGTTTGTTTAGGCAGATGAGAACAACCCAGTCAAAGTGGAGCGTGGACCAAAACCACCAATCCGAGAGCGTCTGAACTGAAGGTGCTAACGGTCTGCTTCCAAGAGAACTCTAGCGTGGGTTGATTGCAGTGAAGTGAATCGACTCTAAATCAACCCAACTGCAGGAAGTGAAGTAAACCAAACAAGCCATATATTATGGGATGTGGGCAGCACAACTTACGCAGAAATACCATGTGTTCTTTGATTGACCAACAAAAAGTGAAAATATATACGTGGATGGATTCACAAATGTTTTCAACTTGTTATCTATATACAGTAACTGTCTATGCGTTTCTACAGTGCTGCTGTTTAAAGCTTTCTATAATGTGGTAATCTGGCAAAGCTGAAAATGGTTTCTAAACACATTTTTTGACCTACATGCCCCTCAGCCAGTTCTGCAGTTCTTCTGATTGCGTCCGAAATTAAACCAAAGCGGATAGCAAACGATAGCAAGTGATGCATCACTGTTGCTGAGATTCATACCTGGCAAATGAACTAACAGAAGAAAAAGTCCTCATAAAGTCTATTTGAACCAAATTGAACCGAATCAGAGATGGCATTGCTTCAGTTGCTGCTTTTGTCATTACCATTACAAAAGCTGTAGCTATTACCAAAGCTGTTATGAAAAAAAAGGTCAAGGTAACCTTTTCAAAACAAGACTACACAAGCCTCGCATTGCCAGAAAGCCATCAACTGTGCAGCATTTATCATGCAAATGTCAACAGTATGAGAACCCTGACTGGATGTTAGAAGTGAATCTGTCTTTTCAGCATCAGACGGCTGATGGAATCTGCCTCACTCGGTGCCTCGAGGTATCCTGCTTCAATGGATGTTCAAATGCAAGTCCACTTTGTGTATCTTGGCTCTCGTGTGTATGCGCATTTTAACAGCAAGGTGTATGTAGGGTCTAGAATCCACACCTTCCTTATTGAAAGTCATGTAGTTTATCCTCAGGCACTCTGTGTGTCCTGCTCTAACATACAGTGTGGTATCTGCTTCATAACTGACACTAAAAAAAAGCATTGTATTACTCAACCCGCAAGGACTAAAGTACACTAAAACATCTTGCAACTGTGTATTCTTTGGATTTTGTATCGATTCTATATCACATCTTTAACCGAAAGCTATTATATACTTAATTATTATTTTTGAAAATTATTTGTGGGCTAGGACAATCAATCAACTGAAGTTGCTTTCAGCTGCTCCCTGTTTGGGGTGACCACAGCTGACCAACTCGTCCGCACAACCCAAATTTTGGCGTCAGACGCCCTTCCTGATGCAACCCTCCCATTTTTCCAGGCTTGGGACCAGCACTGCATCCAGTGGCTGGGAATTGAACCCGGGCCTTCTAGATGGTAGGCAAGAAACCTACCACTGAGCCACCAATGCCCAAGACAATTGACCTACTTCTTCTTTTTCTTCTTTCGGCTTTTCCCTTCAGGGGTCTGCACAGCGAATCATCTCTCTCCACCTATCCCTATCTTCTGCATCCTCAACACTTGCACCCACTAGCTTCATATCCTCATTAATTCCATCCATATACCTCCTCTTTGGCCTTCCTCTTTGCCTCCTGCCTTTCAGCTCCATGTCCAACATTCTCCTACCAATATACTCACTCTCCCTCCTCTGAACATGTCCAAACCATCTTAATCTGGCCTCCCTAACTTTGTCCCCCAAATGTCCAACATGAGCTGTCCCTCTGATGTACTCGTTCCTAATCCTGTCCAATCTTGTCACTCTTGTCACTCCCAAAGAGAACCTCAACATCTTCAAGACAACTGATCTACTATAGATCATAAATAAACTAACCTAAATAAACCTACATGACGATGGAAATGCTTTCTTTTAATGACTCCTTAACAAACTAATCAACTGACTAACTAACTAACTAACTAATATTTACTTTATTAGTTAACAAGAACAAATCATGAACTATTGGTAAAATACAGTAAGTCAGCATGTTTTAATTAATGCTTAATGTTTAATGTTTGTTTAACTGCTTTTCCTAGAGGAGAAAAAATGGAATTTCTTCTATTTTTGTGCCGTGTCACACTCCACAGTGGTGGCTAATGGCTGAAGCTCAGAGCATTAAGAAATCGTATGACACATGACATACGAAGTACTTACAAGTACAGCTAATTGGAAAAACACAAAAGTTGAGCAGAGGTCTGCAGCGCTTCCTGAGCCTAGCGCTCGGTGGAAGTAACCTTGACATGAAAAGCTGCCGACCCTAATTCAGAGTGAGTTTCACTTGACATGTGGCACGGTGGCACAGCGAGTAGCGTAGCCGTCTCACAGCTCGAGGCTCCTCGGTTTGATTCCTAGCTCAGGTTACTGCCTGTGTGAAATCTAAAATTCACCATCCTCCTCCACAGTCAGAAACTTTTTCGTGTTCCACATTGGGGCCACTGAGGGGTTTGACAGGCGGCATTTCTCACCACTCAGTTTTCAAGGAGATGATGGTTACTTCTTTCTTCACGAAAGTATCCTTGTGGGATTTCTCTGAGTTCTTCAGTTTCCTCCTACCTCACAAAGACATGCTGGTAGGTGGACTGGCAACTCTAAAGTGTTTCTCGATGTTAACGAGTATGCGGGCGCGTGTGTACATGGTGTTCTTCGGTGGACTGGAAGCTCAGAAACGGTGGATTCCCATCTCATGCCCGGTATTCCCAGCATATGCTCATAATCCACCATGACCCTGACCAGTATAGAGCAATCACTGTAAATAAATGAAGACTATCTTCACTAAGGCATGTAGTTTATCAGAAAGGCATCGCTAATTAATTTCTTGAAGCATCCATTTTTCATTTCATGACATGGGAAGTGTTTAGTATCTGAGGACAGGTCACTGATATGACCTCTACAGGGCTGAATAATACAGCAGCAGTCTTTGTTTCCAGCATCTGCATAGAAAATCCTCAACATGTGAATCTGAAATTCATTCATTGTCTACCGCTTATCCGATCTACTCTCAGGTCACGGGGAGCCTGTGCCTATCTCAGGTGTCATTGGGCATCAAGGCAGGATACACCCTGGATGGAGTGCCAACCCATCGCAGGGCACACACACACTCTCATTCACTCACGCAATCACACACTACGGACAATTTAGAGATGCCAATCAACCTACAATGCATGTCTTTGGACCGGGGGAGGAAACCGGAGTACCTGGAGGTGGGAATCGAACCCCCAACCCTGGAGGTGTGAGGCAAACGTGCTAACCAAGCCACCGTGCCCCCATCTGTGAAATTATCCCATGTAAATTTGATCCCATCCAGGTAACGCTTATAACACAGCACAAATACATTTAGTCAGCTGTCAATATCAGCTCCAGCCAGTCACATGACCATGTCACATGTCTTTGATCACTTACACATGTTTCAGGTTACTACTCATTATCACTCTTGTTATTAAGTTACGAATCTGTGGCCTGGTATCTTTGGATGTTTCTGTCTAACTTTTTTTGTTGTTGTTGTCCTGTTTGTCGTGCGTGTCACCGTCTTGTTCATAATCTTTTTTCCCTCCTGTGTTTTATAGTACTTGTTTTTTTCCCCGTTTTAGTGGTTTGTTCACCTTCCCAATCGTTACAGTCATGACGTGTGAAATAATTTTGTTATTTCTAATTAACAGCAGATAATAATAATAATAATAATAATAATAATAATAATAATAATAATAATAATAATAATAATAAACAAATAAATAGAAGAAAAATGTGAGAAAATGTGAGTGTTGCTTGCCGAGGCATGCCCACGAGTGGCATGAAAGTGCCAATACTTTTGGAGGCAAGTGGTCAGAAAGGGCGCCAAAACGTTTGGATGTGAGTGGATATTTTGGGTGTAATGTGATTTCTGGTGATTTCTGCCTCCAAAAGTACTGGCACCCGGTCTGTACACATGCCTCTATCTATCCACTCACTATTATTCATTCATTGTCTACCGCTTATCCGAACTATTCTCGGGGAGCCTGTGCCTATCTCAGGCGTCACTGGGCATCAAGGCAGGATACACCCTGGACGGAGTGCCAACCCATCGCAGGGCACACACACACACTCTCTCATTCACTCACACACTACGGACAATTTAGAGATGCCAATCAACCTACAATGCATGTCTTTGGACCGGGGAAGGAAACCGGAGTACCCGGAGAAAATCCCCGAGGCACGGGGAGAACATACAAACTCCACACACCCGGCAGAGGCGGGAATCGAACCCCCAACCCTGGAGGTGTGAGGTAAACGTGCTAACCACTAAGCCACCGTGCCCCCACACTCACTACTATTATTATTATTATTATTATTATTATTATTATTATTATTATTATTATTATTATTATTATTATTATTATTATTATTATTATTATTATTATTATTATTATTATTATTATTATTATTATTATTATTATTATTATTATTTTTTTTTTTTTTTTGCTGTTAAATTCTTTCAGATTTATATTATCAAATAAAATATATAATTATCTTTCCCTATGCCTTTTCCTATGCCTCAGACTTATAGTCTTTGCCCCAGTCCCCTGGTCTTAGCTAACAGGAATAAAACCCACTCAGGTGCTCATTAGTATTGGCCCCCACCACCTGAATGTATCACACTGTTTACTGTCGGTTATTTTGTGTTTGTACGTTTCATGTTTCTTCTGATTTGCTAGAAAAACTGAAAATCAGTGAATAAATTTTGACTTGTTAACTATAAGCACCATTTCTTTCTCCGTGAATAAGCGAGTGAGATCTCGGCACTTTCTTTTGGCTTGTTCTTTTTTTCTTTTGCAGATTCACCATCCTCCTCCACATTCAGAAACTTTTTCTTGTTCCACACTGGGACCACTGAGGGGTTTGACAGGCGCATTTCTCACCACTCCGTTTAAAAAAAAATGTAAAAATGACAGTTAATCCTTTATTCATGTAACCTGATGAAAACCAAAGGCATGAAGAGGTCTGGCAGCAAATAAACAAATCCAAAAAAATTACATCAAAAAACATGATGTAATTTATCACACAATAAACTCTAACCTCAGAGGCTTGATCGTACGACATGCTGCAGCGCTCTTTGCAAAAGTAAAGCTTAGAGGTGCTAAGAAGCGTAAAATACGATGCCTGGTGAAAGTGATGATGGACAGAAAGAAAGGCAGACGAGGACGGAGGGATGACAAACAGAATGGATAGCTGCATGGAACTCTGGGTAGTGAACCCTGCTTCTCTCGCTGGGCTCTGTGGGAGGAGAAGGCAGCATCTGGCAGGCTTGTAGAAAAGATAAGCGAGCTATCGCTACACAGTTTATTGGGAACGGTGTCCCCCCATTAATCAAGGAGCTGGAAAGATGGAGCATTCCACTCACCTTTCACTTTGTTTTTCGTTGCCACCGCTGGAACAGCAGAGCGCAAACATGGGGGGGAAAGGGTGAGAACGGGTGAGGAAGAAAAAAATGGAGGAAGAGAAAAGGGGAGAGAACAATTGATTAGAGTAAGCTAGACTCAAACACCAGCCATCTAGCATACTGTTTATTCCGTTCTACAAAAAAAAAAAAAAAGATTAAATAAATAAATATTTCAGCAGAGTGTGGTGCATTGCCAGATTGGAACTACAGAACTAATGCAGCGATCCTGCTCGCAGATTTCCCGATTCACATCCATTGTCAAGATTGCATATCATTTCATTTGATGAAAGCCTTCTAGTTAAAAGCTGCAAACGAACATAGTCGTATTGTTTGCAAATAAAAATGAGACACAATGCATCTGTTCCACTGCTTAAACAGAGTCAACAGAATCTTTCTCCTGAGAAGCTCGCTTGCCGTGAGATTGGTTCGGCGACGCTGGGATAATACTCGCGGTGTCAGATTGCTTTTGTGGAAAGGGCGTGACAGCTCAGGCAAACAGCAACGCTCTGCTGTGCTATTAGCTCCTGATTGGCTATTGATCACAAACAACACTCCGCATGAGCCTCCCAATTAGCAATGCGCTGCGTGTCTGGTGCTTTCACAGGGAAACACGCCTGAGGAAACATTAACATAATTATGCCATTTGATCTTTTGATTTGTTTTTGTTGTCGGCTATCTTTTACACACTTCCAAACTGTTCACCATGTCAGGATGGAGGCAGTGTAAAAATTTGGTTGTATGCAAACCTATTTTACCAGAAGCCAAAAAAAAAAATGGAGTTTGTGTTGTTGTGTCCATTTTCAGCTAGAATATTTTTGTCATTTCACACACCACAGTGATGCTTAATGGCTCATATGAAAGTAGACACTCAGCAGTATTATCTATTTTTACCTAGCCTACTAGGGGCAATATATTCATTGAACATTTCCCAAAAAAAACCAAAACTTCAAATAAAATTGTTATATCAAACATATTTCTGTTTTGTGAGAGACCCAAAAATGTGAAGATGTTATCAACAACCACTAAAACTCTGTGTAAGGTTATCCAACAGACAAGAATCGTCTCACACTGAAAGCCAACAGAGTCCTGGTCCTAATTTAATATCATGCTTGCGGTGATATAATAATTCATTTGTTTATACTGATCGAAGAAGCTGATTTCCATTCCGCCGGGTTAAAGGCTTAAAAGCATAAAATGCTCTTTGTCTAGATCCTGAATTAAAACATGCAGGTAGAGTAAGCTTGGAGAACTGTGAAAAATAATTCCAAACGAACCGGAAAATGACTACAAATTAAAAGAATGACGTGTAAAATGACTTCAGAATACTTGTAGATTGACTTCATCTTAATCATCAGGCTCGTGAGGATCTCGTCTTCAGGATCGTCATGCTTAAACATATCTAGCGTGAATAAAGACACTAGTCAGAGTCTACTAATAACTTTTATGCGTGATGTGAGCACCGAACACCGCAGATCAATGTCACAAGGATGTAAACATGATGTAAACTTTATTAGAAAAGGATGAAAATTATATACTTAGGTCTCGCTTTTTAGCCTAGGCAATATTCAAGCACCAGACTGGACAGTGGACTAGAACTTTAACTTGCCTGGTGGTAGATAAAGAACAACAACCTCTCAACTAACTGCAGTATTTATGATAAATTATAAATGTTGAATTTCCTTACTTGATGTTATTTGTCTTATACAGTATATGTAGCATCAGAATGTGAACACACACACACACACACACACACACACACAGAGATAGCATGTTTCAATGAGATTCTCCTCACCATGTGGACTGGCACATTGAATGAATACCAATAGGGCTACCAATTTTGTAAACCACAGAGCGTGAAGAATCTTAGCCAGACCCCCAGGAAAAAGTCCTGCTAATCATTTTTCCATTCCACTTTACCAAGAGTGGAGAAAACAAAACTATGTAAATAAGGCAAGAATTAAAGTAGGGTGATTGTCACATTCCTCTGCTAAGCTTTTAATTGATAAATGCTTCTCTAGCACACTAGCATATGCAATGATATCTGACAGGAAGCAAAACACGGCCTCAGTTTATTATCCAGTTATGAACTAATTTTCTTTGATATGCTACAGCTGGGTGTGGATTACGTGTATAAACGTGTTATTAGCATGTAAGCTAGGTAAATCTAACCAGCTAGCATGGTGTAAATATGAAAGTATAATAATATACCGGAAATATACAGTATAGATGAGGTACCTATAGTGTCTACACTAAAACTGACACAAAAGCCTGGGTTAGTTACAAATAAGTGCACAAATGTCTACAGGTGCTAGATAAGACTAGATAAAGGCTAGTTAGCTAAAAAAAAAAATCATTAGCATTACTGTTTCCATTGTTCTAGTTTCTGGTGGAATGCTAGCTTTTAACCCTCATATTTTGCAGAACTCATCTCCTGACCTAGCTCCTGTTTTCCCACCTTGGGTTTTGGATTAGTTTGCCTGGATATTTATTAAAATCAGCCTCAACTGCGGTTGCATCTCTCTCAGCCTCCTACTTCATGACAGAGAGATAAAATCAAAGTCACACCTTTGCACTGAACAGTTTCATTTACAAGACTATGCTAACTAGCGCATTCACAAATTGTTGCTTGTTTGATTGCACAAGTGTGATTATTCACTTCACAATGTATACGCAATAAGGCATGTGAACTGTTAGTTAAGAAAAGGTGCGTCCCATTGAGTCTTTCTGGCACAGCTGGAGAAACATTTGCTTTTATTATTCAAATGATTCAACAGGAGTGATGTCTGAATTCTCTTCAAAGCTAAGATTTCCTTAGAGGGTTAAAAACTAGCTGGTCTGAGACAGAAATTCAACATTCCTTTCGAAAGAAGGTTCTGACCAAAAATATACAATGGGTCAGAGATCTCTAAAATATCTTTGTCATATTTATTCACATGGTTTTTGATGCTTAAATCTTCCGGAAAGTAAATATGCTGAAAAAAAGAGATACAACTATAGCTGGAGAATCAAGCAAAAAGTAAAACAATTAAAAGACATGTTCCAATGCAGTTAAACCTCCTCCTTCTCACTTTCATACCAGCTGCTAAAACTCATGAAAGTCACGTTGCAGCTATAAAATAAGCACGGTGTTTAGCTAAATCACTGAGTACAGCTCAGAATATCATACTGTATTAACCGAGTTCTTATGAAATGTATTACTTTGAAGTTTATAAGCATGAACAACTGGAAATTACTTTATGGGTTAACTTCTTGGTTGTAACTTAATCTTGGACTCATTTTTTAACATTACATTTGTGAAGTATTAAAAAGTGTCTCGTCAGCATTTTTGGGAGCAGTATGTACTATATATACACCGACCAGGCATAACATTGTAAGCAGTGAGAGGTGAAGTGAATAAGACTGATGATCTCCTCATCATGGCACCTGTTAGTGGGTGGGATATATTAGGCAGCAAGTGAACATTTTGTCCTCAAAGTTGATGTGTTAGAAGCAGGAAAAATGGACAAGCGTAAGGATTTGAGTGAGTTTGATGAAGGGCCAAATTGTGATGGCTAGACCACTGGATCAGAGCATCTCCAAAACTGCAGCTCTTGTGGGGTGTTCCCGGTCTGCAGTGGTCAGTATCTATCAAAAGTGGTCCAAGGAAGGAACAGTGGGGAAGCAGAGACAGGGTCATGGGCGGCCAAGGCTCATTGATGCATGTAGGGAGCAAAGGCTGGCCCGTGTGGTCCGATCCAACAGACGAGCTACTGTTGCTCAAATTGCTGAAGAAGTTAATGCTGGTTCTGATAGAAAGGTGTCAGAATGCACAGTGCATGATGGGTCAGGGCTGTTTTGGAAGCAAAAGGGGGATATTAGGCAGGTGGTCATAATGTTATACCTGATCTGTGTATTTCACATTCCCTGCTCACATACTTTATTATAATCACCAGTGTACCTGTTCATTCATGTAATTATTAAATGTTACTGAGATCACCATTGTGTCACTTCCATAAACTGTTGTGTGAAAAAAATCGCAGGAGATCAACGATTTCTGAAATAATCGTATACCATCCTGTCTCAGTTCAACAATCGTGCCATATCACGTCAGCGCCACATTTCTTCCCCCATTCTGATGTTAGATGTGAACATTAACCGAAACTCTTGACCCGTATCCGCTCAACGTTATGCATTTTGCTGCCACATGGCTGTCTGTTTGAGACTAGACTGCATGAATGAGCGGACCTACAGCTGTTCCTGTTAAAGTGTCCGATGATTGTAGGAGCAAATGTTCTTCATTTGAAATGGTGGCGATCCCTCTGCGTTCAAAACTACCATACAAACAGAAGCACCATTCAAATACGACTTCATTAATTGACAGTCAAATAAATGATTTTAAAGCTCTTGAATTACAATAATCAAATTTGCATTTATGAAGCACTTCTATGATTTTTATTATGAAAGTGTCATGAATGCGCTGCTGGTAAAAAACAACTTGCAAGATAAGCATAAAGAAGTATCATTAACTCGTGATTCGACGGACTTATAATGATTATTGATGGCTGCTTTCACTAATTTTCACATTATCAAAACATTGGCTAAAACAGATTTATTTATTCGATGCTAGATGTGATATAAATACATTCGGTATGATAATGCTTATATAAAGTATTTCCACACATTTCTCAGGAATCTTCCATCTTCATTCACCAGGCATGAGTTAAATAGTTACACAGGCTCAGCATAATACAGGCAGTGGAGCAGGTAGTGAAAGAATAAAATGAGAGAGAGAAATGGAAGAGAAAGCGAGCTGATGGAAGACTGATGAGTTGGGAGATCATGGGGGAAGAGAGTCATATGAGGAAAGGAGCGAAGAAATACATGAGGAGAAAGGATAGTAGGGAAAAGCTGAAGGAAGGACGAGGAATGGCAGAGAGAAGGTCCTTTTAAACCCTATAGCAAGAGATGTGACAAAGATGCCTTGTAGATCACCTTGACACTTTCCTCCATCACCTGTAGCTGATGTTACATTAAATTATTCACTTGGCCTCCATTATTGATGGGGTGTTCTACTCCGATCAAAAGGTGAGGACCTACAGTACCATAGGTAACATCTAGAACTGTAAATTAAAGCAAGCTGTGCACTAAAAGCACACTAAACAACATCCCTTCTGTTGAGCCAGCACACTTCCACAGGGATATGAAACAGTCATGTATCTACTAATGACCCATTGACCTAGTGGTGAAGTTAAACTTCAGTGTAGGCCTATTAGAAATAGGCTAGAATATAGTACAAGAGCGAAAGCACTATTCATTAAAGACCTTTATTTAGCCTAACATGTAGTTGTGCTTGTCATTGACTTATATGCACAATATTTTTAAGCATATCCTCATGAGCTTCCTGTGCATCAGGGGTTTCCTCCAGGTATTCCGGTTTCCTCCCCCAATCCAAAGACATGCATTGTAGGCTAATTGGCATCTCAAAATTGTCTGTAGTGTGTGAATGAGTGTGTGCGTGATTGTGCTCTGTGATAGACTGGCATCATATCCGGGGTGTATGCTGCCTTGTGCCCCGAGACCAATAATCTGGAAGTTGAGTCATGTCAACCTCATCCGAGCACCCTTCTTCAGTCTGAAGTAAGTTGGCAGGATTCCACAAATTTCTATCCTCCAGAGTCAAGGATCCTCCCTGCCCTGGATAGCCTCGTTAAGGGAACAAGGCGAAGGTGAGAGTGAGGTAGGCGTTGGGAGTGAGGCCAGCATCGTTCTGACGTCAACTTTCAGATAACCTCACCTGAATGTCTGAGAATCTTCAGACACAGTAATATAAGCAGTGTAGAGGATGGATGGATGGATGGATAGATGGATGGACGGATGGACATCATCTTAAGTACAAAATTCCCCGAATTTCCTGAATGTATTTGTACACACAAGTTTTAAAACCTACTCCTTTTACTTTCCTGCTAGATCACACTAGAATTCATTTAAGTCTCTTGACTTTCCGGTCATGAATACCTGAACTACTGTTTGTCACTGCAGTGGTGAACTTAAAAGCATTTGATTGGTATATTTTCATCTGGAAAAGTAAATTTATGTCTACACTTGCGTATCTTTATTAATAATTAAAAATAATTTAAGATGCAACCATGATCATTAAGATCCTATCATGTATTCCAAACAAATTTGAAAGGTACACTGCATTCACTTTCATTACATTGCAAAGATAACTAAGCCATTAGCTTCATACCATAAGAGTGATAAGAAATTATAGACTTTACTAGCTTGCTTTCCGAGAATGAACAGATTCTTGTTAGCTTTGTATTTCTTTATACAACTTTTTGGATGTTTTATAAGCTGCCCTGGATAAAAGTAAATGTGAGTGATTGTGTAAGAGTGTACAGAGAAAAATAGGAATCTGTTTTCATATCTGACCCTGCACTCTGACCCCACTGTCCTGTAATGTATACACTGATCAGGCATAACATTATGAGCAGTGACAGGTGAAGTGGATAACACTGATGATCTCCTCATCGTGGCACCTGTTAGTGGGTGGGATATATTAGGCAGCAAGTGTAACATTTTGTCCAAATTGTGATGGCTAGACCACTGGATCAGAGCATCTCGAAAACCGCAGCTCTTGTGGGGTGTTCCCGGTCTGCAGTGGTCAGTATCTAACAAAAGTGGTCCAAGGAAGGAACAGTGGTGAACCGGCGACAGGGTCATGGGCGGCCAAGTCTCATTGATGCACGTGGGGAGCGAAGGCTGGCCCGTGTGATCTGATCCAACAGACGAGCTACTGTTGCTCAAATTGCTGAAGAAGTTAATGCTGGTTCTGATAGAAAGGTGTCAGAATACACAGTGCATGACGGGTCAGGGCTGTTTTGGCAGCAAAAGGGGGACCAACACAATATTAGGCAGTTGGTCATAATGTAATGCCTGATCGGTGTATGTGACAAATAAAGGCATCTCGCTGAGATGATTCCTGAGTCATATTAGGGATTCGTTCAAAATGAACGAATCGTTCATAAATGACACATCACTACTTAAGAGTGAGTGATGTGGTAGCTTAGTGGTTAAGAAGTTGGGCTACTGATAAGAAGGTTGTGAGTTTGAATCACAGGACCAACAAGCTGCCCACTGCTGGGCCCCTGAGCGAAGGCCCTTAACCGCTCAGTTTAAAAAAAAACAAAAAAAACGAGATTCACATGTTTCATCCACAACACCGTAACTCATCCCTGACACTGACTCAGGCCATCATGTTGACTCTACTTCTTGCTCTCTCTCTCTGATGCTGATTCACTTTTCCTGCTGCTTAGAGAAACACTCCACTGCACTCTGACTCCATTAAACTACTGCTGCTGCTTCACTTCATAAACAAGAAATTGGCTAAAAATAGGCCTCGTACGCACCCAGTGGAAAAAAAAACAGTGGAGTTCATAAAACCTTTGAGGAGATTACGTAGATAAAAAATAGGGACAATAATTTAATAGGGACACTTGTTCACCTGCTCCTTCATGCATTTATCTATTTCTTAAATTATCAGCCATACCTCTGGCAGAAACATGACACATAATAGGTAATATTCACACCATATATCAGAAAGAGAAAGAAAATGTGATGACTGTGACTTGTGCCAAGAACTAAAGTCTAAATTGGGCAAAGACTCTAAAACTGGACAGTTGAATACGGGAAGAAGACCAGGCGATGTTTTTACAAGGTTAATATAAGGTTAATAATTGCATGAACGAGCAGGTGTGCAGGTTTTCCCCATTAAAACAGCCAGTGAGCGATTTATGTTAATTTCTCACCCTCCTAATTCACTGACACGTCCTCAGCCCTCGTGTTGAGCAACAACAGCAGCAGACACCAGATGCAAATGCCCCATCTAGAATAAACTGTGGACCTTTCGTTTGCTCTCTTGTGCGTAAACTAATGACGCGACAGCACACAGATGGCCAAGAAACAACAGAGCAGAAACAACTGCCCAATTACTCAGCTCTCCCTGAAATCGGAGGACTATGTGTAAAAAGGGTTGTAATTTCTGCATGGTTCATGGTTGGATGTACAGGCACTCAAATTAAAGCAGGCAGTCGCAGTCTGCACTTTAACGTTATAATTTATTGTTGAAGTCGAATGTACCGGCATATACAGCCAGAACAACAAAAGCTGCATCATTGTCCAATTACTTACACACTTCCCTGTGTGGCCATTAGTGCACTTTTAACGCTCCGTTGCAATATTCCATCTCCTCGCTCCTTTGCCCTTGTTTCTTAAATGTTTGAACAAAGCGGCATTAACATGTACCACTGTGAGTACACGTGGAAAAAAAGCTATTGCTCTATGCCTCTCAAAGCCTCAGAAGGGGAGCTGAAGCAATAGGGCCTGATTGCTAATATCCTGCTTGTGCTGTTTCACAATGGTAATTTGACAGGTTAGCATAGCTGCAAGCTCTCTCTCTCTCTCTCTCTCTCTCTCTCTCTCACTGCTACGGCGACAGAGTGTGTGCCGGAAAATAAATAGCATAAAATCAAATGAAATAACACAAAATAAAATCAGGATGAACCAGCGCTTCAGGCTCATTATCTCGGCGCTCTTGCGGGGGCAGCAGTCTAAGCTGGATGCTAAATGAGACAATAACATGCACGGATCACACACAGATATGACACAGAGCAAGCCTTCGTCATTTCAGCTATCGGTGCAGGAAAATACGGCAACCGTTTATAAAAACCCATCCTACAATATTTACAGCGAGAGCCGGAACGGAAGAGCTGCGACGGAAAATAACACTCACAGCACAACACTTTATGCAGAAACCTGATAAACAGTAACGGCTGGATGAAGGCAGAATAAAGAATATGCAAAACTGCAGAAAACAACAACAACAACAAAAATGTTGCGCCTCATGATACAGAAATGTGAGCTGATGTGTTTATCCTGCTGCTTATTCACTCTGTGTCTCTCTTTGGCCAGTTGTTTAATTTAACATGGCATTTATAAATATTCTCTTTCTCTCTCTGTCTGTTTGCATCTGTTCCTCTTTGCCTTAGTGTGTCTTCCTCCGTTCCAGCCTTTCGCACATCTGCACACACACACACACACACACACACACACACACACACACACTTCATGCACTGATCCAAATTAACTGTAAATACCGTGGAGATATGAGAGTATGTATAGTGGCGTAAACGGTCTCCAGATCATTGTGAAACACTCCGTAAATCCAGGTTAATCCCAGTTATTTCTTGTAAACACCACAAATGTCACAGCTCTACCACTGTACGCTCAGGGAACAGGAGATTACAGTCGGCTCTGTTGGAGATAACACAGAGTCTTCCTCATAGCGCATGACTTCACTGCTAAGCATTCCTATCAAAAATAACAAAAATAGTAGAATATAAAATATTTCACAAGGGAAATCAACCTACAGGCCACATCTGTGATACACCCAGTACTTCCAGTTAAGAGCAACGTCCTTCTAAACGCAGCCTGACTTTATGTCCTGTTCCGAAAAATACCCAAAACTAAACAAACAACCCCCCCCCCAAAAAAAAAACAACCCTACAATAAGCTGGTAATCACACAATTGAATCACACAGCTGTCACAATTAGCCTTTATTGTGTTTCTTACAAATTCCAAACAAGGCATAGGAAGTTAGCAAATTACAGCAAGAGATAATTGTTATTGTTTAAGTCATTCAATTCCACGAAGCTTGCATGCTTGTAATTCTTTAATAAAGGGCTATTGTATTCATCGTGTACACACATCGCATAAACATAAACATAATAATACAGAACAGGAAGCAGCACATTGCGTCGATTTGATTGTAATTTCCATAATTAACTGTCAGAAATCACTTCAACGGAGTAGAACGCGTCTGAGGGTGGAGCTGCACGATCGGGTGTCCGTCCCGAATGATAAAAACATCATTAGATGTGTGACAGCTAAAAAAAAAGCAGCCTTTCTGACAAGACTCTATGTTGTATGCAGGCTAATTTTCTGTTATTTACAGTATAATTCTTTCAGTTGCACTTATTCGAGTTTGCGCCACGGCTCGTCCTCTCTTCTTGCTCCGTCTCTGTGGCACTTATTCTGCGAAAATCTTTTGAATAAACTATTTCTACATTTACTACTATTTCTACCTTGTTTTGACATGATGGAAGGTTTTATGTCTTCTGTGTCTTCAATTTCTGGCTGTTCACCAACAAGACACGTTCTTGATGCTGTTATCGCTCCAGAGTTGATTATTTTCCAATAACAGCACATCCAGAGTGTTTTATTCCAAACTGTAATTGATGAATAAATGATAAATGACAGGGCGTACTGTTTATCCATTAATACTTATATTTAACACATTACCTCGTGTTATCATTTACAACAGCTATACGTAGCTGTTCCCTCAGCAGCCTTTATTATTATTACTAACTTCTTGTAAATTTCTAAATTAAATAATGCATAGAAAAGTCTAAATAAGGCATAAAATGCAGCTTGTCATGCTGCTGAGAAAACAGAAAACCCTCTGTACTAAAGACATGTCAGAAAAGTTCAACTTAAAGCTTTAATTCGACTCTGGAGATTCCTTACCAAAAAAAAGCGTAATAAATGTGTCCTTACATGATTATTAACTGTTTATTAAGAATCTATTAAGAATACAGGGCCCTGTAAATGTTTTATTACCATAACAACAGAAATGTAATAATGTGCAGAAATATAGACCTGAGATTTGACATTCTGCCAGAGCTGCTGTAATAATAGGGATAAAAAAAAAAAATTAATGCCTTCTGACCAATCAGATTCAAGTAATCACCATATCATAAAAGAAAGGTGTGTGTTATGCAGTTATTTTTTTAAAAGACCGGTCTAATCTCATGAGACTCGTTCAATTCTTACACGAGATAAACGAGACCTTGTAAAGTAAAGGCTTTGAATAAGCACGCTGTAATAAACCTAATCTGGAAGATCTTTAAGATCTTTCTCAATGCCTTGTCTTACCTTTTTACCTCAAACCCTTCTCAATGCCTTGTCTTACCTTTTTTTTTTTTTACTATCCCTTTTGTTGAGTAAATAAATAAATAAATATACTGCTATTGTTGCTGTTGTTAAACGTTCGTTGGCCCATGACCTCCCTGATCAGTCAAGCCTATCGGTCCTCTGGGTACAACCTGGCAAGAGTCATGTGATCCATCCATCTGGCCATTAATGACTTTACTGCTCTCACAACACAGCTCCTTTTATATTGCCATCATCACCTGTAGTGCACAAGTAGTACTACACACAGCCGAGGCCACAGTGACTGAGAAGGTGCATATGAAATAAACCCTCGCCGTCCACTTTATTAGGAACACTGGTGAACCTGCACCTTATTGTAGTAATCTAAATCAGCCAGTGTGGCAATTGTTCTTGGCTGACAGGAGAGGAACCTGCTATGATTCTGACTTCTGCTTTTGTCATTCATCCACCTCAAGTGTTGATGGATTCTGAGATGCTTTTCTGCTCAGCATGGTTGTAAAGAGCGTTTATTTGTGTTATTATAGACTTCATGTCAGCCCAATCCAGTCAAACCAGCTCAAACCAGAAGTGTTTCAGCCTGCAGCCTTTTTTGTTTTTCACACCATCTGTGTAAACTCTAAAGATTGCTGTGTGCGTAGATCCAAGGAGATCAGCAGTTTCTGAAAAACAAACCAGTGAGCACTGGTAGCTCAAGTGGTTAAGGCTCTTGGTTGTTGTTAGGTGGTTAAGCCCCAGCATTGCCAAGCTGACACTGTTTGGCAATTGAGCAAGGTCCTTAACCCTCTCTGCTCCAGGGACACTGTATCATAGCAGCCCCTGCGCTCTGACCCCAACTTCCTCAGCTGGGACATGCAAGATAAAGAATTCCACTGTATCATGATCGATGACATGGATAAAGTCACACTCATCACACATTCTGATGTTCGATGTGAATATTAGCTGATGTTCGTGACCTGTATCTGCATCCTTTTATGTATGTAGTGTGCCACATCATTGCATAACTGTAACAGACAGTAGACCTGTGAGGTTTGTGTTTTGATGAAGGTTTAAATGAAACTTTTTCCTGTTTACTCTGTTTGCTATCCAGAAGAATCATGACACTTCATGGCTAAATTCATTTTGCATTTCAAGAAAGTGTCTCTCTGCCATCAAGCTCGACAAAAGCACCATGCGCTCGTCTTCAGCATTAAAGCTGTGATATAACGGTTTTCAAAACTGATGAAACTCAACACAACTGCCTGTAGTTTCACAAGGGCATTTCTGCACTGTGCCATGAGACTGCACTTCATTTCTTAATAAACAATCAAAGGCCATCTGCATGCAAATGGGTTAATAAATCTAATCTAGCCCATTCAATAAGCTTCTCCAGAACAATCTTTATTAGATCTCGCCAAATCTGCCCCATCGTCTCACATAACAAAGCGACGCTGTTATATTTGGTTTTCATTTAATCGTGAATATTTGATTTACGCCCCTTAAAGCGATTATGCTTGCATTTCTCGACACCGGTTTGTTCATCAGTTAAATAAACAAATGTTTCCCAGAAAGCCGTCACTTCACCATAAAATATATGACTCCTTGGTGCCACACTTTAACACTGTTTACAGTAATCTGTTAAGAGAGTAAATTGGCTTTTTTAGTACAACTGTATAATCATGACAAATCATCACTACTTTGATGGAAAGCTTTGATTTGATTTCAGTGTTTTTTCTTGTTATTGTACTCGAGCTTATTAAACATAAGGTACAACATTTAAGATGAAATAAAATGCTAGTCCATCAGCTAATTCATTCAGAATTCTCATCCAGTTCATATTATAATTATTTCTATCAATTTGAGGCTCAGAAGTTTATGGTAGTGACTGGAAGTTTGAGCTCAATCCCCATTCATACAAAAGGATTTTATTTTGGAAAACATGCAAACTTCTTGAGTAAAATATAACCATAAAACAATTCTGATCTGATTAGCAGACTGGACATGGGGGTGTGGCCGAGTGCTTGTTTGTGAATGGAGGGCGGAGCCAGAAATATTGAGCGGTAAGAACTTGCACTTAATGAATGTTCCTGTGTTTCAGTGAGCAGCACAGAGCTGTGTGTGTGTGTGTGTGTGTGTGTAATTTGCTTCGTAAAATAAAATCGCTCAAAAGTAAAGCTGCCCTACGTCTGTCTTCTAATATTCTAAAAAAAAAAATTCTTATTTGTCTTATTCATAGACATGACTGACTAACTAATGACTAAGCATATAAAGGTACCAAAAATGATTCGTTCACTTAAAAGATTTGTTCAGAATCACTGATTCGTTCATAAATGATACACCACTAATGCTTGTGAAGATCCTGGTTCTTTATAATTTGCGATTTTTTATACAAATACCTGTATTCTGTTCAAAAGATTTGTGCAGACAATATAACACTGATTATCAAATCCTAATGTCTGGAAACAGGACTTAAATCTGTGCTATAGATGTGATGATTCTCTGCTTTGACTTTAAATAGACAAACATCCAGCAGAAGCGTTGCCATTTTATGTTATTAGCAGTTGAGCGTTCTGCCTCAGTAATTTAATTAACTAGATTCATTTAGCAGTCAATACGCATTCATAAATCATATAATCTTAAATTGCCGCAAAGTTGCTATAAACTGTTGCACTGCACTTTTAGATGCCGTGTCAGTGCCAGCGGAAAAAGAGACGCCGGTTCAGACACGATCTTTCTGCCTGAAGACACAGCAAGTGTAATCTGTAGTCATGCAGTTGGCCATATTTTTTCTTAATAGGAAACACACAGTCAAGAAATGACCGTCATATCTCAGCCTTTAAATATTTAGCGCATCTCCCCGAGCCATGTTCCATGCTGTTCAGAATCAATGAAACCCAAGAAGGCCTGCAGCTCTTTGCCCACCCAGCATCCCTATAAAGCACAGCCATTTATGATGCCTTATGTGGGCCACTACACAGTCCAATTTCCAGTAATCTCTGAAGAGATATAGAAATCATGAATCTTTTAGATGCCAAGAAAAACTCCAACAGGTATCAGATACTGGGCAGAATGGCATTCGGCATGAGTCAAAAGAGCTTCTGCAAACCGATGCCATACGTTTATACCGACGCCCTGATCAAACAAAGCAATTTTACTTCCTTAATATGCAGAAACTTGATAACGCCTGCAAGCTAATTTACTAACAGGGTCTGTGGAACGAGCGAATGAGTGCCTCTTGTTATCTATTCCGCTAGTTTTCCATGCTCGTCTTAATGGCTAAGCATTCTGGGGTGTTTCTAGCTAAACAAAAAAAGAAGCAGCTGAGGTCAGTGCTATTAGATCCTTCGATTTTGCACCTGTAATGTGATTTCTTTCAGCCTGAAAGTCCCTCATTGATGGTGACTGCATTTCTAAAATAAATAAAATTGAATAGCAGGTATTAAATTGGCTTTGCACTTTCCTGTTCCAACATGACTGTGCTCCTGAGCGAGGTCCTAAAAGACTCAGGAAATGGTTTGAGGTGTTTAGTGTAGTGGATCTCCAATGGGCTGGACAGAGCTCTGACCTCAATCCCAATGAACACCTCTGGGGTGAATTGGAGCATCAACTGTAAATCAGTGTGGGGGGCACTTACTTATATTAATGCTCATTAATTCTAGTGCTTATGGTTTGGCATCAGTGACAAGTGGTAGCTCAGTGGTTAAGGCACTGGAATACTGAGCAGAAGGGTATCCCAGGACCACTAAGCTGCTACTGATGGGCCCTTGAGCAAAGCCCTTAAACCTCAAGTGCTCAGTTGTGTTAAAACAAATAGGTAAATGGAAGTTGCTCTATATAAGGGCGTCTGCTGAATGTTTGGGAATGGGATGTCTGACTAAATCGTACAAATCTGGTGGTCAGGTGTGTACATACTTTTGCCCATATGGTATATGTCTAAGGATATTAAAATATTCAGTTCATTTTTATTTGTATAGCACTTTTAACAATGAACATTATCACAGAGTTGCTTTAAAGTTAAAAATACACACACACACACACACACACACACACACGCACACACACAGGATTTTTTATGTTTCTCACTGCATTTAATCAGCATATGTATATACATACATGTGAGACATTTTAGTTCACTTTTCCTGGGAGGCTCTTAGGGAACTGAACACACAGCAGAGCACAAGCTTAGCACATACGAAAAAAAAGAAACTTTCATTTTCTTCACCTATTTTGCATCTAACCCAATGTGTGCTATTCAAACTATTTGTTGTAATTCCCCTTTAAAACTGCAGGCATAAATAATCTGATCGTACACACAATATTAGAGCTCTTAATTTGGGGTTTTAGGACATCAGCGTCACATATGTTGTGTATTTAATGATAGCTGCAGAGTGAGAATGTTCACAAAGATACTGCTAACAAATTCCTTGTGATCGCACACACATACGCTAGCAAACTATGTGCTGACCTATACAAAAGAAGATGAAAGAAGAAGAAGGAAAAAAAAAAAAAAAACATCTATTCAAGAGCAGCATCATTGCATGGTTGGTTGTCAGACTAATGACCCTCCCTGGACTCAGAAAATCAATATGTTCATGTAACAGACATGTATCTGTGTTTATTTTTATTTGGGCATGCCAATTATATGTGATGCCAAAGAGAAACGTATTGTACTCTGTCTCCTCAGATCTACAGAGGAGAAGCGTGGAAAGAGGTTTCGCGTCAAATAGAGGTAACACAGTGCTAATGTCAGCCTGTCAATATTTCATAACAAGCCCTGGACTCTCATTTTCAAACCATTTCTTTTATTCCTTTTTTATCCACTGTGCACTTTGGGGGGAAAAGTTGCTAACAAAGACTTCTGAGCAACGTTTTGAAGCTGGACGAAGCTCCTGAGGGAGCGCTCATCCTCTGTGACCGGAGAAATCGATGGTGATAGGGCGGCATTGTGAATGTGTGCAGCCTCCGTTTTAATGAGAGAGAGAGAGGGAGAGAGAGAGAGAGAGCGCGCGCGAGAGAGAGGGAGAGAATTAGAGGAAAAGAGATAGAAGTAAAGGAAAGTCAGAAAAGAGGTCATCATGGCAGGGGGGATTGGTTGTAAGAGAGTAATCAGGCCCTCCATATGAACCCCAAAAAAAAATCTGAGAAACCAGTAACACTTTAGTTGAAGGGGACCTTGAAGGCTTTCGTAACACGTTCATAAGCGTTTTATAAAACAGTAATAACGAAGGATTACGTCAACATCGGGGTGAGCTGACATTAGCTATTGTATGTAGTGTGACTGTTTTTGCATGAGAGAAAGAAGAAAGAGTTGAGATTCTATAAGATATTATAAAGGACTTATACACTGGCCGGTCACTTTAATAGGAACAGCTGGATAACTGCATGACTGAGCAGGTGTACAATCAGCCAATCATGTGGCAGAAGTGCAATGCAGAACATTATTCAATTCAATTTTAGTTATATTGCACTTTTAATCAATGGGCATTGTCACGAAGCAGCTTCAAAGGAATATAAAAATTCTGAATAAAAATGATAAAGTAAAAATTTTTTTATTTATATTTATCCCCAAATTAGAGGTAAAGGTGGCAAGAAAAAACTTCCTAAGGTGATATGAGGAAGAGTAAGATGATATGAGGAAGAGGAAGCAGGTCACATGTTCACATCAAGCTTCAAAATGGAGAAATGAATTAATGACGTAGATACTTGATGGTTTGAATATTACAAAGAGTGCTGATTTGTGATTTTCACTCACAACAGCTTATATAGTTTACACAGAATGTTGTGGAAAAAAACAAGCAAACTAAAAGCATTCAGTGAGGAGTAGGACTGCAGGCAGAAACGCCTTGTTGATGAGAGAGGTCAGAGGAAAATGGCTAGACAGATTTGAGAAGACTATATCTGGTTCCACTCCTGTTAGCCAATAACAGGCATCAGAGGCTTCAGTAGGCACAGGCTCACTGAAACTAGACAGCTGAAGATTAGAAAAAGTACCTGATCTGATGAATCTGGATTTCTGCTGCGATGTGCAGATGGTAGGCTCAGAATTTGGCATAAGCATCATAACACCAGGACCCAACCTACCTTATGTTCACAGTTCAGGCTGGTGGTGGTGGAGGTGGTGGCATAATGGAGTGGGGAATGTTTCCTTGGTACCCACTGTGTCCCTTTATATCAGGAAAATGAATGCCTGCATAACTGGGTATGATTGCTGACCATGTGCATCCCTTTCTTGCCACAATTTACCCATCTTAAAATGGCTACTTCAAAGATAATACACCACGACACAAAGCACAAGTCGTTTCAAATTGGTTCCATGAACACGTTTGGTGTAATTCATTGGTTGGTCTCCCTAGCCACCTGATCTGCGCTATTAGAAATTGCAGGATGAACATGCAGATAACAAAAACCTACCACAATTATGTAATGCGATCATTTTAAAAGAAATGTTGCCAAAATTTCAAGGAGTCCATGCTATGAAGAATTAAAGATGTCCTTCGAGCAAAATAGGTTCCTACTAAATATTAGTACAGTGTTCCTAATAATATGATGGATGTTCATTTGTCTGTGGGATGATGGGCTTCATAAATAAGTGAAATTCTAAAAAAAAAAAACAACAACAAAAAAAACACAGTGTAATAAATAAAGCTCACATGAATAATACAAATGCTAGTTACTTTATATAAACCACTAGCATTGTTTGGAAAAAACAAAACAAAAAAAAACACCAACAACAAATGAATGCTTATAAATGTGGTATAAAGCACCAAACAAATGAAGTGATGGTGTTCGCGCTAGCAATCACTTCTGCCTCTCTCTCTCCATCAACCTTAGTGGCAGTGTTGGGTTAAGTGAATGACAGGAGCTATAAGAAGCTATGCAGCCTTAGCCTGCTTTCTGCTTCAACCCTCTATATCATTTATGCAACATACATGGGCTTCTCTCACACAGGGACTAGGTTTGCAGCTTGCACTTCACACACACTGTCCATATATCAAGCAATGTTCGACAGAGGCAGTTAGAATGCAGGCAACAACACAGAGACCCCAGGGCCTCCAGCATGCTGCCGGAGCTGATTTGAGGTCAGAGCTGAGGTCTCATCATCCATCCACCAATGACGTGGGAATTCTGATGTGTAACAACAGCCTCCTTTTATGCTACATTATTCAAGACTTCCCCTATATGCCACATAATTCAACACAACAGGTCTGTGATGGACAAGTGCAGTGTGTCTAACATTTACGAGTGTGTCACCTCCTTCTCCTTCACTGTAGATCGTTTTACAGTTTTGTTCAGGTACTAGAGTTTGAATTTATGATGGTTTGGGATTCAAGAAGGATCATAGAAAACACAATATTGTGTGTTGTTATAGGAATATCATTCACTTTGGTGTGGATCGATTCGGCTCAGCGCTAAGCCACCCTGATGTTGATTATTTTCCTATAATAACCACAGCAATTTGACTTTAAATTCAATAATGATGCTACTTTGAACCTTATATACTATATATTTATATTAAATCCATTCATTCATTGTCTACCGCTTATCCGATCTATTCTCGGGTCACAGGGAGCCTGTGCCTATCTCAGGCATCATCGGGCATCAAGGAAGGATACACCCTGGACGGAGTGCCAACCCATTGCTGGGCACACACACACTCTCATTCACTCACGCAATCACACACTAAAGACAATTTAGAGATGCCAATCAACCTACAATGTAGGTCTTTGGACCGGAGGAGGAAACCGGAGTACCCGGAGAAAACCCCCGAGGCACGGGGAGTACATGCAAACTCCACACACACGGCGGAGGTGGGAATCAAACCCCCAACCCTGGAGGTGTGAGGCAAACGTGCTAACCTGCTAACCACCAAGCCACCATGCCCCCACTATATATTCCTTCTTTTTTCATTTATGGTTATAGTTATGGTTCCTTTTTGCTCTCTCTCTCTCACTCTCTGTCTCTTTGTCTCACTCTCTCTTTCTCAACACTCCTCAATGCAGAGTCCCTCACTTTTTCTCCCCTTGTATTATCCGTCTTGGATAATGTAGATCATCTACTGTTACTACAGAAACAATAACCTATTTGAAGGAGTGCATTAAAATGAAGCAATTATTTGAATTACAGACAGAACCGGGGCCAAATGAATCAACAGCTACTAACCAATCAGATTTGAGAATTCATCAGAGATTCATAAGAGAGATATAACCCAATATCCTCTAAATAAATAACCATTTAGAAATGAAATTTGTTTGAAACAGAAAAATTTATGGGCACTTTTTTTTTTTGAAGACATTGCAAAGTGTAGTTCAAACATGTTTGCTGCAGTTTGAAGACGTCCTGGTGTGCAGGTGCAGTGGGAATCTCACTAGTTTAATGCAGATGAAACTCAGCAATGTCCCAGACTTAATTTACTCTTTTAGAGCCCAGCTGGACACCCCGGCACTTCCGCCGCTGCCCGCCGATCCCTCTACGCACTGCTGCTGACATCTCATACAGTTTCCTGTCTTCGGGCGTAATGCAATTTAGTGGGCGCACTACCACTGTGCACTCCGCACCAGAGACTTTGGGCTACATAAGCTTCCTTCATTAAAACGATATTTGCAATGCGGTTATGAAAGGTGATTGCATTAATAACATATTACAGTACTTTTACCGCTTCTCTCCAGTGCCGGGAAAAAGTAGCCCCATGTGGTCGGCAGTAATTACAATGAGATTTAGGGCATGTAATTGCAACTTTACAATATAACTTGAATAGAAGCACTATTTGAACCCGATATGAAGCCAGTGAGTTAATTGTTGGCCGTTGTTCCCATAACGTGCCGGACCTTGTTTTTATTACGCTGGGGATTTACACATGACTCACAATAATACCATTAGGAGAGGTTTTGATGTAATTTTACAGAAATGGCTGCATTTGTATGGGGGACAGGCTAATAGAAGTGTTGCTAAAGACAGTTGTACAACACATAATAGGCAAATAAACAATGCCGCATCAGAAGTATAAACTGATCGATAAAGAAAATGAAATGAAATGATGTTTGAGGCAATTATCTTAACAAAGGTCAAATGTAGAAACAAAAGTTTGCCTGCTGCCTTAAAAACGTGAGTAAACTCAACTTGAAGATAAGCTTCGGAAGTGCTATACGTTTTAATATTTGTATAAATTTGCTATGACGATCAGAGAGGAGAAGAAATAAGTTCACATAACTTAATCTTTTACTGTGTGCTTAGCAGAAGTACAGGAAGCATGTCAAGCTTTGAGTTTCACACTAATCTGTGTCACGGTTTCTTCCTCATATCATCCCAGGGAGATTTGCCACCTTGCTCATTAGGAATAAATATAAATGTAAATAAATTTGTTATTTTTATATCCCTGTAAAGCTGCTTTGTGACAATGTCCATTTTTAGAACAGATCGATCGAATGAGGTTAGACAATCAAATGATGACGAAAGACCTACTTCTTCATTCATTCATTCATTCATTGTCTACCGCTTGTCCGATCTATTCTCGGGTCACGAGGAGCCTGTGCCTATCTCCGGCATCATTGGGCATCAAGGCAGGATACACCCTGGACACACACACACACACACACACACACACTCTCATTCACTCACGCAATCACACACTACGGACAATTTAGAGATGCCAATCAACCTACCTATCAGCATCATCTACATCAGCCTTTATTGTATCATCTGAGGGAAAAGTCACAGACGCTTCATTGCTATTTCTTCACTCGACTGTGCAGGCTAAAATCAGAGGGGTAAATGATCGCTAATTAAGTTCAGTTCTTCAGTTTCTTGTTAGTAATGTATTTTATTAGGTCATTTAAACATTTTAAAACTTTCTCTGCCGTTATATGAACAGAGTGCATGAGCGCTCATCTCTGTTTTGATGCTAAGCTAATGACATTTTTAACAACTTTTGTCAGACTGCTTGTTTTTACCTCTGCGTTTGTTTAACTAGCTCTGTACTCGCCATGATCTTTGGTGTAATATAACAAGTTAAGGTTAAAAATTAACTTAAATAAAACATTTCTACATAACCCATATTTGTGCTTTCTTAAAGTGGATGTGTCATAGTATATATTACTGGTAGAAAAACTCCATTTTTGGTCCAAACCAAAATCCTCTGGTTTGTTTGTTTTCCCAAATTCAGCTCTAGGGAAATCTGGATTTCTGGACTTCCTCCCATATTTATCATTCAGCAATATTTTAATTTAAATGAGTGAACAAATAATGCAAATCAATTTTATCGATATTTCTAGTTCTTAAAGTAATACACGTTCTCCCATTGAAAAAAAAACAAAACATGCTAATTCATCAATTTTTTTTATAGTCAGATGTGAGTGTCAGAACATAAAAAGTCTTTTTGATGTGGAATTTCAATATAACACAAACACGCACAGCTAAAAAGAAACACGCTAATTTATTTGAATATCCTGCCTGACCACTATTATTGCCAAAAGTTTTGGGACACCCCTCCAAATCATTGAATTCAGGCTTGGCCACTTAGTTCCAGTGAGAGGAACTCTTAATGCTTCAGCATACCAAGACATTTTGGACAATTTCATGCTCCCAACTTTGTGGGAACAGTTTGGGGATGACCCCTTCCTGTTCCAACATGACTGCACACCAGTGCACAAAGCAAGGTCCATAAAGACATGGATGAGCGAGTTTGGTGTGGAGGAACTTGACTGGCCTGCACAGAGTCCTGACCTCAACCCCATAGAACACCTTTGGGATGAATTAGAGCGGAGACTGCGAGCCAGGCCTTCTCGTCCAACATCGGTGCCTGACCTCACAAATGCGCTTCTAGAGGAATGGTCAAAAATTCCCTTAAACATACTCCTAAACCTTGTGGAAAGCCTTCCCAGAAGAGTTGAAGCTGTTATAGCTGCAAAGGGCGGGACAACTCCATATTACATTCATGTGCATGTAAAGGCAGACATCCCAAAACTTTTGGCAATATAGTGTATTGTATATTGTAGTGTATACTGCCCTCACAAATTTCTACTCACTGTCTGTTCTCAATAAAGACATTTGGAGGATGTTTTTGCTCATCAAGCCAGACATTATTTTAAAACTTGTTAAGAACACAAGCAGTGTTGAACTAATGCTCCTCGTTGTTATGGAAACACTGACACCTCACATGCATGCAACTTTGGGCTGGATTACATGCACTCTGAAAATGGAGAGTGACAGAAATGGAATATCTCCTTTTTTTCCCCCTCAAATATTTTCTGAATTACTATATTCAGGGCCCTGTGGCACCTGCGAATTCGGATATTTACATTGACACAACGTTTGGCAGAAAAACTCAACCTGGGAGACTTACAGACTCAAAAACAACCTTAAGCAAGCATAAAGAAGACAGGGTTTAAGAATAATATGGAGTTGAAGTCGTGCTAGACAAATGAAACGGGTGGTATTATAGACAAAGCCATGAGCCTCAGGACGTTTCAGTTTTTGGATGGCAGAATAGCTCTGAAAATAGCTTTGTCCTTATATATGATGGGATGTAGGATCATTACAAGTCTTGCAAGGCTGACTAAGATTTAAAGAAAAACTCCACCCTGAGCGTCTTTTTTCATTTGCGCTGTATTTTTCTTATTTCTGTGTGAAATTATGTGTGAAATGTAACTGACATTTCTAGCAAAGTTACAATACTGTAAACAAAAATGAGCAACAGCTTCTCTACACACTCATGTTCCTATTCTATGTTCAATGCCATATTAATGAGAAATCCAACACAGAAGTCAATGAGGCAGAAAATGTGGGACTTAAAGTTGCAGAACGCAATACGACTGCGAGACAACACTGCTGTGTTGAGCACGGGCATTGTGACGGAATTGGCGGTGGGTATAAGCTGTTTTGGAAGCTGATCACTTAGAGAGCTGGAAAGAACAAAGGACTAAATACGGTTGCATTGTCTCTGTAGGTAGAGATGAGAGCTATATCTCAGTGCACAAGTAATCGGACGGTATCGCAGACAGACAATGTGAAACTTAACTAACTAACTAACTAACTAACTAACTAACTAACTAACTAACTAAATAAATAAATAAGGGGGAAAAAGGGAATCTCTTTAAAAGCAAAGGAATCACCATTGAATATCACATTAATATTATAAATGATATAATATACGCTATATTGCCAAAAGTTTTGGGACGTCTGCCTTTACATGCACATGAATGTAATATGGAGTTGTCCCGCCCTTTGCAGCCATAACAGGTTCAACTCTTCTGGGAAGGCTTTCCACAAGGTTTAGGAGCGTGTTTATGGGAATTTTTGTCCATTCCTCTCTAGAAGCGCATTTGTGAGGTCAGGCACTGATGTTGGACGAGAAGGTCTGGCTCGCAGTCTCCGCTCTAATTCATCCCAAAGGTGTTCTATGGGGTTGAGGTCAGGACTCTGTGCAGGCCAGTCAAGGTCCTCCACACCAAACTCGCTCATCCATGTCTTTATGGACCTTGCTTTGTGCACTGGTGCGCAGTCATGGAACAGGAAGGGGTCATCCCCAAACTGTTCCCACAAAGTCAGGTGCATAAAATTGTCCAAAATGTCTTGGTATGCTAAAATCATTAAGAGTTCCTCTCACTGGAACTAAGGGTCCAAGCCCAAGCCCTGAAAAACAACACCAGAACTCAATGATTTGGAGGGGTGTCCCAAAACTTTTGGCAATATAGTGTGTAAAATATTTTCATATATAATAATATATATAAAAATATATAATAATATATAATAATATATTATAATATATATAAAAATATATGAAATATACATACACACACATCAGCATATGAGGCAGACAAATCAGTTTTGCGCCACTGTGTTCATTTCAAATAAGAACACTTTCAACCGAACCAAATCTAATTCAATATTAACCTAATTTTGATCCGTTTTAAAAAAATCAGCATTGCTCTCTGTCATCTCAAAAAAGTTTGAACTCTCTGCTGTTCTGTGCCACACAGATCCCGATGACTCGATCACTGCCTGGACGTTAACTCTGCAGAAACATCTGAATGGCCAGAAGATGAACCCTAAACATCAAAATGCTGCAGAATATCCAACACCGCCTCTACTCTCTGTGTCTGATTATTAGCATTTTATTAAAGTGCAAATTGGACACAGATAATTAAACATTAATACCTGGGGAAGAACACTGTACCATCTGTTTGTGTCGGCTTCGCTCAGTAAAACACGCTGAGGCACCGGCAACAAAAGTGCCAATGCAATAACAAACACGGTGCATGATGTTGGCCTGAAGAGTCCATAAAACTGCAAGAGGAAGTTTCTAAAAACCTGGGCTGCTTTAGAAAGTTATGAGGGGATACTGACTGTTAATGTCTCTTCCGCTTTATTACCTGAGTGAGACAGAAATAAAGAGAAAGAGAGCGTGATATGGGTCGAGCTACAGAGAGAGCACACGTGAGACGGAGAAGAGAGATTAACCTAAAAGCAGAAGTGAAAGTATGAGTAATTAAGGTATTGTATAAATAAAGTCTGCTGCATTTGGGCGAGTGGCTGAACAGACAGCAGCGATGTAATGATGATGGATGGCTGCATTACACAGCTGGTATTTTACCCTCAGAAAGGTCTCCATTATGCCAGGTTGAGTGTGTGTTTAGGTGTGTGTGTGTTGGACTCATGGGACATGCAGTTCCTCTCTAGGGCCAGGCTAGAGAGCATCTGCTTCATCATTTCCAGAGCTGCAACAGCATAAGGAATCTGAATGAGCCTCAGCCCTAATCACATGCCTTCATCATCGTGCCTGATGGCATTCCACCACCCCCCCGAACACCACCTCCTTGAAATGAAACAAACTCAATTAGCATTAAAAAAGCAGCCCCTCTACAGCAGAAGCACAATGGCGAGCGCATGTGACGGATCCGCGGTCCGCGTTTAGCGCCAACCGCCCTGCAGCAGTCACTCAAGCAGCGCTGTGCGGGCCATCTAATGCTCGCGATAACGCCGACTCATTACGATGTCATATCCTTCAGGACTGACTTCCTGTCAGCTCAAACAAAGCCCTGACACCCACTCCACAGTACGGGCCAATCACATTCCTCGAAAGTGAGCAGAGGCCATTTTATAATCCCTCGCCGAATAGACAGCTCTTGAGGCTGACTGACAAGGAGAAAGAGAGAAAAAGGGCACGGAATATATAATCTAGAATACATTATGCACACACGAGTCTTAGGCCCACATCACTGTCGACACATTTGGATGAAACTTAAGGCCAAAACTTTCGAAAGTTCAAGCAGATTTTCAGACAAGGCACAGCCAGCGAGAGCAGAGCTATTCCATCCTGCACGACTAGCAGGGAGACGAGCACGACCTCAGTGCTGCCTCTGCATTCTGCCTCACAGAGAGCGGAGCAAGTTTCCACACAAAACTTTCTTTGAAGCATGGGTGGAGAACAATACACCCTGCGAGTGGCACACTAAATGTGGCCTCTGTCTGTTGCATGCAAACATAATGAGGCCACAACGAGCTTTCATCCGCTCCTGCAATTAATGCCTCAGATGGAAGCCTCTGCTGGAGTGGAACGAGGTAGAGGAAAACCTGGCAGGAAGAAAACGATGCCTGACAATTTTAGCTTAGTTGAAGAAGTCTTTCAGAAGGTCAGATTCAAAAGAAGAGCTTTTTTCCCCATCATGAAGTGGAATACAGTAAGGATAGCAGTGCAAACTTTAAGGCAAAAATACTCGACTTTGCAATTTAGCACTATTTAGTCATTATTATAATTCATTCATTCATTGTCTACCGCTTATCCGATCTATTCTCGGGTCACGGGGAGCCTGTGCCAATCTCAGGCGTCATTGGGCATCAAGGCAGGATACACCCTGGACGGAGTGCCAACCCATCGCAGGGCACACACACCCTCTCATTCACACACTACGGACAATTTAGAGATGCCAATCAACCTACCACGCATGTCTTTGGACTGGGAGAGGAAACCGGAGTACCCGGAAGAAACCCCTGAGGCACAGGGAGAACATGCAAACTCCACAAACACAGCGGAGGCGGGAATCAAACCCCCAACCCTGGAGGTGTGAGGCAAACGTGCTAACCACTAAGCCACCGTGCCCCCCTATTATTATTATTATTATTATTATTATTATTATTATTATTATTATTATTATTATTATTATTATTATTATTATTATTATTATTATTATTATTATTATTATTATTATTGTTTTAGACTGTTTCACCATTTTGGTGAAGAGTGATTCAGAAAAAAACATATGTTAGGTCATTCACAGGAAGCACTTTGTTGAAATCATTTGTCTTCCTCGTCTTGTCTGACGTCTATTTTAAAGCTGCTTTGTGAAAAATTCTACATGAATAACATTTAATCGAAGAGTTTATACAATACAGAGTTGACAAGTAAGATGCTTTATAAGAAGCAAATTAAACACACAAACCGAAAATCACAAACTAACAAACAGAAACATCCAAAAGTGGCTATTTCTCTACCTTAATTTCCTCTCACTAGAGTTAGATTAAAATCCTTCATGTAATTCATTCTGCTTTCTAAAAGGAGTGCATCTGGCAACATTACTACTGTCTCTATAACCACAGATGTTTTTGCTACAATTTGTTTTTAATATATATTCTCTATATGTCCAGTTATGTGAAAATATTTCCACGTCATCTTGACTCTTTCTCTTGACGTGCATTTTTACAATTTTTACAAGACCTGTACAGATCACAGGCCACATGAGGGCACCAAGGAGAACACGGTCAGTCAGGAAATTATATGGACAATTTAGCTTTTTAGGAAATATTCCAAATCCAAGGAATATCATGAACATTGATGTGTCAATATTCAGATACTGAAAAACATAAGGAAAAGGGATGTGAAAGCTCAGTGATTAAGGTGTTGGATTACTAATCAGAAGGTTGTGAGTTTGAATCCCAGGACCACCAAGCTACTACTGCCTCTGAGCCCTTGTGCAAGGCCTTTAATCTTCAGTTGCTCAGTTGTATAAATGTAATTTGCTCTGGATAAGGGTGTCTGACAAATACGGAAAATGTAAATGCATACACAAAGCAATGCTTTAAATGTACATAACTAACAACATAATACTTATAGATCCATCCTCGGAACTATGAATAAGTATTTTGATATGTATTTTTCCCAGAAATCCTCTCAAAAAACTGGCAAGGAGCATGCAATGAGCAAACTGGGCACACCAAGCAAATCAAAACTGCAAGCCGAAAGTCAGAAAACAACCAGAAACCGGAATACACATACAGGCAACTAAAGGATGGGTCAGGAGTGAAAACACAAAGAAACTGAGCATCGCTTCACGGAAAACGTAGTCAATTAGTGTCTGTTAGTTTGTGTGTGTGACGGAAAATAAGTGTGTTAATGGGAGCAAGTAAACTGACGTGGTTTCTCAGAATTGTAGGCTAGAGCGGCCATGTTTGTAGACAGAGGTGTGTTCTGGGAAGTAAAGCTTGTGGTCCTGACAAATATATATACTACCATTTCCTCAGAACTAAAAAACCACTCAAAACTCACTAGAACAGTAGCGAGAGAGTAACAAGAGACAAACAAGTGCTGTCTAAGGGCTGGTTAGAAGTCAACTCTATGAAGCATGTGTAGTATGCTACTCCTCATATAAGGTCATCTTGGGTACGGAAATTATTGTACGTTTGATAAAAGTTCATGTACATTAATGTTTTGTGGTTTAGTGTTAAGATACATGCCATAAAGGAAGCACACATGCAAAAACACCGTCAACGGGAAATGACACTATGGCTGAGGATATCATTATAATAACTAAAGCCATGATACCTATTTGAACTCTAAAGACTGGAATGCTCAGAGAATGCAGCGTGTCTCTCTGCCTTAAATAGTCGACTATGCAACAGCAACCGGGTCAGCCAGGGTCCCAGTTTTTATAAAACCGAGAAAACATGGCGTGACGGTGAAACCCATTCAAGGTTCGCACATTTCTCTCATTTCATTTCACATGGCCAACCCTTCAGCGAGGAGACGCAGCGCTGGCATACAGAGAGAAGAATTTCACTGCTTTTGTGAATGAGATAAATGGAGACACGGCGTACCTCACAGCTATGTAAAAAAAGTGAAAATGGAAGTAAGAGTAGAAATCAGAAAGAGGGAAAGTGCAGGAAGAGAAGTGAGAAAGGATCGGAGAGAAGGAAGCAGACAGATGGATAGATAGAAAGGGAGAGAAAGAGGGAGGGAGGGAGGGAGGGAGGGAGGGAGGGAGGGAGGGGCTCGGAATGAGTCATTCCTTGCCTCTGACTGCAAAGCTTGGTAATGGATGTTGTTCACGGCTGTTAGGAAGTTAATCCTGCTGCATGCTGACGTATGTAATTGCTGTTGTTTGTCAGGGAGAGGGCTAGTGAACCTTTAAGAACATGAAAATGGCAAAGAAAAAAAAAAAAAAAAACGCTTTCCTATGCAGGGTTCTCTAAAATAACCAACGCTGCACTATAGAGACACGTTAGGATCTGTGCATTTTAATGAACGTTATCATCTCAGGACGCAAATATGATGCATTTCGCTTAAAGTCAAAATTCCATGAGTGAAAGTTCTTCAACTCTGCATTTTTTTCTAACCTAATACAACATTTTTCATTACAAATTACACTCACTGTGCACTTTTATGAGAAAACCTCTACACCGGCTCACTCGTGTATTTATTTAATAAACCAATCATATCGTAATAGCACAACGCATAAAATCACGAAGATTCAGCTCAAGAGCTACAGTTAATCCTTACATCAAACACCAGAATGCATCTTGAGTGGTAACGGTTAAAAGCTGGTCATTTATTTAACTCCTATTTAACATCCTGAAGGTGCGGTATAATCCCAGGTCCACCAAGCTGCCACTGCTGGGCCCCTGAGCAAGGCCCTTAACCCTCAATTGCTTCATTGTATAAAAGAAATTAGATCATTTATAAGTCACTCTAGATAAAGGCGTCTGCCAAATGCCAGAGTAAATGTAAATTCAGCCACTGTGTTATGAGAAGATCTATATGCACAGTCATTTTTTGCCTCTCAGATCTTAAAAGAAATTTGCCGTATTCAACAAACACTCAAAATCAATAACTGTGAAAGAAGTTGAATGAAGTGAGCAATGTTCACTGAAAACAATAAAAACATACTGTCTTAGGGCTGGAGGAAGTAGTATTGACTTTTTTCCCCTAAATCTATCCATACATAGCACCGTACACGAACGTTGGGGTAAGACCAAACTTCTGACTCAAACTGAGGATTGGACACATCACTACGCTGAGAATACTGGGCCTGCAGGTCATATCTCACCACCACCAAACATAATGTCCTTCATAGTCATACGCACACCATAGCACCATACTACACTACACTACAATATACATCACTATACTACAATGCAGTATACCACACTACACTTCACTGCACTACACTTACACTGTACTATACTGTATTATACTATACTATAAACTACAGTATCAAACCTGCTGCTCTACACACATGCAATTTGTTTGACAGTAGAACGTTTTTAGTAAGTGATAATTAGCTTGCGTTTGACACGGATGGTAATTAAAATCAGCAAACGCACAGATTGTGATGAAACTAGGTAAAATATCTGCAAGCACAACATACACTCACCTTATATCCAGAGAAGATAAATACACTTGCCATACTGAAATAAAATTTTTTACATGCAATCTTCTTCTTCTTCTTCTTCTTCTTCTTCTTCTTTCAGCTTTTCCCTTCAGGGGTCGCCACAGCGAATCATCTCTCTCCACCTATCCCTATCTTCTGCATCCTCAACACTTGCACCCACTAGCTTCATATCCTCATTAATTCCATCCATATACCTCCTCTTTGGCCTTCCTCTTTGCCTCCTGCCTGGCAGCTCTATGTCCAACATTCTCCTACCAATATACTCACTCTCCCTCCTCTGAACATGTCCAAACCATCTTAATCTGGCCTCCCTAACTTTGTCCCCCATGAGCTGTCCCTTTGATGTACTCGTTCCTAATCCTGTCCAATCTTGTCACTCCCAAAGAGAACCTCAACATCTTCAGCTCTGCTACCTCTAGCTCTGACTCCTGTCTCTTCCTCAGTGACACTGTCTCTAAACCATACAGCATGGCCGGTCTCACCACTGTCCTGTACACCTTCCCCTTGATTCTCGCTGATATTTTCCTGTCACACAGAACTCCCGACACCTTTCTCCACCCATTCCAACCTGCCTGCACTCGCTTCTTTACCTCTTAAAATTTTTTACATGCAAAATAAGGCAGAAATGTTGCTTACTAACGTACTGATTTTTTGTTGAGGCTGCAAACACAATGAGCTTCATCAGAAACTTTTTTTTTTAGAAGACTGTAAGGTTAATTCATATACACGTTCATTTCACTTAGTCTAGATTCATTAATTCACGTTATTTCATTACGTTAACTTCCATGTATTAGACTATTATGTTTCTGGGCAAACGAAAAACATAGGGAAAGTGCAAAGATGTAATCTGTAGACATAACAGGCAGCAGTGTTCAGAGCTAGAAAGCTAGACAGATTATAGAATTCATTCGCTGTTGTCGGGTTCATTGTGTTTTGTGAGCTATTAGCGCATACTGAGCTTCCTGCTAAATTGTTCTTTTCTGAAATAATAGGGTCATCAGCTGTTAGTAACTCTGCAGTAAATTTGCAGTAACATAGTTTCATATATTTTGATATCAATATTTTTACTGTTTTTATTTATAGTCAGTTTTGTCCTACTGAAAAGGCTTACAACTTAATGAGTGTTTTCCTCCTAAATTACCATCTGGTTTTTCAAAATTAAATTTCATTAAGGCAAATAAAAATCCATCTTTTATTGTGCTTCGCCAAAGAATTTCTTTTCAATCCGCTCCGAGTAATGAATACGATCCGTCTCTACCCCTTGATGCTTTAAGTGGAGCAAGAGCGTACGATCCACGTAACAGATTTTGAGCGTGAACCTTTTCACTACAGCATTACAGCATAAAGTACTCTAATGTTCAGTTCATGGTTCTCAGAAAAAAGAAAGCGTAAAGCTTGATAATGAAAAGACAAGACTGAACAGTATCCACTCTGAGCACTTTAGAATAAAGGAAGTAAACTCTAAATGGAGTTCAGGGGGAAAGGGCAGGTTTGACGTGCAGCCTGGCCAGCGGCGACACACCCAACTGCTCCACTGCTCATAACGTGAAGTGTCAGGAGAGATGAGCGGAGCACAGAGAAGACATGGATTAGGGCTCTAATGAGGGGTGCTGTGTCATGTAAAACATAGAGTAATTGAGAGCGAGAGAAAGGAAAATTCTAATTAAGGTTATAAATCACTCATGTCTGGATCCATTATCATAGCCATAGCTCTCTCGTGCAGGTTCCTGATCCTCCTTCCAAAAAAAGCTCAGCGACCACAGAGGGGACAGAACTATGAACTGATTAGTTAAAACTGAGGGCTGAAATCACTGGGATTTAAATGTATTAGTCTTGTGTGGGAGCTGATATGCATAAAATCAAGTTTATTGGCATGTAACATTGAGTTTATTTTACTTTTCACTGAAGTTGCTACAGACTGCTGAGTCAATAGATGTTTAATGGACATCCATCTGTTAGACATTATGCAAAATGGCTGTCACAGGTCTATAAAATAAACCGGGCAAAGCTAAAAGCAATACGGTAACAGGATATATTTCGCTGCGGGAATTCAAATGCTTGTTTTTAAAGGCACATTTTTTGTGTTTTTTACTTTTTGAGTCCTGTTAAAATTTACAAAGAAACCAGGTTCAAAAAGCGGTGAAGCTAACAGTCCAAACATGAATCAGGTTAAATTATTGTCAAGCATAATGGCACTGTTCTACTCTGCCTTGGCCTCCTTACCCTTCACTAAGCCACAGTTTTCGGCTCATCTTCCCTCTGGAGATGCACTAAACAGGAAGGCAGGGTACAGAGTGTGAGTGTACCACCAATAGGGGACTTGCAGGCTGTCAGGACATTCAATCTGACCTTTTTCAAGGTCATTAAAATGGAGAACACGAAGCAGGGAGCGCTTTTCGCTGCAACTTGGCCTTTAGTTTCTGCACAAAGGGCTGTTGTGTCTGCAGACGGCAACTGCAAGATCATATTATGGACTGTACGTTGAATGTGTACTTTTTAGAATCCTGAGATTTAAGCTCTTTAAAATATTGAGAAGGAGAATACAATAAGGGGTATTCAAGCCGGTCTTGATATTCACAAAGCACGCATCCCAGCGCAGCCATTTATATAGTGCATACAGTTGAAAGCGTCACATGATCCTGTTTCTTATCTTTCTGCTCCATGCATGGTGTATTCATTTATTTCTAATGCATAATGACCCAGAAATTAAATCCTATTGGACTACAGCGATTGCTGAATCGTCTGGGAAAAGCTTTGCCAATAAAAGAATCTTGTCAATAAAAGAAACCTTTTTGCTTTTATCATGTCAATGAAAGTTAATCTGAGCCAAGAATTTCTACTTGAGGATGCCATCTTCTCATTCAACAGTAGCAAGGATCTCTGAAAGGACACGAGAGGCTCAGCTGCACAACAGTTAAGATCAATAAAGGGTCACCAGGAACACAGTGTACTGTGTCATGTAAATGCATTGGGGCCCTTCACCTTGTAGACCGATCGATTTACAACCGTTCCCAGGCCTTCAGAAACCTCAATTGATTTCCCACTCTGTAACAATTACTGTGTATTAGCGTGCGTGTTACAGCAGCGCTGTAAGGCGTTGTAGAAGGGACAGACGATTTTAGGTTCGAGCCGTCAGTTTCAGCCCGTGGGTGGTGTGGAGGCAGTGTGGGGAAATGGATGGAAGAACGGGTTCATTTTTTACACTCGGCAGCACTGCTCTGCCATTGCTCAGGATTATGGCAGGCTGACAGCCCCCGCCTTTGTGAGGAGATTGATGCTATACAGGCCTCTGCAGACTGAGACAGTATATATAGCCTCAACCCTTTCTTGTTTGACTGAAGACTGTATTCTATTCTAACTCTATAATTAATTCTTATTCCAACACTTTTTTTTCCCCCTTTCAGAATAATGATCAATCTGAATTCATTCCAGCTCCTAAATAAAATAAAGAAAATGTCTAAAAACACTCGGCAGATCTCTAAGAAGCATTATATTCGTGTTGCTTAACTTTTCATTCGTGCCAAGATACCATGTGAAAGCCCTACTCAGGCAGAAGTGCTGCAATTCTATCAATTTCCACTTGAAGAGGTAAAAGGCACTACATGGGGATTACGTGTGGCTCGCAAGACAAAAATGTATTCCTTATTCCCCTCATGATGTAATGATTTCTTCATTTTATGCATTTTCAGCCAAGGACAAGACAGCCACGACAAGCCCAGCCTGATCACTGATGACCTCCTGACAGGTTGATCAGCACATGGAGTGCAGTCTATCAAGCAGTGTGAAAGAAACAGATAAAGCACATGATCCTTTCGAAGACTATACTCTATTCACCAGGCTGTAATCTTCTTCCGCTATCCCCCGCAGTCTTACAACCTGATACCGAAATCTGCTTCTGTTTACTAGTTATCCAGCCCAAGTGAAGACACCCTTAAGCAAGATTAAAAATGATCAATTTGGTATATTTCCCATATTTTCTTTTCCTATAAAAATACAAAATTAGTATTAGCAAAGCAGTAAAAAGCTGCAGGCTTGATAGATAGATAGATAGATAGATAGATAGATAGATAGATAGATAGATAGATAGATAGATAGATAGATAGATAGATAGATAGATAGATAGATAGATAGATAGATAGATACAACTTTATTGTCATTGCAAAGTATAGGCACATAGCAACGAAATAAAACCGTAGTACTAACAATAGAGCTGATTGAGTGCAAAATGTTTACAGATTGATGTTATGTCTGAAAACACAATTGTTCCTAGTGCATTTTTTAAATAAGAAGACAAACAAATGATATGCTTGGCTAAGAGTACTGTTGCTAGGCAACAGGCATACGTCAACATAAACTAGTTGATAACCTTGTAACTTTAGCTAGCTAGCATCTACAAATTTGAACCTGTGCTATCAGTTTTTTACTCTTTCCTTCTCTTTGGCTACAGACAGAACAAGCCCAGGGTGACAACTAATAAAAGCAAAGAAGAGGTTGGATTTATAGCACCTTCTTGCAAATAAATATCACAAGTCTGTTTTTAGCAAATGAGCTACAACTGGTGTTGGTTCTTACAGAACTCCTGCTGCTGTTTAATTTATCTGCTGCTCTTTTTGTTTAATACGCACTCAGCACGATCTGTTCTTTTTATGTAAAAAAAAACAAAAAAAATCTTGCACATTAAACATATTTGGAAATGAATTTCTCCTATATATAGCCACATAATCATCATTAAGGCATTTGGCTAAAACAATTTGTACAGGATTTTTTTTTTTTACTTCATTATGCTAAACTCTAGATAGCAACTCATCCTGTTGTACTCAAGCCAGTCTAACAGCTCTGTGGATACTGTACTGTACAGAAATAGGTCATCCGCATCAACATCCACACAATCCACACACACACACACACACACACACACACACACACACACACCTCAGATGCCCCTGTAAGCTTGCTACATGTGGTATAAGCGCGCCGTGTGGGGCTGAGAGAGCTCTTGATTAATCGTCGTTGTCGTCTGGTGTCAGCAGTGACGGCGCTGTGTTTCACTGGTCTATTTTGAAACGTCTTGCCTTCGCTGCGGTGACTAATTGCAATTCAAAGCAGACAGGAAACTGATCACTAAAACAATTACCCTGACTGAGTGAACTGTAACGTCTCTTATCGTTCGTATTTACATCCTGATTATATGTGTAGCTATGTGTTGTGATAAGCCATAGGAGGGAAGCGATACAAAGCCTATATGTGGGTGAGAGAGTAAAAGGCAAAGAGAGAACTGTAAACTGTTATATCCATGTTCGAGTCCAACTCCTGAGAGACCGAGGTGAGGGAGCAACACAGATCCACTCGCCCCCAGGAGGAAGGCCTCAGAGCTGGGGCTGCTTTTCAGATCTCATCCAGGCCATATTTTGCTGACAATCACTGAAACACAAACACAGTCTGACAACGGCAAATCCGTTTAACATACTTTTATGTCACACCGTATGATTTCGGCGAGAGACGGCCCCTTTAGTTGACTTTCAGACTGTCACTACAAGGTGGCGAGAGAAAACAAACCTGATTCGGTGACACTGTATGAGAGAGAGAGAGAGAGAGAGAGAGAGAGAGAGAGAGAGAGAGAGAGAGAGAGAGAGAGAGAGAGAGAGAGAGTGAGTGAGTGAGTGAGTGTCAGACAGAGAGACAGAGAGTGACAGAGAGAGAGATAGAAAGAGTCAGACAGACAGAGAGACAGAGGGTGAGAGAGAGAGAGAGAGAGAGAGAGAGAGAGAGTGTCAGACAGAGACAGACAGACCAAGAGAAACAGACAGAGAGAGAGATTGAGAGAGAGAGAGACAAACAGACAGACAGAGAGAGAGAGTCAGACAGACAGAGAGACAGAGGGTGAGAGAGGGAGAGAGAGAGTGTGAGTGAGTGAGTGAGTGAGAGAGTGAGTGAGTATCAGACAGAGAGGCAGACAGACAAAGAGAAACACAGAGAGGGAGAGAGAGAGAGAGAGAGAGTGTCAGACAGAGACAGACAGACCAAGAGAAACAGACAGAGAGAGAGATTGAGAGAGAGAGAGACAAACAGACAGACAGGGAGAGAGAGTCAGACAGACAGAGAGACAGAGGGTGAGAGAGGGAGAGAGAGAGTGTGAGTGAGTGAGTGAGTGAGAGAGTGAGTGAGTATCAGACAGAGAGGCAGACAGACAAAGAGAAACACAGAGAGGGAGAGAGAGAGAGAGAGAGAGACAGAGAGTGACAGGGAGACAGAGAAAGAGAGAGAGATAATGACCCTATAGTAACCATTTAACTTACAAATACCGCACTGAGATCGGACTGAGCATTCAATATTCATTAATGCTTCTGCTTTCCTGCATGTCAGAACATTCTAGTGCATTTAGGTCATCTGAATCTGATAACTAATTACATTAAATTTAATTGTGCACTTCACAAAAACATGCTGGAAGGTGAACTGCCTCTGTTAAATATTACAACTTAAACAAAGTTTTCAAGTGACCCATATATTTAGCTCCAAGTTTGTTGGTTAAAGTTAGTTTAGCAGATATATGTGTGTGTGTGTGTGTAAAAAGTGTAATTATTAATCATATTTCCATGCTAGCCAATGGAAAATGTGCTTAGGTAAGCTAGGTTTTATGCATTTATTCATGTTAGCATGTTGATGCAGTTGACAGGAAACAGTCAGTGACAGAAAAACCTGACTCCAAACACCACCAGCACTGACAAGCACATTCCTGAGAGAACCCTCAATCAAGTCACACTTTTTCCTCAACTTTTTTACAGTTTTTCTTTTTTACTTAGAACAGTTTTAGAACCTAGTGATTTTTGTTCATTGCATGTTCTCCCCATGCCTCGGGGGTTTCCTCCGGGTACTCCGGTTTCCTCCCCCGGTCCAAAGACACGCATTATAGGTTGATTGGCATCTCTAAATTGTCCGTAGTGTGTGATTGCGTGAGTGAATGAGAGTGTGTGTGTGTGCCCTGCAATGGGTTGGCACTCCATCCAGGGTGTATCCTGCCTTGATGCCCAATGACGCCTGAGATAGGCACAGGCTCCCCGTGACCCGAGAATAGATCAGATAAGCGGTAGACAATGAATGAATGAATGAATGAATGAATGAATGAATGATTCTTGTTCAAGCACATGTTACATTTCAAGCTTTCAAAATGACTTTTGGCTGAATAAATAACAGATGAATTCGCATTGATTTTTTTTTTTAACAGCCTTCTGTCAAAATCACACCAAATTATTGCAATAGCTAACGGTTACACTAGATTAGGCACTACTGATCGAGTGCTGCAGGATTGTGTCCTAAAATCCAGAAATGAGTTAGCATTTTATCACTTCCAGTTCTGTCGCCCTGAAGTCATTGGGTTTTTTTTAACAGGATTTTTGGTTAAATGTCTGAAATAAACTCTGTGCTAAACTCAAGCTCATACAGTTTTTAGGTTTTATTGTACGACATAAAATATATCAGTAATACCCTGCTTTTGAATGAGTTGCTAACAAGTGGCCAGAAAGGGACCACGGAGGTTGTCGGGGACATTAAAGGTCATCACGCTGAGCAGGAAGACTCATTAACTGCATATTGTTGTGTGTATACCTGTGTTCTTGCAAACTCAAACTTCTCATTCATTTCGATTCATCCACAAAAAGAGCACTGTGGATCCTTATAAGGGAGCAAAGAGTTGCCGTTAGCTTTGTAGTAGCGACATTGAAGTCATGTGACCGTGGTGTAGTTCGTTTATTGCCTTTTTACATAATTAGGCTTCAAAGTTGTGTTCATTTGTGAAGATTATCCTGATGAACAAAAGAAAAGAAATTTCTGCAATAATCCAAAAGCCAATGGAAAAATGCCTACAAAAATACATCATCCATGCAGCACTCTATAATACGACTCCACTTAAATTCCATTTAGAAAATCATTCTGTTTAGCTCATGTTAAATAGCGATCATTAGCCATAAGGAGGAATAACATTAATGGTAAGCAACTGGATGGTAAACATTTAATGATGTAGAAACATGGTAATATACAGATAGAAAGAAACAGAGGGAAAAAACGAAAAAAAAGGGAAAAGGAAAGAGCCTGAAGTGAATAAGAGGAGGTCTTTCAATCCAAACTTTGTGCAAGACGTTTAATGGTCCAGAGATTCGCGCCCAGCATCCCAGCAGCAGATGGTGAAGCATTCGGTCTGATTCTTGTTATGCTGCTTTTCTATTGTGTCTCTCGCTTCCTTTTTCTTCCACCCGCTATCTGTCTCTCGCTCTAACAACCTGCCCTGCATATCAAATGCCCCTCTGACACCTGTACAATCCATCCACTGACATCATCAAAGTAAGTAAAGGAGGGAACTCAATCCGTCCCACTATATAGACTACCGCTGTAGAGACAGAGAGTCATCTGGTTGCCATATGCTTCAACCCCATCCACACCACAGGTCATTAATGCCACTTCTTTAATTATTTAAGTTTAATTAACCTGTCTCTGTGGCTTCACTGGCTGCAGCCTGAGAGGAGTCTGACAGAGAGCACTTAGCCCTGCCAGAAACCCGTCCTTTGTTAGAAATGCAAAGCATTGGGCAGATCAGAGAGAAGAGATACTCTAATCTTTCTTAAACAACACAACAGACTACATGGATGTCCGACAAAACTGTTGGAAAGCGTCTCCGAGCCTGACAGATTGTCCTGGACTTGTGCCACTTTAGTGTTCTACTATGACCAAAAAAACCCCTAATGAAAGGACAGAGGGTTGAACTGCAGTCCAGAAGGCTCGCAGATATTAAGAACAAGTGCAATTGTATTAAACAAATTTAATACAATTGCATTCACTGATAAAAGTTTGAGTAAGACTACATAAACATAGTGTCATAGGGCTACATAACACTGTACCTTAGCAGTTCATCAGAACATCTTCTATCAGAACAACTGATAGAAACCTACATAAACATTTATTAAGGCTTTACACAATAAGAGAGAGCTGATAGAAGACATTTTTTGGGGCAGTGATAAAGGTGATCAAGTGGTTAAGGCTCTAGTTTGTTGATCAGGGTTGAAGCCCCAGCACCGCCAAGCTGCCATCGCCACCCCTCACTCCAGGAGCGCTGCATCATGGCTGACCCTGCGCTCTGACCCCAACCCTCTAAGGAAGGGTTATGCGAAGAAAGAATTTCACTGTGCTGTAATGTGTATGCGAAAAACTAAAGGCTACTTCCTTAAAACATCATGACAACTCATATGTTCGTTTGTCACATCACATGTAATCAGTGGTGATGGTAATTAGTGAAGGAGGTTTTCACACTGATGCATTGTTTTTAGCGCTATTGTACACAAGGCATCTCACCTCTTCTGTGTTCTACAACACTCCCCTGTCACTCATGCTTCACGTGTGTTATGGATAATAATAATGCCATAATCGGCACTTTACTTCCTGAACAAGTGTGGACACAAGCTGCGTTCGCATTCCAGTGCAACCGGACTCACGCCACCTCCTACAGTACCATGGTGCGCTTCCTGGTCCACATGACTGCTTTCATGTTAGCAATTTTTCACATGAACGCTGCCCTGTTTCAGACTAAACTGCCAAGAGTGTGTTTCTTATTTTAGCGTATAAGATTTTTTACAAATACTTTCCAATATACTTGGGCATGTCACAGTAACGACAGTTTATTTAAAATATTATTTTCTTTGGCCCTAAGTAAAGAGTTTGATTTTTATAGTTTTAAAACAACATGATGGCACAGTGGCAGTCATATGAAGAGTTTATATTGATTTCAAGACATTATAACCTACTTCAGCTCCAGAAAATGTCATAACACAGGATGTCAGGCTGCTTATTCAAGTTAACACAATAGTCTTGAGATTATACTGTCAGAATAAGCCTTTATGCATATTTATTTCATGCATTATATTACAGTATTTGCTGCAGCCACAGTAAGACGGTTATGCAATTGACATGTAACTTACTCTTAAGTACTTGCATTATATGAAACAAACAGCCAATTTAAAAAAAGGAAGAAAAAAAACTAAAAGGAAAATATCAAAGTCTTTTAATGAACTACATTCCATGACCTTTTACTGGCCTTTTTCTCAAACTAACATCCTCCGCTTACATACCGCTGCCTCTTGGGTAATGTGGTTAAAGGCCTATGCTGGCAATTTCTTTCTCTTTTTCTAGCATATTTTGTGCAGCTACTCCAGCTAAATACAATTACTGTACACAGCGGAGCGGAGCGCTGAGGATCCGCCGGGACTGCCAGTAAACAAGATGCAGTCAGGAGGTGCGAGAGAATTGTTCTACTGCTACCTAATTTAATTGGCGCAGCCTCCCTGGCCAGCCCCGGGTGACCATTACACACAATCCGTGTAGACGGTGTGGTTAAAACCGCTGGAGGCCACAGAGATTCATCTTATTTCTGTTATTTTCTCCCGACGGACGCTGTTTTCTCATTCTCTTTGTCACAAATGAAGACTACATTGAGATAGAGAAAGGTTATCTACTGCAGTGACAGGTTCATGAATGCTACAGCGGCAATACAGAATAAACAGAGATGGAAGCAGACAGGGAGTGACGTTACAGTTTCAGTGGCAGAGAGAGAGAGAGAGAGAGAGAGAGAGAGAGAGAGAGAGAGAGAGAGAGAGAGAGAGAGAGAGAGAGAGAGAGTGAGTCCATATGACCCCAACTCAGGCACAGAGCCAAAGATGCTCAGGTGTATGCTGGACAGAGACTAGAGACAGTGACCCAGCCATCACCTGCTGCTCCACTATAGCCTGGTGTGATTCTCCACTCAGCCAGCTATCATAACCTATCATCATCATCTCTACTGATTACAGTCTGTCTGGGAACAGAATGGCTACATGTCTGCTTTTCAGTCAAAAATTCCCAACAGATGCCACGGCTGGAACACACCAGGGATCTATTCTAGAGCGCATCATATTTTCTGTTTTCCTTCCAACTTGTTTCCTTTGCTAAAATCATCCGGTGACATATTTACCATAAATTGGTTATGGATGTGTCAGGGGATATTAGGCATTGGTGTCTCAGTGGAAATACTGCTTCATGCCGTGCATTTCTGTTTCTACTTGCTTGCCGAGTGCATGTGCAGAGTGTTAACGAGCTGATTTTCAGCTCTAAGTGCACTGTCCCGTTTTTATAGGAGGGCCTGACTGGCAATAATAAACCCCACTGGGCTCTGGTCCACCAGAACTGGAGTCCCACGTTGACAATAAACTAACCTACAAGCTTCCTCACTCTTCACCACAGCCAATCAGATGCATTTCCCACCTAGAGACACCCATCTTCTGTTTGAAGAGCTATAATGTCCCTTACCACCTACTGTGAGCTCTTAACCACTCAGCTCTGACAGACTCCTGACACCTTGGCTTACTGCTAATATAATAAAATAGCAGACATTTTTATTTAGGCTTATCCTAAAATCCTGTAAGTCTTGTAACATATAGACATCGACATATATATCTGTTGAAAGTGGCATAATAATCCTCTTTCTAAGAAGCACTGCTTCTGTTCCCACTGTGTTTAAAAGCAGCAAGCCCAGGCTTGAGCTTCAGGGATGGAGAAGACTTGCTTAATCCAGATGAGAGCTGTGCAGTCTGCTGTGTGTGTGTATATGCTGCTGTATTAGCATATGCTGTATCAGTAGCTGTTTAGAGCTCCAAATACACATCTAATTTAATCCCAAAATGGGCGTGGACTAATTTCTTTCTTTTTTTTATTATTTCTTTAATGAACAGCTATAAATTCACCTGCAGTGTCAGCATGGTGTGAATTCTGCCTTTGACAGTTCCTTAGTCTCAGCTATATCAATCAATTTTATAATTTATCTCCACTAGATATGTCTGTGAGCTTTTTTTTTTTTTTTTTATTCTACTCATGCAGTTACTGTAGCTGCTTGCAATATTTTGTAGCATATTTGATTAATTATATTTTCTAAAATATAAATGATATACACTACCAAAAAAATATCTTAGCAAGTGAAGAGATCTTGAATATAGAAAAAGGTCACTTTATAAGATTGTTATATAGCAAATAAGAGTGTTAAGCATACTCCGATCAGGCATAACATTATGACCACCTGCCAAATATTGTATTGGTCCCCCTTTTGCTGTCAAAACAGCCCTGACCCGTCATGCACTGTGTATTCTGACACCTTTCTATCAGAACCAGCATTAACTTCTTCAGCAATTTGAGCAACAGTAGCTCGTCTGTTGGATCGGATCACACGGGCCAGCCTTCTCTCCCCACGTGCATCAATGAGCCTTGGCTGCCCATGTCCCTGTCGCCGGTTCACCACTGTTCCTCCCTTGGACCACTTTTGATAGATACTGACCACTGCAGACCGGGAACACCCTGCAAGAGCTGCAGTTTTGGAGATGCTCTGATCCAGTTGTCTATCCCCCATCACAATTTGGTCCTTGTCAAACTCGCTCAAATCCTTACGCTTGCCCATTTTTCCTGCTTCTAACACATCAACTTTGAGGACAAAATGTTCACTTGCTGCCTAATATATCCCACCCACTAACAGGTGCCATGATGAGGAGATCATCAGTCTTATTCACTTCACCTCTCACTGCTCACAATGTTTTACCTGATCGGGTTTTCTGTGCATATTTATTGTATTGTATTATATCGGCAGGATATAAGCAAAATTATCTGCTAATACAATAAGACAATTCAAGCTTGAGATGAGTAAAAAATACCTTGCTATTTGTTTACAGTCTACTGCATAGAAATATTAGTTGCATTTGCTTATATATTTAAGATATTGTTACTTTGGAAGATGTTGTATCATTTTCTGTACTATGATGTAAATCACCGTGATTAAAACATTGAACGCTCCCAGTCCTGATGAACACCTTTCTAAAAGGTTTTCCGGAAATAAAGCACAGAAAACTCTGCAAGTCACATCGCAAATTTTGGAAAAAATTACAAAAAACTCCTGGAGAGACTAAATAGTGTGCCACTGGCTTCAGAGAGCAGCAAAGCACTTCATGCCAACATTATAGATATTTATTGCTAGTCATGTTCCTTGACCTTTCACATTAACCACATGGACCTGAGCCACCGTTGCCACAGTTTCCATCACACACACGCACACATACATACATACACACACGGCTGGCAGTGCACCTGTAATCAGCCCAGAGGAGTGCAGGTTTGTTACATAAGGAAGTAATGGAATTTGTTGAAAGGGCAGTTAGTTTTGTATTAGAGGATCCGTTCCCTAAACATATGCTTTTGAGCATCATTAGCAATATCGCTGATTTTCCATTATTATTTTAACAGTTTGAGATGAGACGTTTGGAAAAATATAAAAACACGCTTACCTATAGCGCAGAGACGCCGATCGGGCCAAGCAATGGCACGTGAGGAGAGAAGAAAGATAAAAAGACAATTAGCATAACTATCAATCACAGTTAGCATTCATCATAAATGTATCAACAGACATTAGAAATAACATACAGAAATACATTCTGATATGGGAATTACAATACAAATGACCATCATAATGTAGTGTAGGATGTGTATATAGGCATATACTATATATATATATATATATATATATATATATATATATATATATATATATAAAAAAATATAAAAAAAACACACAAACACACACAGTATCTCTCAGTTCTATTTTCTGTCGTCGATAGCATAAGGCAGAAGAATCTATTAGAAGAATTAGAAGAGTCTAATGTACCAGGATCTATTTATACAGTCGATATCATTAGCTACACCTACACTGCATCTACATAAGACCGTCATTACATACAAATGAAATACTTGCACAAAGTGTATTCCAGAAGTACCATTCATCCTGAGCTTGGGTTACGGAGGTATAAATGAGTGTGAATGTGTGTGTGTGTGTGTGTGGTGCCATGTGATGGACCGGAGTCTTATACAGGATGTATTTCTGCTGCACATCCACTCAATGTCCCCAGATCCATTATACCTCATGATCAGGGTAAACATATGACTAAAGATATAAATGTCGTGTGAATGTGTGCATTCTAAAATTGTAAAATTGTTCATTTATTTTGATATAAGATTGACATCATGTCGAATTTCTATCGACTTAATGACGAATTGCACGACCTATCTACAAATACCTCTTGAGTCAGGTGTTAAGACAGCTTTTAAAATGAATGAGTGTAGCATTTTGTGGCAGCTTCTGCAATAATACTCTATAGATGGTTAGGTGAAGGATCATAAAGAGGTCATGTAGATATGGTGTAGCTCTCAGTAGGTAGTTTACATGCAACTAAATAATCCGTTAGTAATCAGATTGATAGCTCAATTGGATTGAAAAGCATTCAGGTAAACACCTCAATTGCACCAATTGAGCTCCGAATGAAATTTCTATCGATTGAAAGGGGTGGTGAAAAAAGGGGGTGCTGAACAAATTAGCCATTTTAATCAATTACTTTCTTAACCAGATTCAAAAATACCTTGCACATGCGCAGTGCAGTGGTGGGTATGTTTACTTACAACCTACGTTTGATTAAGTTTTGTTCATAATTTATGTAACACTGCCATTAGACAGTCAACAGTATCTCCTGGATCCCCTGGTGATGTACGTAGCTAGGAGTTTTACCCAAATTCTAACCACAAAATTCGTGCATGCAAAAATGTAAGGTTTTTATTATGTCAGGCCGCCGGGAAAGAATTTGGTCTAATGCATAAAAAATTTCTAAATGTTTAGTTGAATCCAGAAACACTTATGTCTCATTAGTAAAGGCATGCTTTCTTAAAGGTGTGAATCAACACGAGTGATAATGCAAAGGACAGATTAAAGATGTCGAAGCCTATAAGACTTAGGATTTTGTTCTGTATAACCGAGAAAGGGTCATAAACTGATAGGAGGGACAGAGTGTGGTACAAACACAAACCATCCATCAACAATAAACTGTGCTTTCTCATAGCTGCAGCTTGTAGAGCTGAAAGTGAAAAGGTCAAGGCGAAGAAAAACAGAACTACTCCAGAATGCCTGCTCCATGCTAGCAACTCCATCTAGTCTGTCAGATGGTCAGCAGTAAGAACCAACAGGAGACGAGAAAAGGAAGCTTCCCTGCCACGATGGAATGGCGCCAACATTAAGGATATTGTGTGGCGTGTATGTGTGTCCAAAAGTCAGTATTAGAGAAGGGCAGGGTGTAAAGGGTCAGACATGCCTGGAGAACTGGAATCATTGTCACCTACTCTGCCAAGACCCAGCATGGCACCTAGATAGCCAGCAGCTAAAGGCCAGAGCACTGAGTGTGACCCTGAAACAGACATACAGCCAATGGCTCTGGCACAGAGCAGATAACTACTAAAGGTGTAAAAAGAGGACTTGAGGAAAAAAAACAGAGAGAGAATCAATTCAGACTTGCTTTTGAACTTCCTGAACTTAAACATGATTGAAAAAAAAGCCTTTTGATTGACGTTACTGTCACACTAGCGCAAGCAACAAGGCAACATTAGAGGCGAGATTTACACATGTATTTGGATAATACTAGCAAAATCCAAACAACTGATCCAAATGATTCATCCCCTAAATCCTATTGTGCATAAGGTTCGATGTTCCTTCACTTCCCCGCTCACAACTTTTACTCCTACCTTCAGTTAGTTCCCATTTATTGTTTATTAATTAAAAAAAAGGCGGGCACAGTGGCTTGGCGGATAGCACGTTTGCCTCACACCTCCAGGGTTGGGGGTTCGATTCCTGCCTCCGCCATGTGTGTGTGGAGTTTGCATGTTCTCCCCGTGCCTCGGGGGTTTCCTTCGGGTGCTCCGTTTTCCTCCCCCAGTCCAAAGACATGCATTGTAGGCTGATTGGTGTCTTTAAATTGTCCGTAGTGTGTGATTGCGTGAGTGTGTGTGTGTGCCCTGCGATGGGTTGGCACTCCATCCAGGGTGTATCCTGCCTTGATGCCCAATGACGCCCGAGATAGGCACAGGCTCCCCGTGACCCGAGAATAGATCGGTCAAGCGGCAGGCTATGATGAATCGCATGCCAGTTCTCCCCCTGGTGATCTGACAGGGAACTGTCCCAGTAGCTCCTGACACCTAGCGTAACATGCAACATTTGGCCACTACCAATTTTTTTGCAACAACAATACTGGTTTGTAAACAGCCATTACAGACAAACTACAAGTGTGACTTGCTAGCATTTAACCGCTTTTTTGTTAGCTATTCTTGTTATGGTGGGGCGGTGGTAGCTTAAGTGGTTAAGGCTCTGGGTCGTTGACTGGAAGATCAGGGGTTCAAGCCCCTGCACTGCCAAGCTGCCACCGTTGGGCCCTTGAGCAAGGCCCCCAACCCATGCTGCATCATGGCTGACCCTGCGCTCTGACCCCAACCTCCAAGGATGGGATATGTGAAGAAAAGAATTTCACTGTGCAGTAATGTATATGTGTGCCAGTAATGTACATAGTAAGTTAAGTCTCCACAATAAAAGAAAGAGAAATACCAATTATGTCTACAATTAAACCACGTATTCAGAAATGTTATTTTCTGAAATCTTGGGCACAGTGTGATATCCCACTAGCAGTGAACAATGCTAATGCTTTGTTAAACCCCAGAATTGCATCCGTTGGCTCCTTGTTCAGTTAGAAGCTGTAGCAATGAACCCCTTTGCATGTTTGTCATAGACGTCTGAACACAAGAAGTAGTAATCGACATTTGAGCAGCTCTGATTCCATGTTTGTTTGTCTGCTTTTCCACTCCATTAGAGAAACATTAATCAGCCCAAATGTGACATAACCTCTTTCTTTTCTCCTTAAATTTCTCATGGCTTTCAGATGGTGGTCGCATGAAGTGGAGAGGCTTGCTTCGAGAGATCCAAAGCTCCTCGGTTCAACATCATGGGCAGTTGCTGGCTCTTTCATTTGTGCTTTCCTCATCATTTCCATTGGCATGGCTATCAGGCTGGGCTGGCAGTGCCAATGCCAGGCAGCTTAGGGTTTTAGATTTGGCTGGCAATTCATTTCTCATCAAGAACCGTGATGCCTCAGCAAGAGGGCGAGGCTAAACTGCCCATTTCCAGCCGTGAACTGGTACCAGTGCCAATGCTAGGGGCCTCTTCTGAGTGGATCCGGTGCCAAATGGGACCCAGTGGTGCCCAAAAGCATGGTAAGGGAGAGAGGAAGACACTCAAATTTGGAGAACTGTACTACCAGTTGGAGTCATGTGGCTGGTGAGGAAGAGGTGACCTTTGGGTGTTGGACATCTATCATCTGTACTGATTAGCCAACTCAGCTGCATGAGTCAAAGTAATGTGTTTACAATCAGACAAAATATGAATAACTCTGCAATTACAATGCCATAAGTTTCCATATGATAACAAGTACACGGTTATATAATAATACTTCTGAGACTTTACAAGTACACCTTATGATTCAGGTCTGTACATATTTCTAGACCTTAAGAAAAGTGTTTGATTTTCCTGCTTTTATAATTTTTCAAATACTTAAGGAAGGCCCTGACACTGTAATAACAGAGTTAAGGTGCGTTTATACTCGAGAGCTGACAAAGTGACAGACGACCTTTTAATTTCTACGTACACACATGACAAATGGCCATGAGCTAAGTGTAACGTCTGGGCACCCCTGCCCTGTGCGGGGCTCGAACCCGGACCTCCATGGTGCTGTGTGCGCTGGTACGCTATGGAAAATAGGCCCATACGTGGGATTCAGCAAAGCGCTGCTTTATTTACATAAGCACAAGACAGGGGGAAACTAATCTAACTCAGACATAGAGTGGTTAAACTAAAGCAAAACTTAACCATACATAGACATGGTGACCTAAACAAAATTTGACATGACAACCAATGGACAGCTAAACACTAAACATTGACCGACAAAGACATGAACACCAGGATCCCTATTTATAGGGCTACACATTAAGGTCAATTAGGAACAGGTGACAACAGGATAGATCACAACAGGCAGGGAAACACACAGACACACGAGCAGGCCTCCGAGATTCGCCTGACAGCGCCCTCTCTGGGCCTGGCAGGGAACTGTCCAGCTACTCCTGACACTAAGTGACAGCATGACTGCTAAAGGGCCTTATTTAAATGATCTTTTACTAGTTAAAAGATATAAATAGATATACATATCTCTCTGATCAGTGTATGTAGCTAATACACTATAAACCATGAGAAGTTATGTGAACTTATTTGAACTTTTGTGAACTTGTCATGATAAGTTTGGGATATTGAACTGAACTTTCTAAGTTTTCAAACATTTAAACATAAAATAATCTATTGTCTTGACTGCTTCTGAGTTGAAACAAAGCTCATCTTTGTTTTTAACGTTGAGTTTACTTACATTTCTAAGACAGCAGGTAAACTTTTGTTTCTACTTTATCTGAAATGTATTAAATCGGTCACATTTAGCGGATGCTGTTATCCAGAGTGACTTCAAAAACACATCATGCTAGTTCACTAGGACAGGGACTGGGAATACTATAAACCATTTTGTGAGATCCAGTTGTTTTATATAATTGGAATGAATTAAAAACCAAATGAAGCAAGTGAGGCAACACAAACCCAAAAATGAATGCAAATTCTAAGTAACTAATAACTAATCATTCCATTAAAAATAGAAAACGGGGTATAAACAGAGGATGATCTGATCTGTCCGTGCATAGCCACAAGCTGTAAACAAATGCCTCAGCTGATGGAAGATTTAGCATTCATTTAACAATAGAGGTGAGGAGCAATTGTACAATTGTACACACACTCACACACCCATTCTTACACTGCAGACAATTTAGAGAGGCCAATCAGCCTACAATGCATGTCTTTGGACTGAGGGAGAAAACCAGAGTACCCAGAGGAAACAGGGAGAACCCTAGCCCCTAACCCTAGACAGGCAGAACCCTAATACCTAACCCTAGACAGGGAGAACCCTAAAACCTAGACAGGGAGAGCCCTAACCCTAGACAGGATGTACCCTCACCCCCTAGCCCCTAACCCTAGACAGGGAGAACCCTAGCCCCTAACCCTAGACAGGGAGAACCCTAGCCCCTAACCCTAGACAGGCAGAACCCTAGCCCCTAACCCTAGACAGGGAGAACCCTAATCCCTAACCCTAGACAGGGAGAACCCTAGCCCCTAAACCCAGACAGGGAGAACACTAATCCCTAACCCTAATCCCTAGACTGAAATGAAGTCCCCAACCCTGGGGGCTACCCACTAATAAATGTTATATTGTTATATCAGTCTTTCAGTTCATGCACACAGTGTCAGGAATGAGGGGTGCCTTTCAGGGTAAAAGCCAGTCCCAAATGCAGGGATAACAAAACAGGCACGACTTATTAATGAAATTAAGGAAAAACATGAACAGAAGACACTAGGTGACCCCAAGCAGGTACATGATAAGGCTACAAACCAAATCCAAGAAACAAAATACAGAACATGAGACAACCATTCAAAAACGACTCAAAGATGAGGATTCTGCGAACAACACGGCAAAGCTAAATAGGAAAGGTAATTACAAACACATAGGGAACAGGTGTATAGAGTCAGGAAGGAATCTATGGCTAAGGTGGAGCAAAGACATGTGAACACAGAACAAAGAAAAAAAAACAAACACATGGCACGAAAACATAAATACACTGACAGAACGCCCCCTAGTGTTCCGGCAGGGAAATATCCAAGCGAACCCAGATGCACAGCTGTCTGTGCATTTGAATCTTTATGGAGGTTTCAATTTATGCAAATCAGTTGTGCATACAGGTGCTTCATTAATAATTAATTAATAGGTGTTTGGTATTCATCCTTCATACACACCCAAGCATGAAGAAAACACATTTTACAAAAACTTTCATAAATCCAGTAGAAATGTTTAGTTACGTTTGGTTTAAAGAAACATTTGCATCTAACTTTACTAAAAGATATGTTTCCTGGATGCACATATTTGTTCTCCTTCGCAGCTGGAGAACCAATCAGTGAAACTTGCTGTGCTGCTTCTGGCTTGAGGTGTTCATTAGCCAAATAGAAAAGTGTTAGTGTTTTTCTACAAACAGATGGATTGCAAAGATAAAAAATTGTTTTAGGCTATTACTGACACTAGCCAGCATGCATTTCCCGTCAGAATATTTGTTTATAGCAGCAATATATCTGAAATATGCTCAAATCTGAAAGGTGTCTTGTTTTTTTGGGGAAGCAAATTGGTGATTTTTTATACATTATTGAGCTGGCTAGCAGGGACACCATGGTGAAGCGTGCTGTGAAGAGAATTTTGGTCACATTTGGTCTGTTAAAGAAAGAAATAAAATTTAAAAAAAATGATATTAAATCTGGTAATTGTGGTTGTTATAAAATATGCTGGCTTTTACAAGCAGCCCCATTTATGCCAATGCTTGCACTCGCACCTGTGCACACACACCATCGTTTGTTTTAGAGGCTAAAAAAACATGTTGCATTTTTTAAAATCCAATTGCTAAAAAAAAAAAAATCAAAAGATAAGCCTGGATTAATTGGACGTCCCTCCATACAGCAGGGTTTTACAAAGCTCAGCATGATTTTGAGGACACCTTCTGATTATCTGAGTTTAGAGCTTAATATTTAATAAGCGGAAATCCTAATAAATCTCCGTATCCTGAAACAACAGCGCTGCTTTCTCTAGCACCGGCTCATCGTCCTTGGACACTCAAGGAAGAGTAAAATAGCCAAGGAAGTCAGACAGACCCATTAGCGATGTGGTTTATAAAACGCATGGAAACCAGAAACAAAATCAGCACATCGATGAGCGCTCACTCAGCTTTCCCGCTGAAGCCGTTCATCTTACTCGGGATCAATACTTCAAACGACAGCACGAATGACTTTACGGATAATATAGCATCGTGTAACTGTAAACAGTTTTCTAGGGTTTCAAACTATTTCATGGGCCATTTAAGATAAAAAAGAACTGACATCAAAACACAAAAAGGAGCTCTAATGTCAGCAGAAAGGCAACTCCTGAGCGATGAAGATGCTGAACGTCCATGAAACAGTGATGGAATGATCTGGAGTATGACAGTGACTAAATTATGGCTTAGAAAATTACATCCATGCCCTGTTATGTGTCTCTCAGTAGTCAGGGTGGATGTCAATAATATTTGGAAAAGTAAAGGTATAAAATCCAGTAAAATTCCCCGAGTATGATTAAGTAACAGCGTAATCGAAGAAATCTAAGATAAAACAGTGCTAGAAAACAGCGACTGATTTTATTACCAACAATGCATGATTTAATGCTTTCTGAAAATTGGGGCAATTATTCTGATTTGAAGTGAACTTTAATAAATGAGAATTTGAACAAATTCCAACAAACAAGCTGGCCTTGGACTGTCTACAAGCTCAATAATTATAAATCTGTGCAATTCGTTGTGGCCTAATTTGCGTTTGCAATGGTAAGGCTAATACATTCATTAAGCCTTGCTGGAAGAAAGCTTGGGTCTAATTGTGCATGCCTGATGCGCACAATAATTCTGATAAATATGAGAACGGCTACGACTGTTAAAAATTAACCATCGAAATGCCTTGTTGTGCAAGCCAAAACAAAGCAATCATTCACGTCGCATGAAAAGACTGATGTTGTTTTGTTAGCAGGAACAGGAATTGCTGCATCAAAGTCAAACCACAGAGCAGGGAGACCTGACTGATTTGTTTCCTTTTCTCACCTAATAATTTGCAACGGAAATTTAATGGATATTGGGCATGAATATTACAACTAAAGCCAGAGAGCAGCATGCAAACAAAACAAACAAGACCAGTGTTAGCGAACATGACTTTGGCTTAATTAAAAGGAAATTAATTGAATAAAAATATGAATCAAATGCCAGTACTTTTGAACATGGATACAGAATTGATTGTTATTCCATGTACAAATGCATTTCAGCATGACTAAATGCAGCATGACTAATTTCCTCTCGCAGATTCTTTCTGTATTGCTTTAATTCTATGGTGCACTTTTCGTGGTCAAGCTTTAAGAGTACTTTATATTTTTAAAATCGACTACTGGGTGGTTCAACTGATTTGTTCTAGCTTGGTATTTAACATCCATCATGGGTGAATCACTCGTAAGTAGAGTGCTGAGTCAGATAGCAGATCACACTGACATTTTTATGTGTCTTAAATGCATTTCCTCTGACCACTGATGATTCCTTGAAGAGTTGCCAAAGACAAATATCTGCCAAATGCAATCCCATTGCTATGTTGAAAAAATATCAAAGCACAGAGTATGTGGTAGCTTAATGTTTAAGGTGTTGGAAAATTGTGGGTTTGAATCCCAGGTCCACCAAGCCTCCACTGCTGGGCCCCTGAGCAAGGGCCTTAACCCTCAAATTGGGATTTGAACTCACAACCCTCTGATAAGTAGTCCCTATGAAATGATACTAGCTATGAAATGAGTTACAGAAACTGGTAACGAGGTTGCAGTTTTGATGTCTGGGATGTAACAGGACACGCTGCCGTTCACACTGCATCTCACGCATCCCAACCTGCCTCCAGAATCGGTTTGAGTGATCAGATCACAGGAGACAATTGACCTCATTCACACCTATATCTATGTCTGTCCACTTGCGATCCGATCACATGAAACACATGTTAATTAGTCTGAGTGACTAGTTGGCTAATCAGTCTGATGTAAGCCCTGTAGCACAGTAGAATGAGGCTGGTTTAGACAGAGCGTGAATTATGCAGTGACATCCGATGTAGTCAGTCTGCTCTAATTCAATCCAATGCAATTGTAATTCGAGTCGATTTTATTTCAGTTGGACTTTCAACAAAGGACAAGGTCACAAAGCAGCTATATAGAAATATATAAATACAGGATGTATAAATTGTATTGTATAAATTTTTCCTAATGAGCAAGCCAGACTTGTTGATGACAAGAAAATACGATAGTGTGATTATAAATTCTAAATTTCACTTCTATATCTACACTATATTGGCAAATGTTTTGGGACACCACTTCAAATCATTGAATTCAGGTGTAGTCTTTCAGGGGTTGTGCTCGGCCCCGTAGTTCCAGTGAAAGGAACTCTTAATGCTTCAGCATAGCAAGACATTTTGGACAATTTCATGCTCCCAACTTTGTGGGAACAGTTTGGGGATGACCCCTTCCTGTTCCAACATGACTGCACACCAGTGCTTCAAGCATCATCATCATCATCATCATCATCCTTTTATCTGGAGCCAGGCTGCAGGGGCAGCAGTCTAAGCAGGGATGCCCAGACTTCCCTCTCCCTAAACACTTCCTCCAGCTCTTCCGGAGGGATCCAGAGGTGTTCCCAGGTCAGCCGAGAGAAATAGTCTCTCCAGCGTGTCCTAGGTCTTCCCCGGGGTCTCTTCGCGGTGGGGCATGCCCGGAACACCTCCCCAGGGAGATGTCTATGAGGCATCTGAAACAGATGCCCGAGCCACCTCAACTGTCCCCTTTCGATGTGGAAGAGCAGTGGCTCTACTCCGAGCTCCTCCCGGATGACAGAGCTCCTTACCCTATCTCTAAGGGAGCGCCCCGCCACCGTACGGAGGAAGCTCATTTCGGCTGCTTGTATCCGGGATCTTATCCTTTCGGTCATGACCCAGAGATCAGGACCATAGTTGAGAGTAGGAACGTAGGTTGACTGATAAATTGACTGGTAAAACCCTCTTCACCAAAACAGACTGGTACATAGACCGCATTACTGTTGCCGCTGCACTGATCCGTCTGTCAATCTCACGGTCCATCCTTTCCTCACTTGTAAACAAGACCCCGCGATACTTAAACTTCTCCACTCCAGTGCTCAAAGCAAGGTCCATAAAGACATGGATGAGCGAGTTTGGTGTGGGGGAACTTGACTGGCCTGCACAGAGTCCTGACCTCAACCCCATAGAACACCTTTGGGATGAATTAGAGTGGAGATTGCGAGCCAGGCCTTCTCGTCCAACATGCTTGAGTGCTTGACCTCACAAATGCGCTTCTAGAGGAAAGGTCAAAAATTCCCACAAACACACTCCTAAGCCTTGTGGAAAGCCTTCCAAGAAGAGTTGATGCTGTTATAGCTGCAAAGGGCGGGACAATGCCATATTACATTCATGTGCATGTAAAGGCGGACATTCCAAAACTTTTGGCAACAGTGTATGTGATATATGGTGAAAAAAGTGCAATTATGTAACCAGGAAATACATTCTAGTTTTAACATGAACATGAGACTTGAACTGTTCTTGGCAATTGCAGTGCTATTGATATCACAATTGGAGTCCTGAGCCATCTTCATATAACTGTTGTTGTGGAAGTTTGGAGAAAATAGCACACTGGTAGCCACGGCCAAGAGGAAAAAGATTTACAATTTATTTGCACTGCTTTGCAACAGGACCGAACGCTCTCTATGAAACATGAAAGAGGAAGGGCCTCGGCCATTTGCTACACTGAGTATTTATAATCAGGATTAAAACAGAAAAACAAAGCCAGGAAAACATTGTAAATCATTGGCTACATCAGGACAACCTTACCAAGTCTTAGCCTTGAGTCTCACCATCTCGTCTCCTCTGGTCATGTACACAGAAGGTCAGAATTTCTTATTCACAAACAACTTCTTGCAAAATTTTCCATCACATTGTTCATATTAATTGTGATCCAAAGCCATCTTCCTGCTTTAACTGGTACTATCCACAGTATCACTTGCCAAAGCCAACAAGCTCAAGCTAGCATTAGTGGATAGCCAGGGTCTCATATTCCAGCACTACTCCACAGCCTGCACTCTAAAATCTAAACCTCACTTTAGCTAAAGCTAAAGCTTCACTTACTCACATAATGTCCATGTTACTATGATAAATATATTTATTCAACGTCATGTATATATTTCTGGATATTTCTAGTTTTTGTGTTGTCGAAGTGTTTGATTATAGCTGATTTTATTCTTTTTAATCAAAAGCTGCTCCATCTTTGTTGTTTTGCATTAACAACACTCCTTCACTGCATGAGTCACAGCATGGAGACGGACGTGCCGAGATTTCACGAATAGTGCATGAATTAACTTAGTCTTTATGCAGTATTTAGTATGTATATTATACCAAATATGTTCCTAATAAAAACAGGAATTAACTATGGGGGCATTTTTTTGCCTTTGCATTTAAAATTTCTTGGGGTATTTTGCTGTTTCTCTGTGACATGTTTTGCCGAGTCCTTATTAATTTCTGAGAATGTAATTTCTGCACTATGATTGGTCTGCTTATATATGTAAGTGTTTTGTAGTCACATATTTTAGCCAATCTAGAAAGCAATGGGTAGAATAAAAAAAGAAAAAAGTAGAATATTTTGCTTTCAAAAAATTTTTCAAAAAATGGATATACTTTAATAAATAAAAAAAACCTGAAAAAAGTATTTCAGTTGAGTAACACAACATTAAACTTAGAAATGAAGACAGAAATATTATATTATTTAACTAAAAAATAAATAAATAAAGTGTTGACAAATTGTGGTTTAAGAGGAATTTAAATAAATAAGTAAAATGAGTAAATAAATTAATATTTTTTTTAATTAATATGTTTTATTAGATAATGTTAAAAAAATAAATAAACATTTAATTTGTATTTATTAATTTAATTTTTTTTATCATCAATTTAAATAGGATATAATCCCCTCACACCACACCTTTGTTGATTACCTAATTTAAATAAATACAAAATTAAATAAATAAATATTTTTTTATTTATTCAAGTTTTTTTTAAATTTTTCAATAAATAAATAAACCATTCACACCACACCTTTATTGATTATATAATTTCAATAAATAAAAAAATGAATATCTATCCATCTATCTAATTAATTGATAATTTTATATTTATTTCAATAAATCAGTAAACCCTTCACACCATACCTTTGTCGATTATCTAATTTAAATCAATACGATTTTTTATATTTATTTATTTAAATAAATAAATAAACCCTTCACACCAAACCTTTGTTGATTACATAATTTAAATAAATATCTATCTATCATTTTATATTTATTTCAATAAATCAGTAAACCCTTCACACCACACCTTTGTCGATTATCTAATTTAAATCAATGCAATTTTTTATATTTATACCACACCTTTGTTGATCCTATAACATCACGCACAGCTGGGTTTTATTCAACTAGACTTCTGATACCTCACTGTTGAACTTATTAATTAATGAACTTGTCTGATTACTCGGACCCACCCCTACCTAAACAGTAGCAATCAACACAGTAATTTCTACAAGCTGCAAAAGGGGCTGCACTTCACAAAACCCTGTGCTGTTCAGGAAAAAAACCCCACTTCGATTACATGAGAATAATGACGTTAATTTACACGAACACAAGCTCAGACGCTGCATCTCCAAACAGAACACTTTATACAGTGATTTTATGTACAGGACCTCTCTTGGTTGTAACTCTTTATATCTTTTTCCTGCCTCGAGGGATGAGAAAAAGTGAGGAATCCAAATAACTGCTACTGTGCTTGAGCTTTGTTCAGGCATCATGTTAGCTTCCTCTACTACATCACCATAATTTAGCCAGAAGACAGAAATCTGCACTCAGACACAACAGCAAGTGATTTATCGCGTTTCAGCCATGAGAGGAACTCCTCCAGAAGAATAAAGAGGCTGGATAATGGATTACAGAAGAGGCAGGACAGATTACTGATGCAACTCGTGCTAAATTCACGCTTTGGTGCCAGCTGTCTATAGTATTCTTGCTCTACGCTAACGGCAAACATGACAAGATTTACACGAATACATGCAAAATATTCCCTGATTATATCTAAAAGAAAACAGGCAGAAATGCTTCAGTAATATGCGACATGAGCCTGGGACATGAGACATGATTTATCTCCTGGAAGGAGATAAATAAATAAATAAATAAAGGATAAATAAAAGCAGCACATACTTTTAGAAATAGCCATATTAAGAATTTGGGTTTAAGAATTACAAATGAGGGCACTGATCCAAGAGTCGGCCATTTTTTTTAAGGGCTGTCTCTTAAAAATATGTCAAAATCCTTCCAGCGAACCTTACTTTCTAACAAAATCCCACAATGCACCTCAAATAACCAGGAAGCATCGACGCCCATTTTGTTCCTTTACTGGAAATGATGTCATATTTTCTGAAGCCTCAGCTTTATTTAATAAAAAAAAAATGAAATAAATAGGATGATCTCTGTCAACTCTCAGCTTGTTATCATTGCTGTAGCTCTCAAATGATTACTGACTTTATTCGACGTTCTATATCCGTTTCTTTGACTACAGCTTTAATGATTAAAAAAAATTAAAAGTAGCATGACAGATTTGCGATTAGTTAAGCGCACACATTTATGTCAAATGTATACAACTATTTTACAACTATCACATGCAGACTTTTACACAGCAGAAGAACACTATGATTTCATGACACTCTAAGAGTCATGGTGACTCCATTGAGGTGTGAATGCAGTAGTTATGTAAGGTAGCACTTGGTATGAGCCTTTATTTTATACAGGTTTATGACTATTAACTGAAAAGTCATAAGGAGGCTTACAGGCATTTGAACACCACCAAAGATAAAGGTATAGGTTTATTTAAGATTGTTTGGAGATAGGATAAGATTCTTTGTCTCCTTCACATTTTTGCCCATTTATGTTGCCCAAATCTCTAATACATTGTGAGCAGTGCCAGGTGAAGTGAATAACGCTGATGATCTCCTCATCATGGCACCTGTTAGTGGGTGGGATATATTAGGCAGCAAGTGAACATTTTGTCCTCAAAGTTGATGTGTTAGAAGCAGGAAAAATGGACAAGCGTAAGGATTTGAGCGAGTTTGACGAAGGGCCAAATTGTGATGGCTAGACCACTGGATCAGAACATCTCCAAAACTGCAGCTCTTGTGGGGTGTTCCCGGTCTGCAGTGGTCAGTATCTATCATAAGTGGTCCAAGGAAGGAACAGTGGTGAACTGTAGACAGGGTCATGGGCGGCCAAGGCTCATTGCTGTAGGAGGGGAGACCTGTGTGGTCCGATCCAACAGACGAGCTACTGTTGCTTAAATTGCTGAAGAAGTTAATGCTGGTTCTGATAGAAAGGTGTCAGAATACACAGTGCATGATGGGTCAGGGCTGTTTTGGCAGCAAAAGGGGGACCAACACAATATTAGGCAGGTGGACATAATGATCAGTGTATAGTTAACTGATATTAAATGGACAGTTATATAATTACAGCCCCCACATTTTAAACTGGGTTTTAGTTCACATTTGTGAACTCAAAACATCCTCTATTCTTCTCAGTAGTGAATACATTTGCCTCACACCTCCAGGGTTGGAGGTTCAATTCCCCTGCACAGAGCTTGTATGTTTTTCCTGTGCTTCCAGGGTTCCCTCTGAGTACTCCAGTTTCCTCCCACAGTCCAAATAAATGAGGAAGATGGAGATGGTTTGGACCGCAATAAAATGCACCGTAGTTGTTCATAGTGTGTGAAAAGGTGTGTGTGTGTGTGTATGTATATGTGATGAGTCAGCACCCTGTCCTGGGTGTCCCCTGCCTTGTACCGAGAGTCCCCTGGGAGAGACTCCAAGCTCGTTGTGATCCTGTGTAGGATAAGCAGTAGAGAATATGAATGGGTGGATGAATGAAAGGATGGATGGATCTTCTTTATTCACCTTGAATAGAGAAAGAGAGATTGCAGCGTCAGTGCATCGTTCAAGCTTCGTTCAAGCTGGAAAATTGATTGGAACCAGAAGAATACTAATGTGATGTAGGGGAGGGCCGGGGCAGACGGGGCGGGGTGGAAGGAAGTGTCAGTTCATATCAGTTCGTAGCATTCTGCAAATAATTTATATATTAAAAACTTCTGCTATAATTGGTAAGATAAATTGAAAAATTCTTTTTTAACTGTACATGTGCAATGGAGTTCTAATGACTAAAACATCATTTAAACCTAGAGGGCTAAAGTGAATAATAACTGCAGAATAAAAAAGTGAATAAAAATTGCTCTTACCAACTAAAACAACATTTTTTTTAATCCTGCCAAAATGAACATTGGTGTTTTGCGAGTGCTGTGTCGCTGGGATAAAAGCCAGAAGAACAGATGGGAAGGACAGAGGAGAGCCATTTGCTGGGGAAGCAGCCAGGCTCTCCCACCATGGGCCACATGGAGCGGTCAGTCGAAAGGAGCTCCATCCTTTTCATCCTTCAAAACATGTCTTCATAAAAGGAGATATGCATATGCCAGTGATTAATTAATGCAAGCATTTAAACTACACCTAGCATAATGTGAAGCTAGATACCTATGTGGTGTGTGTTATTTATTTATTAATTTATTTATTTTTGGTGTGTCGGTGTCCTGCAGCGTGCCCGCCGTTTCGCTCTACCGAGAGCGTGGATTAATCGTATATTCAACACGGTATGCACGACGACGACAAGAAATATGGATTGGGCAATCTAAATGAGATCGTAAAATATCAAACTGCAGAGGACGGATATATATTTCCTCATTCGATGCAGGCGCTCGTGTTTATCATCCTCTCACTAAAGCCATTCTCTCTCCTTCACTCTCTGTCCTGCCCTTGAGGGAAGGAAATTAGCCACAATGATTTACTTGAACTTAAAGCAGCATGTCTTCAGGGACACTCTGCCTCTAATGAACTCATTTACCTTGCTTTAATCACAAATTCACAGCTTGGTCTCTGTGTTCCCCCGACACACTCAACAAATCGCGCTGCCCTGATATCCGGGAGCCACAGTGCCGCCTTACTCCCACTGCACGCTGAAAGTTTGCTGAGTTGGAAGGATTTTCAATGAGGTTCAGATTAAATTGCAGTTCAAAGCTCCTTTGTTTTGCTCCCTAGCATTTATTTGTGTCCGTCTAAAGCGCCACGGAACCATAAGTTACTTGTATTGATATTTCTGTCAGCATGTCAGATCAGTGTTCCAAATCAGCCTGAGCGATGGAGGGCTAAACAATAAAGGAAGGTATATAAAATGTCACGCTTGGCATTATTTCCCTTGTGAAAGGGTAGAGGAACTACGCTTAATTAATCCCTCTACAACAGAGCTAAAGTTAGTCTTATAGCTTGGCATCCTCTTTTCCACTGCAGTGGAGTTAATAGTCATTATCTTGTCTTTGCCTTGCCGAGGATGTCTCTCTTTCCCTCTCAGACACTGATCTGCAAGCCATGTTGTAACTAGCTCCAAGTGCAACAATTGAAATCTCTTGCTTCCAACATAAGCCTAATGTAATCTGGGGCTAGCAGTCCAATAGTTCAACTAAACATGCTAATGTGGTTAGCAATGAATGAAAGCTATTAGCCACCAAATAACATGTCATTTGCATAGCACTAATCGGTGGCAATTTGCTTTCACTCACTAGTAACAACATTAGCATTTTTGACTAAATTGGTCCTTTACTCCTGGCAAATAACTCCCTACATATCTCAGCACATTAGGTTAGCATACACTAAAGAACAAACACTAAATTCATTATTCATGTACACCAGGAAGGTATGTGCCGCTTTCATCCAGTGAAATATAGCCATTTTGTCAAGTTACATGATCATTCATTTCCCGCTTATTAGCATTTAAGACCAAGATACACACAATAAAGAGACAGAAGCTACATGTCTGTCAGGAAAAAGTTGAATATTAGCTAATTCCTGAACACAATGAAAGGCTGCTAAGTGGTTTGCTAATGTCATACAAGCTGTCATGTGTGTTACTATTTTATTCAAATAATTAAGTCGTATAATGTCTGTGTCATGCTAATGCTTTATGTTCAGTTCTGAAAAGAGATTTAACAGGCTAACAGCTAATTACAGCCAGAAGGGCTCATAAAAGGGCTCGGGCTAACACAATACACGCGAGGAAAAAGCTTTTAGTTTTTAACATGTTATAGTCACAAATGTTTGTTTATTTTTTTATTTATCATGAACAAATCAGTTTTTTCAGGTCACAGTTCAAAAGAAATCAAGCATTTTAAGATATTCACCTAGACTGAAATTTCACCAACATGTTTTGACTGGTTTTGTTGCACTAATTATTAAACATTTTCGTTGCACTTGATATTAATGAAATAATGAAAAACGGTGTGATAATATGAAATTTTATCGACCTGAAAAATGCTTTCGGCTGCTCCCTGTTCGGGGTCGCCACAGCGGACCAACTGGTCCGCACAACAACTTGGCAAATGTTTTACGCCGGATGCCCTTCCTGACGCAACCCTCCCATTTTTCCGGGCTTGGGACTGGCACTGCATCCAGTGGCTGGGGTTGAGGCATTGGCTGGGAATCGAACCCGGGCCTTCCGCATGATAGGCGAGAAAACTACCACTGATTTCCCAAAAAACATTGATCCCATTACAAAGTGGCTTGAAGATGACTATTTTACAGGGCGTAAATCTGGCATAAAGCTTTGCTGAGAAAAAAAAAAAAAAGAGAAAAAAAAACCTGCCAAGACTCATGGCGTGACCTTCTCCTGAGCATCCGGTTCAGCCACTTTCATGCTGAGGAGAGATTTCACTTGCCACGTGTTGGCCATCTAGGCACAAAATTGAATGAGAGCATGGGTGGATTATCCACACAATCCCGCTTAAGCAGCTGGGAATCCTTTCAAAAACTGAAATGACTGTCAATTCTGAGCCGTATTTTCAGTCACTGATTCCTCCTTCAAACACAGCACCAGGCAGCACCATTGAAAGGGATGGATGAGACAGAGGAATAACCTGCTGAGAACAATGCAATATAATAAGCCAATTTAAATAGCTTTTATATTCAGTTAGGTCCATAAGTATTTGGGCATTAGCTGTCTATCACAGTATTTGGGGTTGAAAATGAAGGAATGTACAGTATATAAGCCTTGCTGCTTTCATTTTAGGGTATTTATATTCAAGTTGGGCGAACTGTATAGGAATGATCTCAGTATGAATCCAAACAGCTGTCACTGCCCACAAGCAAGCCATCATTAACATTAGGTGTGACTATTTGGTACGTTCTTAAACAGTGAACAAAGGAAACAACTGTGGAATATGACAGGACAATTCGTTCTCTGGTGAAGAATCTTCAAAACAGCTGGACAGATCAACACCACCCTCCAGGAGATGGGTGTATCAGTGTCAAAGTCAACAATCAAGAGAAGACTTTATCAGAGGAAATATAGATGCTTTACCACAAGATAGTAAGCCAAAACAGGAGAAACAGAAAGCTTTGCAAACAGTTTGTTGAAACTTTTAATCGGCTAAAGAAAAATCCAGTGGATAGACGAGGTAAAGGTCAACTTGTAGCATGTATGATGGGAAGAGAAGTGCTCGTGATTCGAAGCACACCATCTCACATTAAGGCATGGACATGTCTGACTGCCAGTGGAACTGGTTCCTTTTTAATACATTGATGAGACAGGTTGAATTCTGAAGTGTATAATGCTCTATATATTATCTGCTCAGATTTATCCAAATGCTTCAAAACCCACTCCTTGGCTCTTCGTACCGTAGATGGACAATGAGCCGAATCTTTTGAAAGCAACCCACGACTTGTCTAAGGCAAAGAAGAGACATGTTCTGCAACGACAAGTCATTCACTTGTCCTGAATCCGACTGAGCTAGCGTTTTACTTGCTGAAGACAAAACTCAAGGCGACACACACCAAGAACCAGCAGGAACTGAAGACAGCTGAAGAAATCACATTTCACTGTACTGAAAGAAAGTAATAAGCAACGAGTAAGTAATAAATTCAGCCGTTTTTAAATGAAGCAAATCCTGTTTTATATTCCACTTCAATCCCAAATAGCAATCTAAAAAAAATAACAGCTTAGATTGTCGGTTTCTAGGAGTGTGTAATGTTTTTTTTGTTAAACAACCTGACAAACAACATAAGCAACAATGCCGCTATTATAAAGAAGTGACAAAAATAGACATTTCCCCATTATATTTCTTTATTTTCTCATATGTATTTAAATTTCCTTTATATTTTTACTGCTGACGTCTGTCTGTTCTGGTTGATGAGATCGATAAGGGGACATGTGCACTTAAAGTAAATTGAATCCTTGTTGTGAGGCACAGGAAATAGAAATGCGAGTGTCTTTCATTTCAAAAGAAAGACTGCTCTACCTCTTTTCACACAGAGATAAACCAAGAGCGCACTGTAGAAAATGACTTTCCTCGAGGCCTCCTGGTGAAACCCCATATGTTTTTAAAGGCTGAAATATAAAACACATATTTCAGAGGGGAATGACTACACATCCTTCTCTTCCAAAATAAATGATTGAATAAGTGCATTGAAGAAAAAAAAAGGCCAGACTGAAAAGCCTGATGTGGGTCTCATCATCACTTTGAATAAGTAGCCGTTAAAGCTACTCAGTAGGGTGATATATCATAAGCGTCAGGGAAGAGAATCTGTGCCATCTGAAGATGATCCTGATTATCCAGCAAGCCATCTTTCTTTAGTCATTATAACTGTTCTGAGCTAATTGAACTACATTTAAACCAATTCTCTGAGTCTATTATGAGCTTTCTCTATAGATTGTTAGATTAATTTTCTAGGAAGCAGCATGATCATTGACTGAAAGTGCATCTGCATGAGCAGGTTCAAATCATGAAAACATCATCTGTTCTTGCTGCCACGTCTTTAGCGCCGATAAATGTTCAATGGCATTATATCATGGAATCAATAGGTAATTAGATTGGACATTAGATGAGATGTATGATATGTTCGGTGCAGCCATCAGATCTGGTCTCCAATGCATCTATAGAGCTTCCCTTAAATTGTCTGAGGTCATCCATCCATCCATCCATCCATCCATCCATCCCCTGTAACCTCTTTATCCTGGTCTAGTGGATCTCAGGAACACAGCTAGGTGGTGGGAATACATCATGGATGGGATGCCAGTACAATGGAAAGAACATGCAAAACTCCACACAGACATTAATGCAAGTTCAGAATCAAACCTTTGTCCATGGACCCATGAGGTAGTGATGCCTCCCACTGAGCCACCTTTCCCTTGATTAAATAATCATAGCACATATTCTCGCTATAGCATCCCGACGTGCCCTCTGAGGAACCCCACCATGCTCAGGTACAATCAGTATAATTATGGCCTTTTGTTGGCCTATAAAGTCAGACCTACCATCAGTGTTAAAGATACAGCAGTAAAAATATTCAAATATTTAAATGTGCTCACTACCCATCATGCCCCTAATATAAATATCTTATACAGAAGAGGAGCAGGAAAAAGAAGTCGTGTGTGATATACGAGCAGAGGAAAGTTTGTTCTGTCCAAACAGGTGTTGATCAATCGATAGGGTGAATGAAATGAGATGGATGATGATACACCATCAGTGGTACTTCTCTTAGATAAGTGACCACAATTTTTTTTAATGTAAATGCATACATACAAGAAATAATTTAAATAAATGCCTGGAATTCTATTTCACACTATTTCTGTAGTCTGCACTGATGGTTATCAGCATGTCAAGACCCTAACCATAAGGCATTCATCTTCAGTAAGTATAAGAAATGAATACACTCTTGATGGGAAACCAGTCTATTACATGGCACCATGTGGGTTATGAGCAATTTAGGGACACTAATCCATCTACCAGCCTGTTTTTAGTAGGTTGGAGGAGAACTGTGATTCAAATAGATACTCAAGGGGGAAAAAAATGCACAGGCAGTAAGGCGCAATTAGTAAGAAGTAACTGCCGTAACTGCCCTACTGACATCATCCTTCTATGCCATCACTATAGCAACTCCACCAACACAAAAACAAATCATTTAGATTTTCATTAGCCGTAAAAAACACCGACCGAGGATAGTCATCAGCTCTGCATTATAAATTCCTTCTTATGAAACTTAATTGCGAGCAAATAACGCAACAACAAGAGGCCTTGTATCCAAGTGCTAATTAACTTAATTCAGTGGCTTAACAACTCTATCTACATACAAGAGCCTAACTTCGGCTCGACGTCCTCATCGACTGTCCTGCTATAATGAGCTGAGCGGGTAGACCTCCAGCGCTGTTTATTAGCTCTGATAGAATAAGTTCCTCCAGGACACCCACTTTCATAAATCAATCTGCAGAAATTGATTGTTTAGTTTCACATCAACTCCCACATTCGCACTCGATCCCATGCCCATTGCTCCAGATGGCTGTTTGAGCGTTTTCTGGTTTTTATACAGGGTGTCACTTCTCTCTGGCGGGAGACCAATCTTACCATCATCTACAAGAGACAGGTCCAAGAAAGAGAAAAAAAGATTTGGCACTTATCCTCCTAAAAAGATTGTGAGTTAATTATGCTTGCCTGCAGCTATAGTAATGAAAATATTGGGCCATTATGGATTTTCACTCAAATTTAATAGGGTTACTGTACTGTGGCTGGACTGATATTTGGTCTCCTAACATGCAGATTTAAAGAAATGACTAAAGCTGTGGATATAAGCATTGCTTCTTCCAAATGGTCAATTTTCTATATTAATGACAGTATGGGCCAGCGAGAAGGTTAAAATGCTTCTGTTCTAGTCCGGGTTCAGGGAATCCAGTCGATCATATGAGACCCTTAAAATCAGAGCAAGCTACAACTTTAATGCTGTCTGGTACAGGTCAGAGGAAAGATCTTCGTCTCTTCCAAAAAACATGAGTCAGAGCCAGAGGTGACTATCTGTGAAATAATTCTCTAAGATCTTAAGCCAGTCTATGTAGAGTCAGGCCCGGGTGGCTGCTCTGGCCGAGGGCAGATCATTTGAGAGGTGATTAAACATGGATTAGATGCACTGTAACACTGCACTCGATCAGATAGGAAAAGGGATAAGACAAGAAGACACAAGTGACTAACAAAAAACACACAAGGCAAGTGCAATGTCTACAATTAAGGAATACAGCACTTGGGGTGGGGTGGGGGGTATTATAGTAAATAATCAGTGATAAGTTGGTGTGATGTGTATGTGTGTGTGTGTGGAGGGGGTGGGGGTTACCGGTACACTGGTGTTCCAGTCTGCCAGTGAACTGGAAATCAACTTATAATACTAATTTTCAATCAGTTTAAACAAATGAATTAATTTATCAGCACAAGTATGATATAAAATGAGTCAGGATTTAGTGTGAGATGTTTTTACCTCTGTATAGAAATAACAGATAACCTTACACAGGTTGAAGATAAAGTCTTCATATTTTAGATGCTTATGTATAAGCACCTCAGAAAGCAGAAATGGGTTTAAAATCATTATTTACTTGAAAGATAGAAACATTTGCGTGAAAAACAACAACAATATATTGCACCTTGTATGCGAGATAAAAACAGAACTGCTTATGAAAGTCTTTACTACAAATTCCAAAATCACGACTGAACATGAGCACCCCAAAACTCCATTCCATTTAAAGGCATCTGGTAATCTTTTTAAGATATAAAACCCAGAGCTTTTCATGTTCCAGACAGACTAGTGAACACAATACTCCCCTGTCCTCTGACATTACAAAGCTCTCACACACAAGTGTCCCCTTTAACATAGTTTAAACAAACATTTCTTCACATAAAACGTTACCATATCAACAATCATAAGTTTTTCTTTATAAAATAACACCTCAAACGCTAGTCCATTTATTATTAGCCTTGGATTATGTACAGCAGCCGCCGTACATGTCCCTGGGAATGAGCTGTTACTATAGAAACAATAAAGTACTAGAACAAGCACATTAACCTAAACCTAATTTGCTGGAAGCACAGTCAGAGATTTGCTTCATGAAACGAATTCGATCAATCAGATTTGCGAATTCAAGACTGCTGTGGTACAAAGATCTAACATAACACATTTCGAGCACGTCAAACCCAATGAAGAGCTTATATATAAGCTAGGTGTAATCTATGCATTAATATGTACATTATAATTATATTATACAAAGAAGATTGTTCAGAATGTACAGGGTGAAGCAGAACTGCAAGGTGGTGAAGTGTAGTGAGACATGAGTGTCCTAGAGGTGAAGGGTAGAGTTCAGAAGATTTATGGTTGTGGGGAAAAAACTGGCCCTGTTTGGGTGCCGATGATGCGTTAGGAGGTTTTTCACCCTTTGCAGTGATTTTTCACGCACTGTGGAGCTGCCGTACCACACTGTGATGGAGCTCGTCAAGATGCTCTCAATGATGCAGCAGTAAAATTTGGTCAGGATCTTGGGGGATAGGTGAACTTTTTTTTTAATCTTCTCAGGAAGTAAAGATGCTGTTGCACCTTCCTAACCAGAGTCGAGGTGTTCTGATGCCAAGACAGATCCTCAGAGATGTGGACGCCCAGGAACTTAAAGCTGGAGACACGCTCTACTAGATATGTAATACGACTCCCACTGATTCAGCATGATAAATAGAGATGCGGGGTTGAACAGATAAATTGGGTCATCTGGAATGTAATGAACACAATTACCATATCAGTGGAATAAATCTCCATTGTGCACAAAGATAGCTGCTCAGCGGGGAGCTACAGCAAGGTACACTGATACGTTACTGCTTAGAAGTAAGTTAAAGCGCTAGGCCTGAAGGTGTAACAAATCTGGGAGTAATACGACCTCAATTATAGAAAGGCATACGTTTGCCTACCGACTCAATCACCCCCAACCAAACACTATTATCGCTTAAAGAGAAAATATTCTGTTCTTGTAGGAACAGCAATGAGGATCACAGTAAGGGAGCTTTGCTTCTGTTCTGGTAAAACCGCCAAGACACAAAGATCAATTTCTTAACATAAATATTAAAAATGAGATCATTCATTCTTTCATCTGACGTAATCATGTTGTGTGAAAATACAATCCCAGCAAGACGGATAAGGGAGAGGAAGGGGGGGGGGGGGGTACTAGTCAGACATGACTGTGGTTTTTCCCCTGAGCTGGTCACACCACTTTATTGTCTAATCTGACGAGTTCACACCACGGCTGACACCAAAGTCTCGACCTGAACAGAGGGAGCTTCGGAGTTCAAGGAAAGTAAAGTCTAAAGCTTAATGTCCTTTTAAAGTTCACATTCTGAAACTAAAGCGAAAGCGGGAGGCGAGAAAAGTATCTTAGTCTGCCACATGTCCTGCTGACTGCATCCTCAGGTAGCCACGTAATTGCAGAGGTTCATGTGAAATTTCTTGAAAGCACTGGAGCCGAGAGAAGAGGAGAGTGAGGTGCAGTCGGTATACTGACCACCAGAAATTCAAACACACAATGTGTGGCTAATTATTGCAAAATACTGAGACTCTAAGTGTAAGAGCATCTGCTGTATTTGCCTTATTTCACATTACTGTCCATTATCCAGGAACACTAAATCTTGATACTGACCTCAAGTAGGATTCAGACACACCCGCTTCCTGTTTCTTCTTCTTCTCTACTTTGGTCTTTCACTCTCATGTGCATGTGAGTTCAGGTCAGCAATTAGATTGCCCTTAAGGCATTAAAGGATATAAAGCAAGTACTAGATACCAGAAGTGGTTTGTATCACATTACCTTAAGTGCCGAGGTCAGAACATAATTTTGAAAGTTTCTGTGGAACAAAAAAAATAAAAAAATCTAAGAGAAAGTGTAGTGAAGTAGTGTAGTGAAGTACTCGCTCAGCAATTACAACAAATAACAATTCATTTTAATAAATTTGATGAATTAAAATTAGAATTAAATTTTGCAAAGTGCTGACAAGGAGGACCAACCTCGCCTTACAAAAAGCTTCAGTAGACATTTACATCTTCCTATATATATATATATATTTTTGTTTTGTTTGCCTGAAATTATGCTCAACGACTGGCGTACACATACCTATGTTCAAGTGCATTGTTATAGATTATGAATCATCAACTACTGATGAAACAGATGCAAGACTTTTACAGTGATTAAAAGCTTTAAGAGAAATGCTTTAAATGAGAACGTCTACCTGAGAAAATAAAACTGAGGGATACAACCTGCTGTTGGAAGGCAGGTACAAACCTGAACAACAGACAACAAAAACTCTCCATCTGTTACTAAAGCTCTGTCGATAAATGTGTGTTAGAGAGAGAGAGAGAGAGAGAGAGAGAGAGAGAGAGAGAGAGAGAGAGAGAGAGCGCTCTGGGATTGGGTATAGGCTAGATTGCATTATTGACTTGACACAGATCGACAAAATGGCTGAAGTGTGTGCAAGGCTGCCGTCTGCCAGTGATCAGTTCTCCGCTTTGTGTGGCTGGGAATCAAAACTCTATCGATTCAGTCTGTTTTCTCTGCCATGCCTTTTACCCAGAGCACCTGATGCTTCACACAAATAGTACCTCATAATTTAATCCCTTGCATGAATACAAAACATAAATCCGATTCCTAATGGCCTATACGATGGATATAGATTATGTTGTAGTCTATATTGCTTTACTTTACCAAGACTGTTAAATGATGTTTGTATCTGAATCTATTAGGAAAGCAGTGAACTCAGACTTTAGCGGTCTTCTCTTTCGCTCAGTGGAACTTTTCATGCCTCAGCAGAAGCTCCTGGTTTCTTTTAATGAAGCTGGGCTTGTGGTAGAGAAGAAAGAAGACCAGTGAGGGTCAGACCGTCTCCCACAGAGAAGGCAACTTAATAGTGTCCACCACGAGACGTTTTCAGGGAGAGGATATGTAATCAGTAGTGCTTATGAAGACATGAGATGGCTAGTTTTGCTAATCAGAGCTGCATTTCAAATGGAGCATGAGGAATAACCCTAAAAGAAGGTGTTTAAGTGAACTTCTTCTCACTCAACTCTATTAAAAGTACAGGCACTGTGTTTTACAGCATGCAGGAAGTGATTTAATAGATGAGACTGAGACTTTGACCTGAACAAATGTTAGATGGTTCATCATTTATCCAGAGAGGTCAGCATTTAAGTTTTAATTGCTTACTAGATTTTCTCTGTATTAGGGGACATGTCAATACTTGGCACATTCTTCCATCCATCTTCCATCCATCTTATCAATTTATTTTTTGTTTATGACTTTTTGTTTCTGACCATGCTTGTATCCATCAATCTGGATTAATACTACTACTACTACTACTACTACTACTACTACTACTACTACTACTAACTACTACTAATTATTATTATTATTATTATTATTATTATTATTATTATTATTAGGGATTATATTTACAACTACATCCAACTCACTTCTCTTTTTTTTGTTATTATCAACCGGGTTATTTTCCTGTCATCGATTTTTAGAATATCATGAATACCACTGAGTCCAAGAGTGCAAAACTGGCCATGTTCTCTGGATGGTAGAGATATAAAAAGTATATATCTCTCCTCTGTCAATCACAGTGATGCTAGCCAACTGTGAAAGTCTGTGAGCTCAGGTATGTGGAAGAGGGCAAATTGCACTTTCAGTTCAATTGTTCTCAGGCCAAGGTTCTCGACGAAAAGGTGGCTTGCACCCTCCAGGTTGGAGGGGAGTTCCTTCCTCAAGTGGAGGAGTTTAAGTATCTCGGGGTCTTGTTTACGAGTGAGGGAAGGATGGATCGTGAGATTGACAGACGGATCGGTGCAGCGGCAGCAGTAATGCGGTCTATGCACCGGTCTGTTGTGGTGAAGAAGGAGCTGAGCCGGAAGGCGAAGCTCTCGATTTACCAGTCAATCTACGTTCCTACTCTCACCTATGGTCATGAGCTTTGGGTCATGACCGAAAGGATAAGATCCCGGATACAAGCGGCCGAAATGAGCTTCCTCCGTAGGGTGGCAGGGCACTCCCTTAGAGATAGGGTAAGGAGCTCTGTCACCCGGGAGGAGCTCGGAGTAGAGCCGCTGCTCCTCCACATCGAAATCGAAAGTGGACAGTTGAGGTGGCTTGGGCATCTGTTGCGGATGCCTCCTGGACGTCTCCCTGGGGAGGTGTTCCGGGCCCCACTGGGAAGAGACCACGGGGAAGACCCAGGGCACACTGGAGAGACTATGTCTCTCGGCTGACCTGGGAAGAGCTGTAGGAGCTGTAGGAGCTGTAGGAAGTGTCTAGGGAGAGGGAAGTCTGGGCATCCCTGCTTAGACTGCTGCCCCCGTGGCCCAGCTCCGGATAAGCAGAAGACAATTATGATGAATTCAAAGTAGTAGGGCTTTTAAACATTCATATACGTTTTGTTTTTTTGTTTTTTTTTTATTTTGAATATATTAGAATTTGAATCGTATTTGAACAGTGACACTGTGGCGGCTCTGCTACACGAGTAGGCTAACATTCTTAAGCAAGCATTAATAAAAGCTTATGTACAGTCCACATTTTCATACACATGCAGGAGTAAATGTAACTGTCAGGGTGATGCAGACATGGTTAGTGTTTGTTCCACTCTGGATTGGCTTTGGTCAACATTTATTAAGCTTACCAAGTTGAGAGTACAGTTCCCAGCAGGCTAGATACCTCAACACACACACACACACACACACACACACACACACACACACACACACACACACACGCGCGCTACATTCACACATACAGTGGCTCGGAGCGACAAAGCAACCAGAGACCATTCATTTCAACTGAGAGCTGCTGCCGTATTGAGTGACAGCAACCGTTATGGACTAGATGTGGGCGTGTGCTAAGACGTGACCAAGTTGAGAAAAGTTGATACAAAAATGGAGCAACTTGGTGCAGTGACTATCAATGGGAGTGAAGACAGAAGAGAGTGCATGATCCGTGGCAAAGAGCACAGAGTGCTTCTCCTTCACCTCATATGACATGATGCATATATACACTGCTGAATTTTAGATGCTCTCCCAACAGAATCATCGAATGCTAGTCGTACCACCCACTGATAAATGTTATTACTATGGCAACCAGTAGTAGGAACGCCTACTGATGACTTCACAGTACAGCGACTGGTGACTTGTGTGAACGTTGATTTAGGCCCCGAAAGGCTGCATAACTGTCATCACAGCACAGAAGAGGTTATATGATGAAATGTGTGTGTGTGTGTGTTCACGGTGGTAACGGTACCTGAAAACACTGATATGCAGGTGTCATAGTGATATAACACCTGATACAACACTGTCATCCTGCTAATTTGGTTGGGTAGAAGCCAAGTCTTTCCTCTTTTCACCCAGTTGCTATTTTTGTAGTAAGAAATGAAAGCAGCTTCACTGCTGCAGCACAGTGGTACTTTTAAACTTACTTCCTGCCAAAAACCATGGAGACAATACCACCTTTTTAGCATAGGCGCCCTGCCAAAATGTTCCAGCCTTCAAGCAAAGCCTTACGTTCCTGTCCTGATTCTTATAGCTTGGTTTTAATGATGTACACTTATACAATCATCACTTTTATTTAAATAGGTCACTTCACTCAACTTTACCATCATCCATGGATGAAATCTATATCACGGTAACATTGATTTTTACAGATTTTACATTAATATTTTAGTGGAAGAATAATACAACTGGCTTACAGAACAAATCAAGCAGGTTTTGTATCGATGTGTATACATTTATCTAACAAATCAGACCAGTTTCCTATGCCAAGAAAAAAAAAACTTCTTTTTTTGAGGGGGCGTCTGCTCTTTCTGTGCAGTATTTCCTGAGACTGATAGCACCTTTGGCTCAAGAACTAATGTTTTATTTCACCATGTTTTATCTAGTTCTAATGCATTTTCGAATGTGCTTGCTTTGTTTTATGCTGCTAAGAGTCTGGATTGATTATATGCTTCATACATGATTTAATGCATGCATGCTGTTGTAATGAAACTCACTTCCCTTTCTTAGCTAATAGACATCTCTGAATTGAATGGAAAGGAGGAAATGAGAAAGGTACACAGTCTGACTGGGTCAGTTGCACCAAGTCACTCTAATTGGAACGATTGAGGGAAAAAAAAGCCTCATCAAACTGCTGTCAGTGTATTTCCTGGAAAAAGTCATGCGGATGTCGTTTGAAGTTTGCTAAGAGTCTGGACTTTAAGAATAAAAATATGAAAAAAGAGAGAAAAAAAACAACAACAACAACAACAACAACAACAACAACAACAACAACAAATAAACGAAACAGAAAAAAGGACAAGGGCACCTAAGGTATGTTCAATAATTCAATAATTAATTTGGTTCGATTGCACTTATTTTGTTATATGTTGCTTCATGTAGCCAATTAAAATCAGAAAGGCTTATTTTTGGTGTATCATATACAAATATTAATGAATCATATTGTATCTATTTAGGATTTCAGGCACCTCTACAAAAGAGCTCTCTGTTTTAGGTCCTCGGTATGCACTTCCTCCAGGTCAGGATCCTGGTGGAGCTGGTTATAACACTGCTTACACCCTGGCTAGGATGTCAGTACATGGCACACAGTTAGAGACTCACTTGCCATCAGTCAGCATAGAGTAGCCAGTTGGCATGGTTTTTAAAGATGGGAGGAATCTGGAGAATGTTGGAATCCCACACAGACATGTGAAGAACATGCAAAATAGGTCCATGTGTAACCTGAACTCAGGGTAAAAACAAGGTGAGGAGAGCTGTGAGGAGACAACATTCCCCACCATATGGCAGATACATTAAGGAACGGAAGGAGAGAGGGAGGGAGGGATGGCAGGAGAGAAGGAGGGAAGGTCGAGAATCGCAAAACAAAATAACAAATTAAAATAATAATAATAATAATAAATCCGAACACAAAATAACAAATCCAAAAACACAAGGACAATTCAGACAAAGGGGGAAAGGTAAGGTATAGTTTGTGAACGCAATTCTTTCCTCTGATTGGACGAGACACCTGTCACTCAGGATGTACAGGAAGTCCAGCAGGCTGCAGCAGTATAAAGTGGATTGGTGTGTGTATGAACACAGATCTGCTCTTATAGCGCTCCTTACATCCTTTAATCTGGAATAGTTTGGTCTTCCGAACATTCCTGCGTTCTTCAGGTGTGTTTTTAGAGATCGCAAACTAATCTTTACGCCATGATACGCTATCAGTATATCCAAAATCACGCCGTATGAACGTCTTTCCTCAAAGTAGCCCTGAATGAATTCCATTTTCTTATAAATATAAATATATATGGTTGGTATTTTCTTTAAAAGATTTAAAGTTGCACTATCGGAATAAAAATGGTTTAAAGTGTATGCAAAACTCCACACATGTACAAGAAATAAAGTTAGATACACAATTTCCTACTTCATGTATATCCTGAGTGGCAGATGTCTCGTCCAATCAGAGATAAGAATTCCATTCGCAAACTATACCTACCTTTTCCGCTTTGTCTCAATTGTCTCAGCCGTCATAAGAAAAAAAAAACAACAAACAAAAACTTATTCCAAAAATTTTATACTAAAGGTCTGGATTTGCTTTGACATTTTAAATTTAGCTTTGCATAGCCATTTATTGACAAAAGGAACCTTTTATGTGGCACTTCCTTTGTTCTGATCTCAGGCTATTGGGGTATGTGGCTCATTATCAAAATACAATGGAAAAGGTCAATATGAATATTTACTCTAAAGCAGACCTGTGATAATGTTTGTAGGAATGCTGTAGGACACATAATTCCGTTGCTAAAAAATGTCACCTTTCATAACTTTACATTTCTTCCATTCAGAGGATAGATACAGCATGCACTCAGCTTGATGTTTAGCATGGATTGACAGACTGCATGGGTTAAACAGAACTAAGATAAAAACATGAATTCAAACAAAAGGTGTCCATAGGTCATGGAGAAATGTTCAGAAATAAACTATTCTTCAACAAGGTGTTGAAGTTGAAGAGGTACAACAATTTTCTTCCAGAAACCACTCACATGAAAATTCTACACTGTGTTGATGTAATGAAACTTTACTCAGGGCCTTTCTTAACTCATACAAATTCCTAAATTGAATAGAAGGGAAGAAATGAGAAAAGGTACACATTCCTACAATGAGTCACAAATACAGCTATATGTATTCTCGATCAACACTTGCTGATGTGGGTTCAGATCTGCTAAGAGTTTGACCTGTAAAAGAACACAAACATGGTCATATCAGACTCTGAGGGCTTGCGGTGGTGAGTGAAGCAAACAACCAAAAAAAAGAAGCTAGAAGCCTCTTGGGTACATTCAAAACTTTTCAATAATTCACAAGTCAGCATATAGATTGCTTCCTGGAGAGAAACAGAGAGAAGCTTCATTTTCTTCCTAAAAGCCTTAGACACGAGTTTTCAAAGATTCAAACGCGGAAAGATGAATTGACAAGTCAGATACGCTCCACTCAGCAGGACTGCTGGATTTTTGAGTGATAGAAACATTTTTCACCTAAAAGCCTCCGAACCACTGCTTTCCTGTATAACCCCCATAGTAATGCTTCATTTTTGAAAAATAGACAGCTAAGACCTCACACACACACACACAAAGAAATTTACATCTGTGTTCATTCTGGCTAAAGTGTCTGCTTGCCCTCTTGCATCATGACTCAAAAGGAAAGCACTACAAATAAGACTAAAAATGGAAATCGATACTTCATCATGAACTAATTAGAAAAGAAAAAGGCAGAAGAGTCAAGGAGGGATGTGCTAGGTCAGTCACCCAGCGGAGGATAAAAAGTCATTGTTATTCACATCCGTATACGGCTTCATCAACGCGCCTGGTTAACTTTCTTTTACTCAGTGTGTTGAAGACGTGCTCACTCTTGCTTAATGAGCTCGGAAATGCATCCCAAATGAGACAACACACACACCCTATATGGCCAAAATGCTTAAAAAGAAATCAAAACATAAATGCTGATGACCAATGAGACAGCTAATTGGTTTTTGGGGGCATTTTAGAAATGAACAAAAATGACAATTACCCTAATAGACGCTGGTGTGATTATTCTGGAGTTTATAAAAAAGGGTGAAGCTGTTTTCTACTGATGTTCCAACCAGCGAGTGTAAAGACTCATTACATGGCTATTAGGATTCGTTCACAGACTGGGCATCGAGTGATATTGAAGGGATTAGGTGAAGGAGTGTGTCACTAGGCACCACGGATAATCAACATACTGACTGAATAAGAAAGTCTTTAGCCATTAATGATGCTAAGTTTCTTTGGCTTTTAGTCAGTTTAAATTAACAAATCATGTTGCCCTGAATACTGGAGATGTGACTTCAAACACTGGCAAGAGGAGAAGAGAAAACTTGGTGAACTTTTGCGGTAATTAACGTCACATCAATTAGATGATGGTTTTTAACTGTACTTATCCGTTATCACTCTAAATATCTTCTAGCAAAATGTTAGACTTTTTCTTTCTCTCTCAATTCTTTAGGGCCTCTGGGTTACATGCCTACATACATACATACATACATACATACATACATACATACAGAAAGACAGAAAGATCTCTGCTAACTACTTAAATTTTAGAAATAACTACCCAACATGTGATACTACAACCTAATTTTTTTCATTCCGTTTCTATTTTTCTCTGAAAAGGTATTTGTTAATACACAGCAGCAAATCAGCAAGCTCCTGCACTAACCGAGTGTACATTATATGTCATACACTCAGTAGGAAGTGTTCAGCGCATCCAAGACTGAGATTAGCAAGAAGCGAATGGTAGATTATGCACTCATTTGAGTGATGTCTGTCATAATAAAAGTGCAATGAAATACAGGCCAGCTTCAAACTAATAACCATGCACAACATGTCACATAAATCAGCCAAATCATCCTGCATTAACATGCCCACTCGTCTTCAGGGGGAGCATGCAAGCAGTCATTCATAGTCAGGCTGTTATCATGGCTACTGAGCATGAATTACTGTATTCTACACAGATGCTAATACAGCTTTTTTACCTTCTCTTATTAAGTATACGTACTTTATACGTAAGTATACTAATTATATGTACTATACTACATTACACTACACTATATGGCACCGAACTATACTACACTATACCATATTACACGACACTATATGACAGTATACTGTCGCTTGTTAATGTAAATGTCCGGAAAGCTGCTTAGTAGCCTGACAAAATACTATACTACACTATACTATAATTATACTACACTACACTATACTACACTGTCACGTGTTAAGGTGAATGTCCAGTAAGCTGCTTATTAGCCTGACAAAACGTCTGTGCCATTATCAGCCATGTTCTGGGATTTACAGCAGAATATCCATGAAGTGGATCTGTGTACTTGCTTTTCTGGAAACCCACCGTTCCAGATAACAGTCAGTGATAAGACCAGGCTGATGCTGAAGCAATGCTGAAGGGCAGCCTGACCATGCTACTTTATGCTGTCCACAGTCAAATGAAACACTCTGGCATTTTCAGGTCATAAATAACACCAGTGAGCGAGAGGAGATATTTAATTACGATAGGCAGGAAATAGGCGGCAAGACAGAATCAGAGATCATTTTTGCTGATTGGAGTGCATTGGTGCCAGAAGGCCCGCTGGCGAACAGTAACCCTGGGGTCAACTTCCCACTTAGCAGTGAGGGAGCTGCACTTTTTTTCTGACTAATTGAAGAGATTATTCACCACACATCAGATAAGTCATGTCGCATGGCCCTGCCTGTGTAATTGCTCCGCATTAATTACTTGCTAAGCACAATAACCGGGAATTTTTGGCAAGGCCAGAGAATCAATCCTTACCTAAACTGATTTAATGTAACAAGATTGCAATATGTAATAAAGGGACAGCATGTCAGGATGCTTATAATGCCTTCATCAGATGAAATATGGTGATGAACAGTACAATATCACGATTAAACCACTTTCATCCTGCTGGTCTGGTCATCAGTCAGGGCCTTAACTAAGCATTGACTCTTGTCATGGAAGGCACTAGGCAGTCGACAGCACTATAAAGCTTACTCACTAATTCCAGATGTGGACAGATAAATTCATCAGTTAACCCATGCAGTAAGTACACACAATCAGTCCCACCCTACACTTGCCCTGAAGGTCAACTAATGTAATTTTACTTATGACGATCTGAGCAGTGGTTTTATGTAGTAATAGTTGAAAGGTTTAGCCATGAACCAGAATGTTCTTTTGTCACACATGTACAAATTACTTGAGTTAAACAAAGACACCAAAGGAAAAGTTTTCTTCTTTCTCTGGTTATTGGAGAACTAAAATGGGAAAAAAGGTGAATAAAATACTAATAGCCTGCTAGTCTCTGGCTTTAATGTTTGAGTCCAAAAATTAAGATGATTGATAAACTGTAGAACAAAAATCAGAATGAAAGCAATGCAATAACAGCAGGAACAAATAGGGCATTTTCACTACTTTGCTCTTTTCCTGTTTGCACAGAGGTTTCGTGGGAGATGGAAATGGTCCACACTGACCCACTGGAACCAACTAGCTAGATAGATATCTCTAGTTTCACAGAGAAAAAATGCATCTTTCAGATTAAAAAACAAAATCCTAAGAAGTAGAAATGTTAGCTAACAATAAAAAATGGATGCAGAACTAGTTCAATTTGATCAACCTGTATACAAAATCCAAAGAGGTGCCAAACTCTAAGGGAATGCGGTATTATACTGCATGTAAAACACATGGTGTTCAAAAATACTTGAGCAACTACGCATTGGCCAGACATGCACATACATGTACACACTTTAACATTTACATTTAGCAGAAAATTTTATTCAGAATGTCCAAACTTACACAAATACATACCATCAAACTTGCTTGTCCAGTGACATAACGAGGAGTGAGAACGACATGTCTGGCCTCAGGAGCTGACAGTGAGCACTCTCTCCCTCTGTCTCTCCTATTAGCTGAACACTTACATTGGCCAATTTTAGCTTCCTGCCACATCTTAGAGAGAAAACAGGAGAAATCCCTAATCTGTAGCTACATATGAAAGAAAAATAAAGCAATTACAGGCGTCTGCATGGGGCTTCCTCCTCGCTTTAATGTGACACACACATCTCTATGGAGAATAAATACAACCAGTTTCCACTATTCTCCCTGGATGTGTTCTGTATAGAGCATACATAATACCCAATTAAAGCTTGCCGTACAGCAACTACTAATAAATCACTCGTCCAGAGGAGAGAAAGAAACAGAGAGAGAGAGAGAGAGAGAGAGAGAGAGAGAGAGAGAGAGAGAGAGAGAGAGAGAGAGAGAGAGAGAGAGAGAGAGAGAAGATGGGAAACCTGCTGCAAGAAACAGTGTTAATATACACTAACCACAAGTCGAGAGTCTTTATCACCCCACGCTAGCTTGCCAACCCCAGTTATTCCCACTCATCACTTGCAGAGACAGAAAGAAACAGGATGTTTTAACATCACTTCCTGTTCACTAATTAGCAATACGGAGTGTCTGAAAAGTCGGGATCCTGTGGGTGAGCAAATTCCGCAAAAACATGATACAGCACCTAAGAATCTGCACAAAGTGTAAAGGTGGACTTGTAGAACGTGTTGGAAATAATACTTTACAAAATTAACTATATGGACTTTTACTTACACTGGTTTTGCACCTTTTGGAAAGCCTGTAAATATTCCACTGACCCATAGTGTAGATGTTAAAGGTTGACAATGATAAGGATAATACAGATAAAAATGCGAATAACTGAGATAATGACAACAGGGATTAAAACAACATCGTTTTATCTTTACTTAACATTTTTCTATTTTTAATATACTAGTTAGTTTACTAGTCATTTTGAATACTTTTATTTTATTTTTTTCTCAGGTCAAAAAGTCTTGGACATACCAGATTTGTACCCTCAACCAGGTCTGTACCCTCAACATCCTCCACCAAATCTGTACCCTTAACCCCTGAATCAGTTCTGTTCCCTCAACCCTCCAACCAGATCTGTACCTTCAACCAACCTGATCTGAATCCTCAACCTTCCCAACCAAATCTGTACCTTCAACCCTCTCAACCAGATATGTACACTCAACCCCCAACCACATATGTACCTTCAACCAACCAACCAACCTAATCTGTGCCTTCAACTCCCAACCAGATCTGTACCCTCAACCCTCCCAACCAGATCTGTACCCTCAACCCTCCCAACCAGATCTGTATCCTCAACTTTCCCAACCAGATCGGTACCCTCAACCCCCAAATAGAGCTGTACCTTTAACCAACCAACCTGATCTGTACCCTCAACCCTCTCAACCAGATCTGCACCCTCATCCCCCAACCCGATCTGTACCTTCAACAAACCAACTTAATCTACATTTACATTTACATTTCTGGCATTTGGCAGACGCTCTTATCCAGCGCGACGTACAAAAGTGCTTTATTTCTCAGTCAATGAATACATTAACACTGGTTCAATAGGACACAAGCTTGGGATACCATTAGCCTAAACTGAGTTGGATTTTTTTTTTTTTTTGGCAACATGATACATAAACAGGGAAAAATTAGAGCTAGTTTAAGTACTTCAGGAAGAGGTAAGTCTTCAGTTGCCGTTTGAAGATGGTCAGAGACTCAGCTGTATGGATACCTAGGGGAAGTTTGTTCCACCACCTCGGTGCCAGAACAGGGAAGAGTCTAGATGTATAGCTACCTTTTTCCCTGAGAGATGGTGGGACCAGTCGAGCAGTGCTAGTGGATCTGCGTGAGCAAGGTGCAGTGCGAGGAGTGACGAGAGCTTTGAGGCAAGATGGCGCTGGTCCATAATCTGTGCTGTCAACTCCCAACCAGATCTGTACCCTCAACCCTCCTAACATCCTAGAACCAGAAATCTTGAAAGCATTCTGCTAAACTAAATCATTGATGTTCAAAATTGTAAAAATATTTTGCACCTAAAAAAATGCAGTAGATATATTCACTGATAAGACTGTCACTTCCATTTGCTTCACTAGCTTTTGATGATATGGAGTTGGAGCATGGTGTTCTGATCAGGGCAGCTATTGTGAGCTGTTTCATGTTGCAGCTTGTTTGCTTTCATGCTTTTGTGTTAGTCATTATTGCTATATCTTACCAGCACAACAGACACACTGGAAGGAAAATCATATACTAGAGGGTGTCTTTCAATGCATGAATCAATTTCCTCAAAAGCACCCATGAACAGAGTATAGCAAGCTGTGACTGACAAAGATTTTGTAGTTTTGGATTGTGAGAGAAGAATCTAAACTTGCATGCAAATGCTTGCAAATTCTGGTTTATGGAAAAATGCTTTATATATGTCTAGGGATGTGTAGTGTGTGTGTGTGTGTATGTATATATATATATATATATTTTATATATATATATATATATATATATATATATATATAGAGAGAGAGAGAGAGAGAGAGAGAGAGAGAGAGGGTCAAATAATAAAGAACAAAAGCAGGTGTACTTCTCAAGTTCTCAGTTGCCTAGTGCTGGTGTGTGTGTGTGTGTGTGTGTGTGTGTGTGTGTGTGTGTGTAAAAAGTGGAAGGCTTTTTCTGCTCTCCTCTCTATGTTGCCCCTCATACTCTGGAACTGTGATTAATGCTGCCCAATTCTCTCCTGTTATCACAATTACCTCCTCTCATCACAGTGATTACAGGGTAGAGTTCTTTCACCCCATCAGCGTCCATTAAACAACACACACACACAGCTACCATGCCTTTGACAGCTCCAGAGCCTGGCATGGAGAGAACACTTCCTGACAGCTTTTGGCTATGAGTCTGGACTAAGCCTTGCCTGAACCCTTCAATATGTAACGTTGCATTAAAGCTTCATGAGGTTGGCAGATGCGCAGACCAGGCTGCCATGTGCCAGCCAGCATAATGCCCCAGGATGGACAGCACATCTACAATATGTATTTTTAATGCATAACCATAGCAGCGGAGGTGGTCTTGTGGATTTAAGGGCTTCTGCTTCCATCTATGTATTGAGAATTACACCAGCATAACCAGTAATGTGACAAATAGCCACAAGTGAGAGACTCTGCAGTCTAAATTGCCAGCATTCCTTTTGGCTCAGATATGCAATAAAATAGCAATTTCATCAGATAAAAACATAAAATATTCAAAGTATGAACTTTCTATAGTTTCACTAAAAAAGATTAGAGTAGCTTTAAAAAGGATTTGTGTTAGGTCAGTAAAGGCTGGATATTATTGTGTTTTTAAGCTGGAAGGCCAGCAATGGGGTTTGTAGAGGCATGAATGTTTGGGGTACAGATTTCAAATGGGGTAGGAGGAAACAGATCTGGTTTGAGGAGGTTAGAGGAGGACAGAACAGATCTGGATTGAGGAGGTTTAGGGAAGAGATCTGGTGTGTGTGGTACATATCTGGTTTAGGGGAGGAGGAACAGATCTGGTTTGAGGACTTTGAGGGTAAAGATCTGGTTTGGGGGTAGAGAACTATTTTGTGTGAGGTGGGTAAAGATCTGGTTTGGGGGTAGAGAACTAGTTTGTGTGAGGAGGGTAAAGATCTGGTTTGGGAGGTAGAGATCTGGTTTGAGGAGGTTGAGGGTGGAGATCTGGTTTGGGTGGTAGAGATCTGGTTTGTGTGAGGAGGGTAAAGATCTGGTTTGGGAGGTAGAGATCTGGTTTGAGGAGGTTGAGGGTGGAGATCTGGTTTGGGTGGTAGAGATCTGGTTTGTGTGAGGAGGGTAAAGATCTGGTTTGGGAGGTAGAGATCTGGTTTGAGGAGGTTGAGGGTGGAGACCTGGTTTGGGTGGTAGAGATCTGGTTTGGGTGGTAGAGATCTGGTTTGGGGAGGGGGGGGTACAGATCTGGTTTGAGTAGGTTGAGGGTAGAGATCTGTTTTGGGGAGGAGGGTAGAGATCTGGTTTGGGGGAGGGGGTTAAAGATCTGGTTTGGGGAGGAGGATAGAGAGCTGGTTTGCGGGAGGAGGGTACAGATCTGCTTTGAGTAGGTTGAGGGTAGAGATCTGTTTTGGGGGAGGAGGGTAGAGATCAGATTTGGGGGAGGAGGGTACAGATCTGTTTTGAGTAGGTGGAGGGTGGAGATCTGGTTTGGAGGGTAGAGATTGGGTTTAGGGGAGGAAACAACAGATCTGCTTGGGTTGGAAGAGATCTGGTTTGGGGGTACAGAGCTGGTTTGAGGAGGCTGATGGTAGAGATCTGGTTTTAGGGGGAATTCTAAACGGAGAATTACCAGACTGTTCTGTACTGACTGTTTTGAAGTCTATAGTAAGTCAAAGAAGCTGTCTTTACAACCATGCTAAATAGAAAAACAAAAAAAAAAAATGCACAACACATCAATCCTTCAGGTGGATGAGCTACAACAGCTACAGAAGACTATGTAGGGGCAAAACACCTAGAATATGTCACGGCCCATGAATATGTCAAGACTGCACCATTCATACACATTTGATTCCTTACAACAATATCATGCAGCATGTTTTCATTGTATTAATTCCTAGAAATGGCCCCAAGGTTTCAGTTCTCAAACAATGAGAACAATGTTATTTGGAGTCTGAGCAATCAGCAAGCTTTTGTAGAAAGTAAGCTAAAGGTAGAACAGTTACTGTAGATGGTAGGAGCTCTGAGTGGCCAATTTATCAGTGTTTGTCGGCAAACACGAGAAAAGAAACAGAAGGAAGTGCTCTAAAGCGTCTCCCAGTTAGGTCTCTCATCAGAACCTACTCCCTCCACACTCTACCCTGCTGGAAGGGGTTTGGAGAGGTTAGCAGAGCCTTGCTGTGATTGGTGGAGAGACATAATTAAGCTGTCACCCAGAGCCTTTGCTGCAGCATGCTGGGAAAATGACACTGCAGGCCCTCCTCACTCTGCTCACTCAGCTGATGTGGCCTTTACAGACTCTGTGATTCTTATCTCTTTGTCTGACCCTCTCTAATAAAAGACATTCTCTGACCTAAAAGTCTAAGAACGGTCCATTTCATCAGACACAGAAGGATGAACAGCAGCATGTGATTTTATTAATGGACAAAACCATTTATAGCCATAATTCTATTGTCATTTGTCATTTTAATAAAACTGTGTATAGAACCCTAGCCAAAGGGCTTCCCTTTGAAAATAGAGCCAAGTATAAAACTAAGACCATTAAGTTGCTGGTTGTTTTCAAACAAAAAATACATTTTGTAGGAAAGAAAGATGTCTAAGTGGTTTGAGTTTGTACACCAAAGTGTGTGAGAACTCAAACACCACAGTTTGTGTTTTGAGACTTCCCCATCTCTTTGATTGGTTGAAACATCACTTGGTTGCTTGTTTTACTGCACAGAGTTGCGGTTCCAGTTCCAATTCCACGGTTTGTGTGTTTGCTCACAGTCGAGCAAGCAGAACACACAAAATACATCCTTCCTTTCTCCCTCTCCTACACTTTTTCTTTTAAAGTTAACCAACACAACAGCCAGCATCTCTCTCTGCCTCATTTGTCCCCCATCTTTCACCACTGCCACTGCTGTTATTTGTGTATTTGTTTATTGGGTTAGTGAGTCTGCTGTACAAAAAAGTCCAAGAGTCAAATATAGGCAATGTCCAAATGCTACACAAGTCTAACAGCATAATAACTATTAATGAACGTATTAAAAACCGCTCTCTAAAAGCTCAATCCTGAATTGCCTATGTGTTGTTCTTCACATAGGCTTCCTCTGGGTTCTCCAGTATTCTCCCAATATCAACAACATGCTCGTTAGTGGACTGGAATGTGCTGGTAATTGTTAATGGACCAACGTCCAACCCGGTGTGTATTCCCACCTTGTGTCCAGTGTTTCTGAGACTAGTTCCAGATCTACTGTGACCCTGGCCAGATAAAGCAGTTACTGGAGATGAATGAATGAATATTTTTTAAACATGGAGGAATATGGGAGACAGGCGGAATATTATCTGATCTCTGGGCTGACATTTTTATAGTGTTTTCGGCACACTCAATAAAAACCTCAAAACAACACAACTCAAAACAGCTCAACGGGAAAAGACTCACAGCTTTCAGGCTCCATCAAGTTCACGTTCACACTCTGTCTGTGTTTGTGGTTTGTGTGTATGTGTTGCATGATCCCCAATCATTCTCTCTCTCTCTCTCTCTCTCTCTCTCTCTCTCTCTCTCTTTATAGCAAAAAGCATAAACCTGGCAAAGGGTAATCTTTAGATGTATATATAGTGTGTGATGTACACTGATCAGGCATAACATTAGGACCACTGAAAAGAGACGTGAATAAGACTGATGATCTCCTCATCATGGCACCTGTTAGTGGGTGGGATATATTAGGCAGCAAGTGAACATTTTGTCCTCAAAGTTGATGTGTTAGAAGCAGGAAAAATGGGCAAGCGTAAGGATTTGAGCGAGGTTGACGAAGGGCCAAATTGTGATGGCTAGACCACTGGATCAGAGCATCTCCAAAACTGCAGCTCTTGTGGGGTGTTCCCGGTCTGCAGTGGTCAGTATCTATCAAAAGTGGTCCAAGGAAGGAACAGTGGTGAACTGGCAAGAGGGTCATGAGCGGACAAGGCCCATTGATGCACGTGGGGAGCGAAGGCTGGCCCGTGTGGTCCGATCCAACAGACGAGCTACTGTTGCTCAAATTGCTGAAGTAGTTAATGCTGGTTCTGATAGAAAGGTGTCAGAATACGCAGTGCATGACGGGTCAGGGCTGTTTTGGCAGTAAAAGGGGGACCAATACAATATTAGGCAGGTGGTCATAATGTTATGCCTGATCAGTGTATATATAGTGTTTGATACACACACACACACACACACACATACACACACACACCTGTCCTTATGGAGGACCTTCCTTTTACATTTGGGCATCACTGAGAAACACACCACCACACACACACACACACACAAACTTGTCTATCCTTTCATTTACATTTGGTCCCCAACAAGATACATTACCCTATGCACACCCAAACACACACACACACACACACACCCACTTTACATATACAGGCACATTTGTCTATCCTTGTGAGGACCTTTTTCAGGACTTCATATATCTCTGATCATATTGATGATGCATGAGATCCAGCACACAGAGACACCAAGTGTGAGATTGTATTCTTTATGTTATATAAGAGAATGGCTCTGATATTCCACTGTCTCACTTTGGTTTTTCCAGCAGATGTGGTTGGTTGGTTGCTATAGCAACAATAGAGACAAAGCGTGTGTATGTAGGAGTTGGCATGCAGTGTATGATGTCATGAGAATGAGAAGGTGTGAACTGTAGTTCTGTACCTGCTCAAGAGGTTGATGTGAAAAATGTCCTGCTAAGCCACACACACACAGAAAAGAAAAGAAAAGAAAAGAGGAGAAAAGAATAGATGAATTGAGATAAGAGAAGAGAGCGGAGGAAAGAAGAAGAAGATGATGTAAGACAAGAGGAGAGGAATGGAGACATAAGGAGGAGACAAGAGGATACTAGAATAAACCAGAGGCAGTAAGATGAGATGGCAGGAGATGAGCTGAGGTAGAGAGGAGTGGTGATGACAACACAAAAGTAGAGGAGAGCAGACAAGAGGAGAAGAATGATGAGAGAAGACAGAAGATGAGACGTGGCGAGAAGAAAGGGAAGAAGACATGCGGATAGAAGACAAGAGGCAAGCCAGATATAAAATAAGGAGTGATGAGACATGATGGCAAAACAAACAGAGAGGAGAGTAGACAAGAATAGAGGGGGCATGAGGTGAGATAATGAGGCATGAGGAGAGAGGAGAGGAGAGGAGAGAAGAGAAGAGGAGAGAAGGAAAGGAGGAGAGAGGATGCAAGAGAAGAGAAGAGAAGAGAAGAGAAGAGAAGAGAAGAGAAGAAAAAAAAAATGATGAAACACAAAGAGCTTAGAGGAGAGGAGAGGAGAGAAGAAGAGAAGAGAAGGAGGAGAGAGGAGAAGAGAGGAGAAGAGAAGGAGAGACGAGGTCAAATAAGGACTGTGGCTGTCTTGCTGCTAGTTAAAAACCTAAAGTCATCGATGTTAGTGGAAATGTTCCTCTCCTTCCTCTCTCCACACACCCACTCACTCTAAGGAACTCACTTTGTATAAGTGCTCTACTCTCATTCACCATATAATCTGTCCCCTGAGATCGGTTCTGCTGTCGAAGCTCATCATCTTCACATCATGTCAAGACTCACACATTGCTCCTGGAACAGTGCTTTCCATCTGGCACTGAGCAGGAGCATGCAACACTGGGTAAAAGCAGGTCAGTGTGCACTCTGAGAACACACTCTGACATACACAACATCTACCCAGCCTCTGAAACGGGCAAAAAAAAAGAAAAAGAAAGCAATTAAAGAAAACTTCTGCCAACACAAACAGCAATGAATCGATTGTTTGGAAAAGTTCTGCATTTTTCCTACATTTAAGAAAGCAATTATTCCTGTAATGAGAAGCGTTGCTAAAATAATCAGACTGCTACTTAGTCATGAGGCCCACACAATGCACTCTTGCAGTAAAGGCTAGACACTGATGGACTGGAATGATGCGGTGGAAGCTCGAGCTGGAGCTTAGCCCTCCTCGTCTCTGGTTCGTGTTTAACCCCATAAACCATGTAAGACAGCTGTCTGGTCGCATCAGCTCTGTGCGTACAGTTCAGGCCAAGCAGCACGCATGCACAAACACATACACACACCTTTCGCTCAGTCATACTCGCAAAGATCTCACACATCAAGCATGTAACAGCTGTGTCGTTCTGGCAGAAACTGGGAACTCTGCAATAACACCTGCATCCCTGTCAGTTTCCAAACACACACACATGGTTGAAAAGTGGGAGGGTGAAAGGTGAGAGTAGTCCCCAGTGACAGACACTGATAGTGTGTGATGGACCAGTTTCACTCCAAATCATCTCACACACACACACAAACACATTAGCACAGATACCCTTCTCACCTTACATACCCCCCCCCAGATATTACACACATCCCCTTGAGAGCAATCGATCAATGGAGCAATCAGTGTGTGATGTACACAAACACAAAAAAACTAACATCTTCCAACAACAGGACAAGCATGAAACCCTTCTCTGCTCTCCTCCCAGCTCAGATCACTGTAATGAGGGTGTTCAAGGGCTCATCTCAGGCCTGTGATTTTCCACCACAGCCAAAAATGCTGCAAATACAGTACAGCCTAACCTAACACCCACTCTCTCTTTTTAATCATGACCCAGCAGCTGAGTAAAGAGAATGTGCTCGGTTGCGTAACATGCAAGTGGGACAGACGTCCAAAATTATCTGAGGTTAATCTGGAAAACAGCTCTGCTGTCACAGGAAAATATAAATATAATAAATAAAAAAATTCCCCCAGTCACATTGGCAAAATGTCTTTCATCATCAGAGCTGCCAAAAAGCTACTGCGTGAGGGCAGGGTGAGGAAACTGCTGCTCGAGACGAAGCACAAAAGGGCTCTCTGAATGAAAAATAATATCCATAGAATATGCAAGACTGAAAGGATTAGCATTGGTTAATGCATGAATTATATGTAATTAGCCGGAAGAGAAATGAGCAGCTCTATGGTCCATTAACATAGTAATGGACATCATCTCAAAGTGCCGCACCGCACCTGCTATTAAGGTGGAAGGGAATATCACTATTGCAGGGATGCAGAGTCTGCTGGTTTGAAAAGGCTTTTTGATTTGTAGATCACAAAAAAAAGAAAAAGCAGAGGATGTGAAATCGACAGGAAAAAGGTGTCGCAAATATCGACTGTGAGGAAGGTTAACCTGTGAGGCTGTGAAATGCTGCTAAAACGCACAGCCAAGGTTAAGGCCCTGAAACCTCGCTAAAAACACAGCCACTCTGATTGGCCAATTTAAAAGCCACGGAAAAGCTTCCTATCTACCTATATTTCTTCCAAACGCTTTCTACAGCTAACACGAACTTCATATCGTTCTGTCATTCAAACACAAACCAATTTTGTAGCGCTAGAGCAAAAAAAAAAAAAAAGGATGAAATATAGAAGTTTGCAAGCAAAAGCCTGTAAATATTAGTTGATCAGACAAAAATCTACTTCTAAAATACCACCATGCAGTCAGGCTGACAAATGTGTTCCTTAAAGGAAGACAAAGGGATTGTTAGTGTGCATCCCTGCAAGGCTGGCTAAAAGATTAAAAACCAAATTTAATTTTATTTGCTTTTACCAACAAAGCAGCTTCCAGTAATCTGGACACAGATTAAGAATGTTTCTACTCTGCAGCTAAGTATTACTGGAAATTAACTTTCTAAATATATAAAATACCAATGTAAATGTGTTATGAAATTCCACCACTGTGAAGTCAGTTTCTTTAAAGAAAAAATTACTTGCAGTATATATATTGTATAACAGTCTCGCGCTGAGACGGACCAAATTAACGTCTCAGAGCTTGTGGTGCTGAGCAAGACTAACAAGATGTTCACATCTGATTGCATCATGACTTCTGTGGAACCCACAGCATAGATAACGCAAAGTATGCATGCATGTACGTTAAAGTATCGACCAATCCGAAAAACACAACAAATCCGGAAAAGATAGGTATATTTTGTGAAAGGAATTCTTACCTCTGATTAGACGAGACATTTGTCACTCACGATATACAGGAAGTAGGACACTGTGTATCTCACTTTATTTCTTGTACATGTGTGGAGCTCTGTGTTCACATTTTGGATTTCTGTAGCATCTCTACTCTTTCCCTCATTGCTGAGCCAGTAAGGCATTATACACATATTCACACACTAGGGGCAATTCACCCACTGTCTAACTTGATGTAGGAGGAAACCCGAGCACCTGGAGGAAACATTACAGACACTAAGTCAAGCTCAGGATCAACCCAGGTACCAAAGACATACAATTGTAAGTCGTTACAAAATTCTCTTACTTTGTTTAGCCATATAATCATATAACTAAGCCTAATCACATCCTGTTTTTCCAATGGATAAAAACATAGGATTGCGTATTAGAAAAAAAACAATACCAAAAGACAAGGTATTTAAAATAGCCCCTTTGATCACAATACTGGCATTAAACCTTTATTTAGAAGTAAATAGTTTTTTTTTCAATTACGTTTTTTTTTTTTTTTGTGTTGCTGTTTTTGTGTACATATGTTTTTGCCAGGGGGGCACGGTGGCTTAGTGGTTAGCACGTTTGCCTCACACCTCCAGGGTTGGGGGTTCGATTCCCGCCTCCGCCATGTGTGTGTGGAGTTTGCATGTTCTCCTTGTGCCTCGGGGGTTTCCTCCCCCGGTCCAAAGACATGCGTGGTAGGTTGATTGGCATCTCTAAATTGTCCGTAGTGAGTGTGTGTGTGTGTGCCCTGCGATGGGTTAGCACTCCGTCCAGGGTGTATCCTGCCTTGATGCCCAATGACGCCTGAGATAGGCACAGGCTCCCCGTGACCCGAGAATAGTTCGGATAAGCGGTAGACAATGAATGAATGAAGGTTTTTGCCAGGTGCGTGTACTGTATGACAGTCTGTGAAAACAAATTTCCCATTAAGGGACAATAAACTATCTATCTATCTAGTTGTTTAAAAAAGTATTTGTTGAACAGAAATTTCAAGTCACGTTTTGGTAGTGTTGATTATTTGGAGATTTTTTGGAAATCAACTGGAAAATGTGCATTAGCTCATACTGTTGCAACAGCAGCAAATTACAGAAACATGATGTCTGACTTGATGGCTGTCTTTTAATCTTTGCCGCTCACTTCACCCGACTGCTCTCGCCAGCAGTCAAGGCGAAGAGTAGCTGAAGTTGAAACGGCCTGGCATTTCCTGCTATCTGTTTCAAAGCTAATCTGTGTGCATAGAGTAGCTGCAGATATCCCCACTCTTCCTCACTCAGCCCTGGAGCAGGATCTTGCACATTCACAGTACTTATTAGAGCAGCTGACACACACAAAACCTTACACGCTTTCTTATGGAGATTTGCAACACCTGTGCACAGTCAGAGCACTGCTGCACTCATTGTTATTTCTTCTTCGCATGCTCGCCTTGTGTGACTTTGTGCTTTGCTTTGCAAGCTTATACACTCGGGCCCTCTTCTCCTTCATCACTCATGCTCATTCAAAAAGCAGCTGTCCAGCCTGATGACCATGAGGAAGATGGATAAAAGAGAAGGTTTGCTTAGAGATGTTCAGCAGCATCTAAATCACACAGCAGCTCTTTGAAACATGGCTAAAAACATACACACACACCACCACCAACAACAACATTCCCGGCTGCGTGACCACCAGTGCTGGAGGCATGCCAGCGCTGTCTGTGTGTTCTCTCCCTCTGCCTGAGTTATGCACCTGTCTGTACACATCTTCCACCGTTCACATCTTTCCCTACATGATACACACCATCTCACTGTAGCAGGGCTGGCAGCCTGTCTGTGGAATGAATTAGAGCTGCAGTGTTTTAATAAATAGTGTGAGAATAAGGCAAAAGGAGAAGAAGAGGAACGAAGCAAAGAGAGCGTGACATAAAAAAAAAAGGGAAAAAAGAGAAGGTGCAAGGAAAGAGAGTCAGGCAGGAAGGTACAGAGGCTGAAAAGAAATTCAGTTCCTCGGCTCACCTTCAAAGGCTCCCAGGATCGGCGTGCAAATAAAGTTCGTTCTGTTCGCAAGGTGATTTATCGCCAGTGTGAGAGGTATTGTCGAGACAAACACGGCATTAAATAGAAGTACTCTCTTCCCTCTCGCATAAAAATGCACTGATAAGAGCAAGATGTATAGTCATTTGTAACCATGGGAATTCTTTGCATATGAATATGTTTTGGGTTCTTCACATACATTGGTAACATAGTCCATTATGTCAGGTGGCACTGGCACTGGAAGTGTACAAAATGTGTGAAGCAGGTGTAATCTGTTTCCATAATAATACCATCGTATGTGTGAATGAGAAATAAAGCAGGAATAATGTCTGCATGGTGGCATGTGGTTCGTCTAGTAAATCAAATTGTTCTACTAACCTCAAAGCTGGAATTTAGTTTTTCATCATTTCTGTCTATACGCTAGTCAATGCTAGTTTAGTTACATGAAAAAATTGAGATTAACCCTTTTTTTTTTTTTTTTTTTACCAATACACTGGTGTTCCATCCACGAGCAGAATCTAAATCAACTTATCAGATATTTTCAATCGGTATAAACAAATGAATTATTTTATCACCACCAAGTCTGATATAAGATTAGTCAAGACATTGTTAGCTGTCAGTGTGAGATGGTTTTACCTCACACAGAATTTTAGTGGTTGAAGATAACGACTTCACTTCATTTTTAGTTGGGGCATCTCCGTGAGCAGTAATGGGTTGGATATCATCATATACATTGAAGATAGAAAAAAACATGTACAAAATTTTTCTGTGAATATTTTGCCCCTAGTAGGCTGGGTAAAAAACTGAAATCCTTATGAAATACTGCAAATTCTTAAAGCCTGGAGTGTCTACTTTCATATGAGCCATTAAGCACAACTATGGAATTTGACATAACCAAAAAAATTCACAGTTAAAAAGAGTTAAAAACACAAACCAAGATGAAATGAACAAGGAAACACATAGAAGTGAAGTAAACTGAATTAAGGACACATGGCAGGTAGGTACAAAGAGCAAGTCTGTGGGAACTAAAATAGACATTTAATTAAATTCAATTCGGTTTGATTTGTATAACCCCTTTTTTATATTAAGCTTGAATCATGCCACAGGTTCTTGCTATTTATTGTCTTTTAATAGGACATGTCCACTCTTTTCTTTAGAGTCAGACTAAACGATCAAACTAGACTAAACAAACTGTCCCTGAGACGCTCCACATTAATACCTGATAGCATGGTGTATGCATGGTGTACCGAATCATATACAGTGACAGGAGCTAGTGCATTGAATCAGTTCCTACTGCTTGGCTATGGCTAATGGATATACATCTCCCATGGTTGGCATTGTCATGTGACCTTTGATGTCATAGTAACTGCAAAAAAACTGGTTTCTTCAACAATTTATTCAGGTATTGTTAAACAAGTACGGTTTAATCACCGTTGTTCTTTTGGCTGCTCCCTGTTCGGGGTCACCACAGCAGATCATCTGGTCCACATATTTGGACTCTCCCATTTTATCCGAACTTGGGACCTACACTATTCAGTAGCTGAGTTAGCTTCCTACTTGGGAATCGAACCTGGGCCGTGGTAATGAGAGCGCTGGATCCTGTCGCTGGACCCCCAGGAGACTTTACGTTTTAAATCACAGGAACAAACCAATAGCAATTAATACCAATAGCATTTACACTTAAAAAGTGTAATTCAATTAATTCAAATTTTGATTCTGGCAACTTTACCAAACCAGTTCTGTTGTTTTATGGGATAGAGCAGTGTCTAATCATGAAGCAGTAGGTCATCCAGGGATTTCTCACCTTTTATGAATCCTAAGAATTCAGAGGTACTACTCCTTTGACGTACTGTAATAGAGGGTAGGTGGGATATTTGGATGCAGCATCTATGATTCAGAAGTTGTGAACGTTAGAATGATAGCATGGAATCCTTTGCAAATTCTCCATTCATTCCTCAGTGAAACACTTTCATCTAGTGCTCTGCCCTCTAGTGGACACGTTTACTTTCATATAAGTATGAGGACAAACACTTGTGCTTGACCATCTATTGACTTTCTTGTATGTCCACAAATACGAGGGCACAAAAGTATAAATCAGGTCTTAGCATTATCTGCCATCCTGCACTCTATGGTTCTGAGTCCAATTCAGGACCAGATACTATTTCAGATCACAAGAGATCAGGATGTGAATATTAAAATTCATTATCAGTAGCATCGTTGTTCTGGTCAGTGTGGTTCTGGAGCTAATCTCTGAAACAGTGGGTGAAATGTGGGAGAATTCACAACACACCAGTGTATCTCAGGGCATCCTGCACTGACAGTGGAAGGATATCTGAAATCTATCCAGAAACCCACATGAACTTAAGGAGGACACCTAAAACTTTGCACAGACAGTTGATCCAACTCTAAGCTCAAGGTTGATCTCAGGAGCCTGGAGTACACTACACACTGCGGCAACGGTCATCAACATTAAACTTCCAATTCTTTCATAGTTTTCACCCAAACGTTTCTGCATGTTAAACAAATTCATAGTTAATGGTTATGGTTCTGAGCTAACGACACAGAACACTGTGAGATCAAATCCAAAGTGTTACTTTTGGACAAAAATCTCATTGCATAACCGCTAATCATGTGTTTGGATTGTTCTGGATTAATTGTGTCAGCCATATATGAAAATATAAATATAATATATCATCTGAACAGACACATGAGCACTCAAGATAAGCTACTGAAGGTAACATTCTGATTGTTTGCAATAAAAAAAAACACCCTAATATAACCCAGAGCTGTTTGTTAGATATTTGTGAATGAAATTAATTGGGTTTAAAGTACTTCAACAGATTAACTGGTCACTTTCATCCGCACAAATCGGTGCTAAAATGGCTGTTATTAGCAATTGTCTCGGCACAGTTACACTTTATTGTTATTAGCAATTGCCTTAGATTTCCACTGCTGACTCAAGCTAGCTGCTTGAGTCAAACATCTATAAGATCAGTAAACAGCCACTAATAGACTAATCCGATCCAGAACTTTGATCCAGTCTTTACTCGCTTCAAATTCTCTGCAAATCTAAACTGTGATCCACACAGAACCGCAGGCTAGTTTTAGTGGTAGCTTAGAGTGATCTGTGCCCTGCTGGAGTAATGGGTCACCTCTGCAGGATTAACAGTGTTGACAGAAAGGATGGAGGCACCTGATATTGACCACTACATCAAAGATGAGTGACTATGATGCTGTGTTGTTGCCATGCCAGATCACACCATTCCCCTCACACACACATACATACACAGACTAAGAAACAAACCAGACAATTCTTCCGCCGGTTGCTTGGTTACGTACCGTGTTAGAGAGCGATAGCCCTGCTGTGTTATTGCTGTTTTTCTTCATTAGGCAATAAAAACAGATTATGCTAATGACTCTGTAAAAGAGTGTCATTATCAGCCAGTTTATTTAATAGCTCTTTCCACAATGACACTGCAGGCTACCTGTAGCCAAGGATAAAGAGCAAATGCAAACATATGCCACAGGAAGCACTTTCTGTAGTATTACCAAGACAAGAGAAAGAAAGAAAGAAAAAAAGGGGGAAAACTCACAAGATCATCATCGTCATCACTATTAAATCCATCACGAAAGGAATTGGTCATTTGTCCAAATCTGTCCTAAGATTGATCTGTTTATATTAAATACAATTCAGACAGGATTTTACAGTTACGCTTCTGTAAGTAATCATTATGTTTTGTTCACTCAGATTATATGAACTTAATTTAAGAATTTAAATGATATAAGCTTGGTCATAACACCAAACAAAAAAAAAAAAAGAAAAAAAAAAGAAAGAAAACATGAAACATTCCCTATCCAGGATTATTATGAACAGAAGAAAGTGACTATGCACCATAAGCGTTACTGTAATCTAAACAAACATGTTTTTCATGCAAGTTGATTTCAATTTCCTTTATTATAAGCTCATGTTATTGGAAATGTCAGTGTAGCACTGCAAATAATCACTGCTTAGTCTGTAGAAATGCAGTGAAGTCAAATTTAGCTAGTATTTAATTCAAATATAAGATTATTAAACTTTTTCTAGATATTTTCCTCTCATTTCATGGGGCTTTGGGGTTTTTTATTTTGCCCTTTTTTTGAAATCCAGAGCTTAAAAATAGGAAGAAATAGGTATAATAAGATTACATTTGGTTTATTGTATTTTTATAATTGAAAATGCTATGTAAATCTGACTACTCAATATATTTTTACATGCTAGGATGACTCTGTGTTATATTTAAATTATTTTATGACTAAGTGATATTGATCTTGACGAGTAGTAAGCTATGTGAGTAGAACATCTACACTGATCAGGCATAACATTATGACCACCTGCCTAATATTGTGTTGGTCCCCCTTTTGCTGCCAAAACAGCCCTGACCCGTCATGCACTGTGTATTCTGACACCTTTCTATCAGAACCAGCATTAACTTCTTCAGCAATTTGAGCAACAGTAGCTCGTCTGTTGGATCGGATCACACGGGCCAGCCTTCGCTCCCCACGTACATCAATGAGCCTTGGCTGCCCATGACCCTGTCGCCGGTTCATCACTGTTCCTTCCTTGGACCACTTTTGATAGATACTGACCACTGCAGACCGGGAACACCCCACAAGAGCTGTAGTTTTGGAGATGTTCTGATCCAGTGGTCTATCCCCCATCAATTTGGCCCTGCGTCAAACTCGTTCAAATCCTTACGCTTGTCCATTTTTCCTGCTTCTAACACATCAACTTTGAGGACAAAATGCTCACTTGCTGCCTAATATATCCCACCCACTAACAGGTGCCATGATGAGGAGATCATCAGTCTTATTCACTTCACCTCTCACTGCTCAGAATATTATGCCTGATCGGGGTAGGAACAATGCTAGGAACTCAGTAGCTTATCAAAAAATGAGATCAAAAAAAGACTTCCCTAAATCCACCAAAAAATAAAACAACATTGCCTATATTTTGCCGCTCAGTGTTTAGTAATTTAGTAACCCAATAACGAGTTGGCTTAGGTTCAGCAAAGACAACAGAACAGAGCGCTTCCTGGAGTGTGGCTGTATGTAAGAATGATGGCGAGAAGTGGTTAAAGGTTTGATCAGAACACATCTCATGAAAAAACCCGTAACCTTTCAACTGCTCACTTGTAGCCTGCTTCAATTGCAGGTCGCTTTGGATAAAACCGTCAATCAAAACTCATTGGATAAAAGTTAGAAATAGCTACCTTTCAAAGATAATGGTTGCTTGGAAACATTTCCCATATGATTTGATGGAATTTTTACTAACTTGTCAGTATAGCTGGGGTTATTTTTACTGCTTGTTTTAGAGAGCATGAAACATGCATGCACTGTCTGAAGAAAATCACGGACATGTCTGATTTGTAAATTTGTAAACTGCTATTTTTGTGCTACTCAAATTTTTTTGAGAAATTAAACTTAAAGATATATGAAATAAACCTAGGAGTCAATGTATAATAATAATAATAATAATAATAAATTATTATTTTTTAAGGGTTTTTATATATATATATATATATATATATATATATATATATATATATATATATATATATATATATAATAACAACAATAGCAATAATACTAATAACAATAATAATAATAATTATTATTATTATTATTATTATTATTATTATTTAGTGTGTCTGTATATAAATTCTGACAATTGCTGTGCTCCTTTCTGCTTAAGAAAGTAATAACAGTACTGCCAGCCTCATTTTTTTGAGTATCATTAGTTCCAGTTTGTACCACTAACCAGTCCAAAATACACAGCCCCTGATTACTGGTGCCAAAAGCTCTGGTATTTTGTACACATACAAAAAAAAAAAAACAGCCCTATTGATGCCTTTTAAACAGCACTTCAAGCTGTGCTATTATGCTATTTTTTTTGGGCTAAGCAATTCACAGAAAAATCTGAAGAGATATCAGCTTTTATAACATCTTCAGGTACGCAAACCCACACACACACACACACACACACACACACAAAATGCCCCCAACTGACACGAGCCATTTAGAACGGAATCTTGTTTGCCCTGCAGGGGTGTGATCTGCTACAGAGCATGTCAATGCAAGCGTCATCCCCGCTGCGGCTTCAGCCTCCGCTCTCAGATCTGCTCTTCCACCGAATACTGGTATCACTCCAAAGGTCATTCGACTTGTTCTACCACTATTTATTCCACTCAGATCGAGTTACTACTGATGCGCTCGTGGTCACGCTCACATAAGCAGCTTATCTACACACGAGAAAATAAAAATAAAAAAGACACTACTTTCTTCCCTTTTTCATTTCACTAACTCGGGCCAGACACGGCGCTGTATCAAGACAGCCTTTCACTGTATGTCTTTTTTATGCTATAATAGAGAGCAATGGAAGGGGAAGAAAAGATCTTTAAAATTATTCAGAGCTGCGTTTGAATAGAGAGAGAGGCGAATCAGTGTAAGGACACTCCTGACTCTTTTACTGAGATACACACACGATGAGTAGGTCACAGAGCTTTAAAGCAAGAATTTCTCTACACGACGGAAGCGGCGAGCGCACAAAGCTCGGACACTGTAACCACCTCAAAATTATTCCGTTGCTTTAATCTCGCTACTCGCTGGCCATGACCCCAATCTGCAGGGGTGAAGGGTTAAACGGGGTCATTTGCTTTTCTAATTACAGATACAGCACATTTCTCTGCCCAGAAGCAGACTCGCCAGGTGTGCCTTAGAAATGTACGCAAAGATATACACAAAGAGATTTTACTCACGTTGTGTATCACAGAGATGCATAGTTTTTTTTTGTTGTTGTTGAAGTTTCTTTGTCATTCTGAAAGGCAAACAGACTAAACTGATTGATTGTCCTGTATACAATGAGATTTTTTTGTCTGTTTGGAAAAGAAATAAAGAAAGCATTTATCTGACAAATGACTTAACGAGACATCTCCTATACACACACTAGCGCTGGAAAAAAAAGTGGATATAAAACACGCAGGTCAAATTAATTTCCACAGCGTATTTTTAAATTGGATGTATTATTTTCAGAACTTCATTAAATACTTCAGCATTCCTCTAAATAATCTCTGTCTGTCTGTGAAAGCATGATTGCTTCAATATCTTTCCCGGTGCCATAGATTTCTGTTATTAATGAATCCTGAAAAGGGCAGCTGTTTTGGCAGTCAATAAATATCTACACAAAAGACATATTTTTGCAAACCGCTTTCATAAATCAAGATATTTGTACATTTCTATTAGAAGTTTCTCTTTCAGAGAGAGGACTTCATTTGCGGTTGCGATTTAACACGCTAGTCAACAAGCTTCAAATTAAACATGCAGGTCCGGTTGTTTCCGTCTGATCACACGCAAACAGAACAAAACCCTCTGAAAAGTGCAAGCACTTCTACTTTGTAAAGTAACCGGACCTGCTTTAGCGTAGCTCCAGGGCTTCACATTTGAATACACAACAACAACAACAACAACAACAACAACAAGAGCTTTGGTAAGACTTTCTCTCAAGAGTCTAATCATGAGACCTTTAAAGAATTGAGCTGAAATTAGTTGGAGAGCAGAAATGAACTCACACATATAGCACAAATGTTCCAATGTTTACTGAGAGACAAAAAAACCCTGCCCTTCCATTGTAAGCAAGTTTCAAGTAATCAGGATTTCTGTTTATTTCTTACTACATGGAAATGTGTGCATATTGTCTGTGGCAATTTCAGCAGATGCAGACGATGGAGATTAGAAATTGGAAAAAAAATAATCGGGAGCATTTCTTGTATGTTGTAGAAAAAAACAATTACAATAATTATAAATTGAACATAATAAGGAATGACAAAGTTAGTTTAGAATTTGGATTATCAGAAGGACATGTCAGTAGGACAAAAGCCCTTGTACATTTCAATATTTACCCATCTTTCTCTCTCTCTCTCTCTTTCTCTCACTCTCACACACACACACACAGTTTATATACATTCTTCTTCAATCTCATTATGGGAGCACATATCAAGTGCCCGTAGCAAATGAAATGTGGCAGCTCAACTATCTTTTTTCATTTGTCTAATTCATTAGTGGAGTCAGGGGACGACTGGTCACTATGCCTCGAGTCCACCTTCATGGCCACAGGCAGTAGAGTGCTAGAGACAAAGCCATTGTTTTGGTGAATCTCATGAATGGATGACTGATTGAACCAATCTGTGTTGCTACTCTATTCTATAAATAAATAAATAAATAATAATATATATATATATATATATATATATATATATATATATATATATATATATATATATATATATATATATATATAAATATAAATAAATAAAAAAAGAATTTTTCATTTATTTATATATATATATATATATATATATATATATATATATATATATATATATATATATATATATATATATATATATATATATAAATAAATAAAAAAAGAATTTTTCATTTATTTATATATTTATATATATATATATATATATATATATATATATTATATATATATATATATATATATATATATAAATAAAAAAAGAATTTTTCAGTACACTTATTTCACATGCATGCCTAGATGCATGGCTAGGAAAAAAAAATATCAGATCACCGGCTGCTCTAAGGCTATATCAGACCTCCTAAAGGATTCAGAGCTTAAGAAAAATAAAAGAAAGCCCTGAGGAAAAACCCTGAGTGGCAATAAAAGAACAATCTGAGTCAGCAGGGACAGAATGCTTCCTTCTTGACACCCCTCTCACATCACCCTAAGCTTTAAGCTTGCTCGGCTCAGCTCCAAGTGCCCTCAGTGGGCCTAAGACACTCATCGAGGTGCTTCTCAGCTCCAAGCAGTCCTGCAGAATACAGCTAGAGCCTCTTTAATAAGCAGGGAAATAAGAAACCATGATTTAATGAGAAGTAGAAGTCATCTACGTGCTGACTGCATCCCTTGGCAGGAGTGTCGTAGAGTTTAGCTTACGCTGACATAAAAGGGCCAGAGTGTTCGGAGAAACGGAAACGTCTTGCCTGGCACACGATGATGTAACTCTCAGGCAAAGGGAGAAGGGGGTCACAGTCCTGCCTTATTGTCTGCTTCAATGCTGGTAACCATTTTGTCTCAGCTGTTTACTGGTTGAGGAGCATTTCATCTGACTGCTGAAGAAAACAGTTTGAAAGCCTTTATAAGTCAAACAGTTTTACATCAGTTACTGAAGGCCAACAAATGGCTTTAAGGAAATTTGCTAAACGTATTTGAAAAATATATTTCCTTTAGTCATAAGTCTTAATCAGTGCTTGCTTGAGTACCACATCTCACATGGAGCTGCTGCTATAAATCACAAAGACTGTTCTGTGCTCATCCCAGGACTCCTATTCACAATATCAGACACTACAGGATAATGTGGAAATGAACGCAAAACCGAGTGAACTCTGCCATATTCGGAGGAGCTTGCAATTTTTCACAATTACAGCAGACTTTTTTTTTTTACGCAAATTTCAGCCATGTTGTCTGGCACAACACTCAGCTATCATAGAAATTAATTAGATATGTGTCTTCACTGGTAAAGGTTTAAAAGAAGAATCGTGTGCTTGCAATTTCACCAATTCAGGCAAATTTTGGCAAAAAAAAAAGCTACAAAAACAAGAATTTTGGGCATCAACAATCACAAAAAAACATGAGAGACTGGTTTATGCTCATAGAACATCCTTTACACATTTGGTACTGTTTTACCTTATACTGTATAGTGTAGAGCTGTAGAACAGTCATGCTTTAAAATATCCAGTGTAACCCTGAAGATACTGGGTCTTGTTCCTCATAAGGTTTCTCCTCATGTTCAATGCCTTTCCGCCATTTCCCCTAGCTTTAGTGCCATGCAATAAATGCGAAGTGAATGGAATTAAACTGATGCAGTGCTGCTCTGCATAAATACTGTATTGGGAACCAAATGTGTGACATAACTGGCACAAAGGACTTAATGTTAGCTCGTCATTATAATGGATGTCACAGCAGTCTTCTGAAACCCTTCATTCGAAATGAGTGACACCACCTGTTGTGCCAATTAATTGAGGTTGAGGAGATCACGGATTTAACATGATTTGTAGCAGGAAGCAGGACTTTCACCTTGAGAAATCAGTTTTGACAGCCCTTGAGTGTCTGAGAATCTAGAACGAAAGAGAAATAAATGATGTAATTTATCCAATTGGGTTACATTTTCTTGATGCCCTTTAAACAGCGGTTTTACCTCATGTTTGGTCACCCTACCTCTGATCTATAGATGTCACGTCATGCCTTGCCTGACTAGTCCAATTAGCTGCACGTCGTTAATTTTTAATGAGAGCGAACAGGACGAGGTCACACAAAGTCACGGAGGAAACAAGTTCGATTTTTTTTAAATGGCATGTGCCCAACGCATATCGCCACCCCACACTTTTACAGCCCCTAGACATCAATCAGGTCCGGCAGCTTCAATTATCCGACCAAATGGAAACCCATTTCTTTCATCATTTCTGATCCCCACCATGGAATAAGGATTTCGCAACGAGTGTTGAAGGTGCTAATCAAATGTAGAATAAAGTGTATATGGTATGGAGCCTCCGTGCAATGCAAAGCTCCAGGAATAGTAATGCCTGGAAAATAATTCTTTTTTTTCTGCCCCAAGTAGATTAATTTCATCAAACATATTCGGTGACTTCTTTGTGACTTTTACATTCAAAAAGTTCACTCTCATATTCAGAGACAAATATGGCCATGCTCCGAAAAAGACTGAACAAACTGCAAAAGTAGGCAATGTCTATTTCGTCTCGCACCGCTGCTGTCTTAAATTAGCCAGACATGCATAAACAAACAGGCACTAGTTCTTACAAGAGAAAGCTTCAAAGGCCATATTAAAGTTCCGGCCATTAGCATTTGCATTGTACTCGCTATTTTCAGTTTAAACAAGACCCCACACTGATTCATGCGATCTTTTAGCTATAGACACACGTTAGGATCCTTTGCCATTCCGTTTCACAGAGGCTGTGAGCAGAAATAATGGCCATTTTTTAGTTGTCTGCTTTTGAGCTTTGAGCGTAGGAGAATGTGTGTGTGCGTGTGTGTCTGATAAAATGGGTCATGGTAAGTGATCCCTTCACCAGCTCTGACAGATTCCCTAATCAGACGGAGCAGTTTTTATATCATAGGCTGTGGACAATGTCTATAATTAGAGCTCTGCACTCCGACTTGCCTCATAGGCATCCCTAAATGAGGAAAAAGACGAGCTCCGTCTTCCCCTCGCCAGCCTGTATAACACTCATCTGGATGGCCATTATGAAGCTAGAGAGTGCATTAATCAAAGCATCTGACATGCTGCTATCATCACTCAGACCATAACAATGATAAACATTTGATTAGCTAGGACATGAGATTCACATATTTTGGTATGGGACAGTAAAATTGGGACCAAAACGCTCAAAATGCTGTTGGTTTTGAAAAGCAGGCGAAGGACTAGGGACAGTATGAGTGGTGAATTCCTGCTTTATTACAGTCTGTCTGTCTTCTTATCCATCACTGAATCACTCAGATTCATTGTTTTTATGACTGTATCCGAGCAGATTGCACCACCGCAGAGAATTTCGGGTATATTTTTGAGAGTTCCATAAAAATGGGCAGTTACTGGACGTATTTAATGATAAAGTGCTTCTTTTTCACTGAACTGACCCGAACAGGCATAAACAGAAACAGGGAAAAGCACAGGCAGCAAAACATACAAACAAACAAACAAACAAACAAAAAACCTGCTAGCTCAACGATTTGCTAGTTTAGCTCATTATAGACACATTGATTCTCACTGATATCTACTTGGGGAAAACTGTGTGACAAAAATATAAATCTGTGAAAACAGGTAGCTATGTCTGACATATTGCAGGCTGCTACTTTTGATGTATAGCAGGTAGATACATCTGATGCGAAGCTTGGAGCTAGTTCTGAGGTATAGCATGTAGCTACTTCTGAAGTAAATCATGTAGCTAATTCTAAGGTAAACCATGTAGCTGCTTCTGAAGTAAATCATGTAGCTAATTCTAAGGTAAACCATGTAGCTGCTTCTGAAGTAAATCATGTAGCTAATTCTAAGGTAAAACATGTAGCTTGTTCTGAGGTAAAGCATGTAGATATTTCTAAGGTAAAACATATAGCTAATTCTGTAGTAAATCATGTAGATATTTCTAAAGTAAAACATATAGCTTCTTCTGGGGTAAAGCATGTAGTAACTTCTGAAGTAAACCATGTAGCTAATTCTAAGGTAAAACATATAGCTTCTTCTGAGGTAAAACATTTTAGCTACTTCTGAAGTAAATCAGTTAACTAATTCTAAAATAGAGCATATAGCTACTTCTGAAGTAAATCATGTAGCTATTTCTAAGGTAAAACATATAGCTTCTTCTGAGGTAAAGCATGTAGCTTATTCTAAGGTAAAACATATAGCTTGTTCTGAAGTAAACCATGTAGCTAATTCTAAGGTAAAACATATAGCTTGTTCTGAGGTAAAGCATGTAGCTACTTCTGAAATAAATCATTTAGCTAATTCTAAAATAGAGCATATAGCTTCTTCTAAGGTAAAGCATGTAGCTTATTCTAAGGTAAAACATATAGCTTCTTCTGAGGTAAAGCATGTAGCTTATTCTAAGGTAAAACATATAGCTTCTTCTGAGGTAAAGCATGTAGCTTATTCTAAGGTAAAACATATAGCTACTTTGAAATAAATCATTTAGCTAATTCTAAAATAGAGCATATAGCTTCTTCTAAGGTAAAGCATGTAGCTTATTCTAAGGTAAAACATATAGCTTCTTCTGAGGTAAAGCATGTAGCTTATTCTAAGGTAAAACATATAGCTACTTTGAAATAAATCATTTAGCTAATTCTAAAATAGAGCATATAGCTTCTTCTAAGGTAAAGCATTTAGCTTATTCTAAGGTAAAACATATAGCTTCTTCTGAGGTAAAGCATGTAGCTTATTCTAAGGTAAAACATATAGCTACTTTGAAATAAATCATTTAGCTAATTCTAAAATAGAGCATATAGCTTCTTCTAAGGTAAAGCATGTAGCTTATTCTAAGGTAAAACATATAGCTTCTTCTGAGGTAAAGCATGTAGCTTATTCTAAGGTAAAACATATAGCTACTTTGAAATAAATCATTTAGCTAATTCTAAAATAGAGCATATAGCTTCTTCTAAGGTAAAGCATGTAGCTTATTCTAAGGTAAAACATATAGCTTCTTCTGAGGTAAAGCATGTAGCTTATTCTAAGGTAAAACATATAGCTACTTTGAAATAAATCATTTAGCTAATTCTAAAATAGAGCATATAGCTTCTTCTAAGGTAAAGCATGTAGCTTATTCTAAGGTAAAACATATAGCTTCTTCTGAGGTAAAGCATGTAGCTTATTCTAAGGTAAAACATATAGCTACTTTGAAATAAATCATTTAGCTAATTCTAAAATAGAGCATATAGCTTCTTCTAAGGTAAAGCATGTAGCTTATTCTAAGGTAAAACATATAGCTTCTTCTGAGGTAAAGCATGTAGCTTATTCTAAGGTAAAACATATAGCTACTTTGAAATAAATCATTTAGCTAATTCTAAAATAGAGCATATAGCTTCTTCTAAGGTAAAGCATGTAGCTTATTCTAAGGTAAAACATATAGCTTCTTCTGAGGTAAAGCATGTAGCTTATTCTAAGGTAAAACATATAGCTACTTTGAAATAAATCATTTAGCTAATTCTAAAATAGAGCATATAGCTTCTTCTAAGGTAAAGCATGTAGCTTATTCTAAGGTAAAACATATAGCTTCTTCTGAGGTAAAGCATGTAGCTTATTCTAAGGTAAAACATATAGCTACTTTGAAATAAATCATTTAGCTAATTCTAAAATAGAGCATATAGCTTCTTCTAAGGCAAAACATATAGCTTCTTCTGAGGTAAAGCATGTAGCTTCTTCTAAGGTAAAACATATAGCTTATTCTGAGGCAAAGCATGTAATAAAGCATGTAGCTACTTCTGAGGTGAAGTGTATAGCCAAAGTTAAATAGTACTAGTCAAATAATCAAATAAATGATGTAAAACAATGATAATTAAAAACAATAAAATAAAATAAAAACACCATAAACTGTTTATATTATCCAAGCTAACCATCTTTAATAATTTTTTTGGATTTTTATTTTCAAGAATTCACACAACAAATCAGCAACCAAGACCAATGTCCAGCAACCCATTAGTTCTGGTTAGCACCAGTCTTGAGCAGGACTCAAGAAGCCTATAAATAGAACCTTTTGTACTTAAGCAGCAATTAATGGAATAGCGTATGCTGGACAGCTGAAGTTCTGCAAATGCAGTGCTTTTGCTATACTGAACAGTTCTAGTGTTATGGTGCCAGTACCTCTGTAACAAAAATAGGACTAAAATGCTAAATGTTCTCAGCATTATTCAGTAGTTAGGACTATTTCTGGCTGCCTCACACGCGATCAGACATTTCTGGTTAAACTGTCCGGTTATTGTGCCTTTGTTATTGCTCCAAATAGTCTGTGTGATATTGTTGCATTTGATCCCAGATGTGTTTGGTTTCTGTGTGCTGATGCTATGTTTGGTCTGTGTGTTATTGGGTATCAGTGTGTATGATGTGTGCATTTGATGTGTGTGTGTGTGTGCGTTTGTGTGTGTGCGGCTGATCCGTGTGTGCTTCTCAAAGCTGATTGTGCCTTGCTGTGCTGCTCAGGGATGAAGCACCCGAGTCCTAATCCACATCAAACACTGCAAGAAGAAGGAAGAAAGCTCCAGGGCAGCCTGGCTGCTATGCGCTAAGCTGAATATAAACCTGCCTGTCTCCCTCTCAGGCTTCAACCAAAAACCCAATTGCACCAAGGTCTAATGTGGAAGGGGAGAGGAAGGCAACAGTTTGCTCAGATGCCAAAACAAAGAGGGTCTCTGTCTTGGCAGGAAGGAAATTAAAGCAGCAAACAGATCTGTCTTCAATAAACAGAATGTCTCTCCATGAGCTGAGTAAAGCCGGGGAGAGTACAGGTGCTTTGACTCAGTTTTTTAGCCGGAGCAAGTGTGAAATTGTGAGATCGTGAGATGGTGTGAGCTTTAAGAGGGAAAATAGGATGGGTGAATCAAAGTTGAAGAGATGATAATTATAATTGAAAATACATTAAACCATTTTATTAATGAGGTGTGGTGTGTGTGTGTGTGTGTGTGTGTGTGTGCGAGCCAGCATCTCCACACCCAAAGGAGCTGTAAGCCAGTCCGTGACGAGACGGCAGGGTTCAGACATTTTGAGAGGACAGCCGGTGTGAGATCTTCCACCTCATCACCACCTCCCCCTGACTTAATTAAGGATTTTGCTATAGCATGGGACAGATGTCGGTCTGCTCCCTCGCAGAGAACTCAATCAATTAGCGGCCTGCGCCACACGCGACTGAGCATCATCAATTTCCTATTATGACGTGCCACATTTCTGTCAATCAAAAACAGACTGCATGCTGAAATCACATACCCTGACACGGCACATGATTTCCCCCGTCCTGTGGACTGCTTAACTTTCAACAATCATTTTCTTCCCGTATCCTTTTAAACCATCTACATTCTCGGTGACACTGGTAACAGAAACTGCATTACAAGGCAGGAAGTCCAACCCCCCTCGCTCTTGCCTTCCCCGGCCTCCTCACGTACACACTCGACTGAGTTATTGCACCGAAATCCCCATGGACCATTCCAAATGAAAGCTTTATATCTTTCTGTGTCACGCTGGACCGAGAGCAGACTTTTTGCTCTGCACCACATGAGCTGAGCAACAGGGGCAGTCGAGCTTTAAAAAGCCATCGCTCTTTTCCTCTAGCGTCCATTCCCAGGACAAGACCGAAGCTTGCTTCGAGCAAGACAAGACCATAACCATGAGGGTGATGCCTTAAAATCGGCACTAAATGATGTACATGTATATCTCAGAGATTCATCCGGACTCCTCAGAGTCGATCCGTTTCCTAGTGCTAATTGCTTTTGTTTATGGCGCTAATGCCAGTAATGGACCATTTTCTTCCTGACAGGGGTGACAGGGGTGTGATAAGGCTTCTTAAAGAAGCACGGCCTGTCACTGTGGCAAGTGTGAAGAGCTGTCATTAGCTCTTAATACACGGCGTCATTTACAGACAGTCATAAACAGCGCCGGCCTAATCAAATGGAAATGAGCGCTTCCTGTGAAGGCCAGCGTCATGCTGTCAGTGACAAGTGGAAATTTGGAGGAGCGATACCCTGGAGGCTCAGCGTGTCATCGTGCATATTCTCCCTCTGTAATTAAGAAATCCGCCCATCCAAACACTGCTCTTTAATAATAATCTCGGGGGACTCCGAAATGGAGATTATTCACTGTAGCGAATCAATGATCTTTAAGTCGATCGCTAAGATATTAGCATGAGCTTTGCTTGTATTCAAAACAGCAGCTTGTACATTCGTATATATTTGACGACAGACGTGCATTAAGACTGTCCTTAATCAATATGCACAGTCACCTCTGTGCTAATGAGAGCTAATGGATCTTCTAGTGAAATATGGCTTCATGAAACACTAATTCTGGACATTAAACTGGATTCATACAGCTATTGAGAAGTTTTATTGACATGTGCTGCTATTACTTCTCTATCTGTCTCTTGGTTATGTTTGTTACATAGAAATGTGACCTGCTTAGTTTTGATGCACACACAATGTGTTACAAGGGACAAAAGTAGGTTTGTTCTGAATCAAGGACATTCACACACAGCAAAACGCTGTCCTGCTTATCACACCTTACTTTTCTCTCGGTCTCAAACTCCCAGAGGGGGAAAATGCTCTGAAGTTAAAGTGCAGTTATTTGAATGGCTATTCAATTCAATTTTATTTCTATAGAGCTTTTAACAAGGCACACTGACTCAGAGGAGCGTTAAAAAAATATAAAAACGACAAACTTTTAAATATCGATGTATATTCATCTCTAACGAGCAAGTTGATTTCTAAATTCAATATAGATTTAACATTAATTTGACATTAATTATTTTAAGCTAGGGTTAATGCCTGTGTGGAGTATCTCATGTACTCCTTCTGTCTGTGTCAATTCCTCAGGGTTCTCCAGAGATTGGCTACTTGCCAACGAACAAAAGAATAGGATTTGACCCAAGGTGTGAATGGCATCCCATGAAGGGTACATTCCCACCATGACCCTGGATGACTATTTAATCAGAAAGGCCTTTATAGGCTGAATTTATTTTGTTAGAAGAGTGGTATATCACACACAATGTAGTTATTAGCTATCAATCCATTAACCACATAACCAACAACAACATTGTGTTCATACAGAACGGTATTCTTGATAACTCAAGCCCTAGCGTTGAGACGTGGCCGAGATCTTCCTAGCAAACGATGTCAGTTATTGTGCATGAAAATGAAAGCAACAATGCCCTGTTCTACAACATTTCTCAACATTATAACTCACAACCTACACACAACCTACATCTCTGCAACAACCTGCAGATTGCTCTGGATTCTTCCAGATAAGAACAAACACCTTCTACATGTTCTTAATGCATTATGTTTACTGGGAAAGAAGGAAAATGTGAAATTGTGCAACATCATGTTGTTGTTCTTCGGCTGCTCCCTGCTGTTGTTCTCCGAGGTCACCACAGCTGGTCATAAAATCTGCATATTTTATTTGGGACAATTTTTTTGGTTTCCTGCCCAGGAATCAAACCCAAGCCACAATAGTGAAAGTCCAGTATACTGCTGCTGGACCACCAGGGTGGAATTGGAATTATGCTAATATATAACACATTTAATCCCTCCAGTCTTTGCAGCAGAAAAGGAAACAGGCATTGGCTTGAACATTCTGAAGTGTCTAATTTAGCCACCTACTCTTTCACTCTTACTCGTTTAGCCAAGCCCACTACACTCATTTACACTCGTCTAGATGTTACTCAGATGTTGGTCTGCTGATTGGAAGGTTGAGTTCAAATCCCAGGACCACCAAGCTGCCACTGCTGGGCCCTTGAGCAAGGCCCTTAACCCTCAACTGCTGTAATGTAAATGTTGCACTAAAGTTAACTGTCCCTTGAAATTGGTCAAATGGACAGTGAACCTGTCTGGCCAGTGTGTGAGTTCACACCTGCAGCTCTGACATTCAGGTGCCATGAAATATGGCATCACTGGCAGGTTTGTGCCACTGTGTCCTCTTTCTGCCTCTCGTTATGCATCTCCTTTTCACCTCAGCTCTCTCAGATGGAGAGTGTGCCCCAAGGTGACAGCGAAGATGCTTGCCTGCTTGCCAACTTGTCTCACAGGGATGGTACAATTCCATGAATTACAGAGCAGGTAATTATTACTAAACTGATGTATTTTTAGCTGATAATTAGCTACTATTCATACAGCGAGAACAGCATGGTAGTGATCTATCAATGCAGTAAATATGGAAACTGACACAGTGAGAGAGAGAGAGAGAGAGAGAGAGAGAGAGAGAGAGTACATGCAATTTTAGACACAGTTTCAAAACAGAAACAGGACAGAACCAGGCAAGGAAAATAGGGAGGAGGAGTGACCTGGACAATTCCTACAAAAACATATCAACTGTACATCAAATTTATCATTTTAATGATACCAGATTTCTGAATAAAACCTGAGATTAATCACTGTCCCATCCCATCCTGGTTTGGAGTCTAAAACCTGATCCAGCAGCATCTGTGATTAAATAATTACATAATTTCATCATCCTGGTGCCATGCGAGTACGCGTTTTGCAATGTGCACATTTCTGTTTTCTGACAATGTGGCTCATTTCTTATCGCTGGCATTCGATAGTAACATCTGTGCGGCCAGATGTGTCCTCATCATATACTGCAAAGAGACAAGGCTAAATACAGATATCGAATATATGGCACCCCGTCTTGTTACACACTGCGTTTGGAACGTTTGAACAAAAAGAAAAAAAACCCCACAAACACACAGACATGCTCTGTGCACTCTCCCAGCACTTCAAAAGGTCAATCTGTTCATGAGATAAGACTTTTCTTTTGTTCGTGCCACTACAATTGAAGAGAGCCTATCTGTCTTTTGGGTGAGTTCAAAATAATCTTTTTTTTTTTTTCACACAGGGTGCCTGCTGTGAACAAGAGAGGTAGAGTAAAAGGTGGAGAGAGGAAATGTAATATGAATGTGATAAGCGAATAGCTAATTATTGAAAACAAAGTGAGCTGTGCTGAAGGGCATGACTCCTCCTCTGCAGGTATGTTTGCGTGCATGTGTGTGTGTGTGTGTGTGTGTGTGTGTGTCACACATCTGATAAAAGCTCCCTCGCTGCATTAATATGCCTAATACTCGTACAGTGTGCTCAAACTGGAGTCAGCTGTAGGAAAAGCTCCTCTCAGCACACACTCAGGGGGACTGTATGACTCCAGCGGTCTTCCTTTTGATCCAAAACCAATTAATTATGGCTGTAGGTGAGGCCTAATGTTAGGAGCCTTTAGCCTCGTTGCTAACAGCCATTGTAACACACTCACACAGGGGCAGTGATTTAAACTGGGAGGTCAGTGGAACGTAGTAGGGACATTAAACCTTCACACCAGCAAGGGTCCTCTGAATTTCAAGGTCTCCTCTTGGTGATTGACACACACAGTTAAGTCTTACCAGCTACCTAGGTTAGGCTTTGTTATTTCTCTAACTGCTTCACCATGCCCTTGTCTGTGCTTTTGATTATTTGGTGATAAACTGTTTTTTAATCTCATTAACATGGATTCTAAACACACTGTCCTTTACAGTGATAAGTGTTAAGGTGTGCCCAACCTGCCCTAACCTTCTCTTAGTTCAGCAAGGACAGAAGTCTCTCTGGCCAGAGCAGCTAATTGTTCACAAATCTGACTTGCGTCGAGTGTGTTTGCCTAACCCGCTGTGTTTACTGTGTGCTGTAGCGCGGATCCCCAGAAAATCTGTCTGCGCTTTGGCAGCCACCCCGGAGCAAGCATCTGTCAAAACAAATGCTTCTTGCGTTGGCAATAAATAAATGAAAGAATAAATGAATAAATGAATAGATGATCCTGGGAGAAAGACACAAAACAGCATTGGGGAAAAAATAGAACTATCCAATGTCACTGCTGAATCAAATAAATGTTAAAGCAGATTTAAACAGACTGATGTAATTTACAGGATTCAATCCTTATAAAGCAGAAAAAAACATGTTGTGAATTGAATCAAAAGCATGAGATCCTAATTCCTCGAATTTATTCAGGTGGGAGAGATATGTAAATGAAATACTACTGCAGCAATAAAATGCAGATGCAGTGTTTCTAAGAGCTTGTGAAGAATATCTAAGTATGTAATTTGAGTTATGATTTAAAAAAAGTAATTAAGTAATTATCTAAGATAGATAGAAATAAAAATCTCTCTCTATCTTTATATATATCTACACCGATCAGGCATTACCTTATAACCACCTGCTTAATATTGTGTTGGTCCCCCTTTTGCTGCCAAAACAGCCCTGTTCTGTCGAGGCATGGACTCCACTAGATCCCTGAAGGTGTGCTGTGGTATCTGGCAAGTCCTGTCAGCTCTGAGGTGGAGCCTCCATGAAGTGGGCCTCCATGGGCCCCACCTGACAACTTACAGGACTTAAAGGATACTTTTGATAGATACTGACCACTGCAGACCAGGAACACCCCACAAGAGCTGCAGTTTTGGAGATGTTCTGATCCAGTGATCTAGCCATCACAATTTGGCCCTTCGTCAAACTCGCTCAAATCCTTACACTTGTCCATTTTTCCTGCTTCTAACACATCAACTATGAGGACAAAATGTTCACTTGCTGCCTAATATATCCCACCCACTAACAGGTGCCATGATGAGGAGATCATCAGCGTTATTCACTTCACCTGGCACTGCTCACAGTGTTATGGCTGATCGGTGTGTGTGTGTATATATATATATATATATATATATATATAAAGAGAGAGAGAAATATAAGACAGATAAATATTAAAATAATGACAGTATTAACACTGCATGTCACGTGTTAATAATAATAATTAATGTTAATAATATAGATAAGTGCAATCTTGCAATTCTGTAAAACATAGCAACAGAATAATAGTAAATAATAATAATAAGAAGAAGAAGAAGAAGAAGAGGAAGAAGAAAAGGAAAAGCTAAATTTTATGGTGTCATCAAACCAAGCATGACATATTCCCACACTTCTACATGGTCAAATGCATATCAAATTCTAAAAAATATTTTACAAAATTCTAATGGTATTAATTGTAAAATTCAAAGGTTATGACTAGGAGCAATGTTAGCACTCCTATGTTTGCTGTAGACAAGCGATCAAGTGTACGAGTGTAAGAGTCGTACAAGGGGGACAAGGGGGACTTCTGACTTCAATAGTATAACATTGAACAAATTACTCATTCCTATATTTCATGATATTCAGCTAATTAAACATTCTAGTAATGTCGACTCATTTAGCACAGGCTTACTAATGTCGAGTTAATCAGTGGGCCGAGTGTGTCGGTATGATTAGCAAGAATTTGAGATGTTCAGCAATGCTACTTTTGTATGTCACATGTACCTAATGGTGCTACATCTCCTTATTTTAAGACTAGAATATAATCGCTATTAAATAAAATGCCATTCCGACTTCTTTCCGTCTTCAAAGGCCATTTCTGTAGGAATTTAAAGTGCATTGCATTAAGATAATGCAGCCCTTATTTCACACTGTCGGATTGTTCTCGGTCATTAACCAGCTCGGGAGTGAAACTTCTTTTCATCTTGTTGGACGCAAGATAAAATACTTTGTTTATTACAGTTCGTGTGCCTTTGCTTTTTGAAGCCGCTATTCCGGTTTCATGGCTAAAATGGTTTGACTCAGAAACAAGAAATCTGAATAAGTGCAGTTTGAAATGACCTGGCAACACACACAAAACACACATCATTTCTGGATGCTCTGCAGTCTCCCATTCACACAACATCATGCCATAATGCAAATGTAATTATTTTTAAACAATTTCCCTGCATTTTACTTTGTGTTGTAAACAGGAAATGAAAGCTTTTTCCCCCTTTCCTTTTAGCTAAGCTCACCAAATTCACACAAGAAGAAAAACATCATATTTATTGTCCTTTTCCTCTTCCTTCACAAACATAACTGCGATATTTTCAATTCTAAAATGTGTCTGCTTACACAGAATGAAAATTGGCCTTCTTTTTTTTATATATCAGAACCACACTTTTCATCTCTCTAAACATCCATTAGGTGTAATCAAGCTATAATTTGCTCTGCCTGAATGAGAGGAAAACAAATCTCTCATTTCTCAGGCAGAATGGTGAAGAGATTTGGCAGGTACAAACAGTGCCTGACTCAGACTGAGGCACAGAGACACAGCGTTACCAGGTCATCATGACCCTCAAGACTCTTTCATATGGTTCTCGAGGCTTGTCGATGCCACTGCCACCTTTTGCTTGCTCGCTGTGTGCTAAGTCGTCCATGTGTGCGAAGCTGCTTTTTGTACAAACACACTATAAAAATCTACTACAAAAAATTCGCTTCTATTGTTCGTGCATGTTCCAGTTTGCTTGTGCAGATAGAGCCTTGGCTCGTGTAAAGGTGAATTGTACTTCACCTTTACCAAAAATCCATTTGAACAAACAATATTAGACTTTAATTAACTAAATCCATCGAAAGACTGCTCTGTGATCATAATACATGACGGAAAGCTGGTGTGTAGAGTTGAACTGTAGCGTCTGCTTGGAGGATAAAACGATGCAAGACACTAACTCAAACAGCCTGTGTTTACACTGGATCCTGTGTTTACAGCACAGCTCAGTCTTGATCTTTCCTATCTCTATTGTATAGCAACATGGTGACTGAGATTCAGTACACACCCACATGTACAGCAGCTGTGATGTTTGTCAAATAATAATAATGATAAACAGATTATGAGTGGCGTAGAAGCCGTGTGTTTACTTACTGCTTCCTCAATCCTCTCAATCCTTTATTTTATTAATTCTGTTCCCTGACTCCGCCTACAAATCTCTGGGTATATATATATATATATATATATATATATTGTGTGTGTGTGTGTGTGTGTGTGTGTGTGTGTGTGTGTGTGTATGCTCCTTTTTGATTGTGTTGTAAAATTTTTAAACCTTCACCCTAATATCACCATGTCAGATCCTAGATATTTACAATATTTTTCTAGCTAAAGTTCCAACTAATTATCATTTTGTCCTTAGCATAACCTCGAATAAACTGCCTCTGCCTGTGACCGGACCTTAGCCATTGAGAGTTGGACGAGCCTTAGTAAAGAACGGCTTGAGAAACATGTCATATGTTAGGCAACAATTAGTTCTGGTCCACTAATTTGGTCGGTTGATTGACATTCCAAGAGTGACTGTATTCCCTATAAGCACACTGGGACATTTCATTATACATCATGACACTGTCAGGAAACTTACGCTGCAATTGCTAATCCATCAATCTCGCATAAAAGTCTGTTAGTAGTTAGCTAACGTGTGATAAAACTCCAGACAGTAATTAAATAAACGTAGGAGGGACAAGTTTCTGCCAAGTTGTTTTGTCTATGAACCTGGATGACTGCATCACACATGGCTATATGATCATGTTTATTTATATGACAGCATCTGATATTAGACGACAGCGATACAACTGCTTATTCATTTATATCTGGAAAACTAAAAGTGGCCTTTTAATGTAAACTTGTGATTTCTTTTTCTTTCTCCTGCTAATATATGCTCTCACTGTAAGCAGGACTGTATATTAAAGTTGTTACAAGACCACCTTCATTCATCTTTTTTTTTTGGAATTCAGGAAGTGTATAAGTGCGTTAGGTGATTGAATACAATGAGAGCCTGGAAAAATCATCATGTCTGTCAGGATGGGACTAAATTATCAGATGACTGGAGAAATGGAGAAAACCAGTAGGTAATTTGGTATGTAATTTTCTCAGGAGAAGAGGGAGAGACAATCTGGACAGATAGAAAATCATAGAGGAGCACCTGCAAATGATGGAATTACTCCAAATGTAAATTTAATCCTGGTCTAATAGGGGCTTCAGACACACCCAGGAAAAGTAATCAATTCTGTTTGATTTTACTGTAGTACAAGCAAAAACACAGTCTACATGCAGGCTTATACAGTGGAACCTCGGCATACAAATGTACGAATTTTCAACAAAATTTGCCAGTGGAAAGCCAAGCGAAGCCAACTGAAGTCTGTTTACGAATTTTATTAATTTTTTTCAATCAGCGAAAGCTGTTCTGAAAGAGTCGACCCACGATACCAACGTTGCCTTCGGCATGCGTTCAAAAGCTAGGTGATTTTTTGGCCGTTATTTGTTGACAGATCGGTGACGTGGGTGGTCTGTTCTATTTTTAGCCCAAGCTTTGCGGCACGACTTCCTGTGAGGACCCTTGACATGGAATGCTTGGCTTGGGTCAGTTCTTTGTAATCAGCCATACAGTTTACATACGCTTCGTATTGGTCACGTTGGTCGTATTTTTGGGTGGCTGGAACAGATTATCTGCATTTACGTTATTTCTAATGGGAAAATCTGTTTCGCAGTACAGAGAACTCGTCTCCAGAACGAATTAAATTCTTATATGCCGAGGTTCCACTGTAAATGTATCGTGCCATACTGGCACATTATCACTAAAGTCTAAAATGCTTTTCAGCATATTCAGCACAGGGCCAACCTTACAATATAAATAGCCCAATATAATTTTTTTTATTTTTTTTTTGACATAAGCTCAATATGAGGCACTGATCAAATACACCCAGTTTGGTTTCTTGTAATGTTTCTGTTCAGCATGACGGTGTGTCAACACAACATAAATGAGGCATCCTACTTTCCCAGTCGGGTGAAGCGGTCACAGCAGGGGTCTTACCTGCAAAATAAAAGAGAGAGAGGGAGAGAGAGAGAAAGAAAGATGAGCGAGGGAAACAATCTAGCCAATCAATTCAAATCATCTTCAGACGACAGTGAAAGATGAGGAGGGTGACAGAGTTGCTGCGAGGCTTGACACAACCAGTGATGGTTATTTAATCAGTTTACTTCACTCTGATAATGTGAGTCGTCTCCTCCTTTTTCTAATTAAACACACATCACCTTTTTCCTCCCAATCTCCTTCAACACACATGCTCAGAGAGTCGCTTGATACATGGCAACACAATTACAGGGAAATTAATTGCAGTAATGGCTTCCCTGGCTGCCAGAAATAGCGGCAGCGCATTCATAAACCCCGGCTCCTCAGAGGCTGACCCTCGCACTGCTCTTGAAGGAAAGAGGTCACTCGTTCGTTTCGCACTCATTCATCTTGTCCCAGGAGGAGCCGTGCTGCGCGAGGAGGCCATTCACATCTGCTTTGTGTGGCTTCACACAGCTGCTTGCTGACTGAGAATGATGCGGGTGGGCCGCGAAGTCATGTTCAGGTCAGACCTGGGGTGCTAGGTCTGAAACACTAGCATGAAACGCATTGTCGTGAATACCTGAAATGAGCTTGAGTGTTGAGGCACAACAGGTGCAAAACACTAAATAAAAACAGTACAGTTGAATAAAACTTTGATGCCATAATCCTCCCTGTAGAGGCTGCTTTAGGGTCAGGAAAAGGAACCAACATTTGTGTAAATCCATACACATAAAGGCCAAGTGCTTTACAATACATGTAACCTGAAATGGCTAACATGAGTTTAAAAAAAATCAATAAATCAAATCAATTTAAACAGGTCTTTACGCAAGAAAAATTGATTTTATAAAGTGCGGTTTGCACTCAAGTGAAAACAACACTGGCCACATAGACTGTTAGCTAAATAACAGCAACATTAGCAAAGCTAACTAGCTCTCTAACTAGCTGTTATGGCCGGTAGTGTCCGGCAGGATATAACAGACACAAACGTGAAGCTCAACATGGACAGGGGTTTATTAACATAAAACATGAACCACGACACTACATTCGGCCTACATACAAACGAGGACTAGCAACCAAAGCAGACACAGACAGGACTATAAATAGGAAACATAATCATGGAAACATTAGGCACAGGTGAACATTAATCATGACACAATAGGACAGGGCAGGGCTTAACTACAACACATGGCCAACATAAACAAAACCACACATGACAAGACAAACCCCTGCTGAGAGCCCCCTAGTGGTCCAACCTCAGCCCCGCTACCCGTAACACTAGCACAGCAATGCACTAACAGCTAGATTGCGCTACAAGCATTATATATTTGTCTTTGCTAACAGTTAACGTAAGGATAAGTGTGTAATCAAAACCAAACACTACCCAGCTATCTTAAATTAAAATGCTATATTGATTAAACCAGTAGCAGGTTCAAAAGCAAGCTGGAGAAAATGAGGGTACAGCGTGAAAGCATAGAAGTGTAGTTTAAGCAATTTACCATATATGCTAGCAGAAAAAAACACAGTAAGCGGATCAGCTTAATGGTGTTACAAAGGATGAAAATACTCAAATTAAATGTGTGTGTAAAAAAAAAAAAAGACTCTGGAGAGTGGATGGAAGTGCTGGACAGTGTATTAGGAACAAAATTAGGAACACTTCCCACAAATCAGTCAAAGTACAAACAGGTCAGAACAGGGGCTAGGCAAAAACATGGTCAAAATCAGAAAATACAAAGTCAGGGGGAAAAAGTGGATAATCTAGATCAAAAGGCAGGCATGGAAATGTCAGCGACATGAGTACTTCTGTTTAATGAGCAGTTTGTTTCAAATATTTATTAGAATGTAAGATAATTTACTTTCTCAATGGATAAACATTATCTAGGTACAGTGTTTGTAAGCAGTGTTTTTGGATAAAACTTGACAACTGAGGACGTCTTCTGAGGAGCCAGAAATAAATAACTCCAGGTTTAATAAAGCTGTCCTGGTATAAGTGTGTATACGCAGCACACTGGACATAAACAAAAGCTAGACACATAAATCTGGTGAAATATAGCCTATAAGCATGTAGCTATTGATCTTTAAAAGTTAAGAAGGCACGGGTGCAGATTAATGCTACTCACAGACTGATAAAAGGTCACTCTTCAGACTCTGGTCATTATTGGATGTGGAGGACCTACTGTAAATCTCATCCCTTTCTGGCCTTGGCTTTGAGGCATTTAAGAGTGTAATAATGCAGTAAGCTCTCAGCAGTGTTCTTTAGTCCACACATCCTGGCCACGGTACTGGAGAATTAGCTGTGTGATGAATGAGATTGCTTCTCCATTCAGGCTTCCTCACTTCATTTGGTGACTTTTCATACCTGACGATTCAGGGGGATGATAATAAACGCATGATGGTTGAGGCCATCTCGAAAATGGCGATCATTTCATCTCCGTAAAAGAGCAGAGATAAACTCTATTGTCCAGTAAACTCACGGCATGTTCGCATCAAAAATGAAAGGAATTTAAAAAAAAAAAAAAAACAGCACATGATTTTCTCTCTCAATAACTCAAAGATTAACAAAGATTTTTCACCGAATTGGAAGCGCTGACCTCGAGTCACTGTTTTTGTCTTTTATCTCATAATGAATGCTATTGTAAGCAATTGGATGGATCTCCTGATCAGCACTTTTTACTCTCCGACATTTGCATGGGTCCAGAAATTATACTTGGGCCAGATAAGAGATGGAGCGCTGAGATAGGGGCCGCTCTGAATTTGAAACAGTCCCCTGACTGCGATAAATGAGAGCACTTTATCTGTCAGTTGAAGTGGATGGATCTTTATTCATTAGACAGGTTTATCCAGCCCAAGCTTGCGTCGCCTCATCCGACCCTGCCATCGGTGTGCCCTTTTCCGATTCCTTTTTAAACCATGATAATGATAAAGGAAAATGGCGATCATATCTGTTGCTTCTGTCGGTAAACATTGAACTGCCATCAATAAAAGAGATTAGGGCTCACTAAACAAAAACAAAATGTAACTCAGATTATCCTTAAATGCATGGATGTTTCACTAGCCATTAGTACGTATGCTGGAAGGAAGCAGGTTATGAGCAGGAACTCTGGAGACCAAGCATTTGTTTCTAATGTAGATTGAGCTACAAACTTTGATGATAGTATTAAAATGTCAAGCTATTTTTTTTAAATAAATATAGAAAGCAAATATCAAGCAAAATTAACACTAATATATATATATATATATATATATATATGGACAAGTCTAAGGATTTGAGCGAGTTTGACGAAGGGCCAAATTGTGATGGCTAGACCACTGGATCAGAGCATCTCCAAAACTGCAGCTCTTGTGAGGTGTTCCCGGTCTGCAGTGGTCAGTATCTATCAAAAGTGGTCCAAGGAAGGAACAGTGGTGAACCGGCGACAGGGTCATGGGCGGCCGAGGCTCATTGATGTACGTGGGGAGCGAAGGCTGGCCCGTGTGATCCGATCCAAGAGACGAGCTACTGTTGCTCAAATTGCTGAAGAAGTTAATGCTGGTTCTGATAGAAAGGTGTCAGAATACACAGTGCATGATGGGTCAGGGCTGTTTCAGCAGCACAAGGGGGACCAACACTATATGTTTATATATACAGTATATATTGTATACTAAAAATTGTATTAAAGTCGTATTACATACAAAAAAAAAATCACATTTTTTTTCACACTCTAGCGATAATACACCCACACACACATACATACTGTATATGTTATACATATAATATATTAAATCTAAATTAGCTCAAAGTAGGTGGAAGGTGAAGGAAAGAATTGCATTTCAGCGTTAGAGCTCACTGTCTAAATGGTTAGTGGATGAAATTGGCTAATTAGATAAAGACCTGTCTCAGTAAACATCATTCTAATTTCAGCAAGAATCACTGACTTATTGACTCGGCTCAGAATAAGCGATAAACATATTGATTCGATATGGCCACACACTGGTGTTGTTTCTGGATGTGTATCTGTTTGGCTTCCATAGGCAAGGTCATGCCTGCGATCTCCTCCAATTGCAAGCCGCACTATTTCATTCACCGGCACATTAATACAGTTCTGAATCTTCCAGCACCTCAAAAGGCCATTAATATCAACAGCACAAACACACAGGGCGTCTCCCTGCTCTGGCACAGCCCTTTAAAGCACTGTGGGTCTGTCCAGATAACCTTCCCTCTAGCAGCCAATACTGTCAAGGAAAATTGTGCTTATGTCAGCTGAAGACAGCAGGAGAGAAAAAGAGATGGAGAGAGAAAAAGACAGATAGATATATATAGAGAGAAACACATTGCCTAAACACTGTAAGAACATTCATAAACTGTGCTGTTGGGCACAAGCGTATATCATCTCTCCCCGCCTTATGCTGAGAAGATGCAGGTTTAAAAGGTTTTTAGTCTAGGAAAGGACGTGTCTTTTTTTTGTTATTTGTAAAAGAAAATACGCTTTATTAAAACAAACAAACAAACAAACACATAAATAAATAAATTCCTATAGGAATTGTTAAGTGGTTTTTTTTCTGTAAATACAAGCCAAAACTAGAAAGACAGAGATGAAACTGTTAAAAATGGTGATATAGAATAAATAATAATAATAACAACAATATTATTATTATTATTATTATTATTATTATTATTATTATTATTATCTCTCTCTCTCTCTCTCTCACACACACACACACAGACACTCTCTCTCTCTCTCTCTCTCTCACACACACACACACACACACACACACACACACACACATATATATATATATATATATATATATATATATAATTTTAATTTCCAAGCTTATTGATGAACTAATTTAAATTACGGTGAAAACATTAACAAGCCTTCACTTCACCCCCCAAAAAACACACCATCTCACCTGTTAAAGCACCTTGTGAGTGTCCTTGTCAGAAACAAAAAATTGCTCCTTTCAGGAGCTGGAAATTGAAAGAGTGCATGGCAATATTGAGAAATACAGATCTGCATCAAAGATATTTCTGACACATGATCATTACACATCTACAAACATTTTTTTGTAGATTACATTCTGCAGATTTATAATCCATTTCATAACTGTATTGCTATAAAGTCATAAGACATGATCTGGGACCGGCGTTGCTGAGTCGTGAGCAGTAGTGTTAAACACGGGTGTTAAACGTGGGTCGGTTTTTTAGCTGAGGAGAAAAGAGGAAGGCATAAACTGCAGTCCACGCTGAAGTGCAGTTTAATGGCGACTGGCTGAATGGCTCTCTCTGTCACACCACTATAATGAGAGTGTTGGAGAGCACACATAAGGAGCACCAATGGCCCAAGAAACAGCCAGACCCCCTGCTTTTCCCCATCGTTAGACACTTTCTCTTCTCAATCCCTTGCTTCCTTTGTTTATAGGCTCTTCATCTCATTTTTTTGCTTCTCTCTCCTTCCTCTTATCTCTCTCTCTGAATAAGATCAGCAGGAAGTGCCAGAAATATATGATTTTTTTTTTTTCTCATTGAAGGAGCTAAAGGAGCCGATCTAAGATACACCTCTGTGTTTCAGGACGCATCTAACACAAACCGTACCACAATCTTCACTGGAACTTTACTCTCTTCAGCCTCATCACAAAGACTTGATTGCCCGGATGTCAGTCTGGCATTGTTTGCCACTTAACCGTCTAATACATTATTTATTACGATGTGTTGTTATGTCTAGACACAGCACGCTCGTTTCGTTCCTGTGCATTTGTGTTGTGTGGTTTTGTTTTGTTTTTTCATTTCAGCTCTGCTTTGCGTTGTCGCTGATTACTTGCGAGTGCATCACAGAGAATGATTAGGCCTGTGATGAAGGAAAAATATCATGACGTCAAAGAGGGGATCAGGTCCCATGAGCATTTAATAGAGATTTCAATAAGCAAGGCTGACGTGGTTGGTGTTCGATCAATTTCTTATCTTAAAACAAGGTGCAATCACTGACGTTGTCTAAAATCTTCACAAAAAAGGGGAAAAAGTAAAAAGAAAAAAAAAAAGAAATGCAATTGTTTGACCATATTTACAGAATATATTTGCATATCCAGACTCTTTTAACTGTCAAGTAAATTTAGTAAATGATTATTCTGCATTAAAACTATACAACATATATAATAAAAAAAATAAAAGATAAAGAAATAAAAAATATACAACAATATTAATCTCATTACTTAAATGTATACAATAATATTTTAGCAATTTATTAGAGCTTTTCTAGTATGGAAATTTACAATTAGAGCTCTTTATTCCTGAAATTTCCAGATTTATTTTTTATTTATTTATTTATTTTTCTGATGTTAAGTTGATTTAAAAATAAAAGTCACATGCTTCATAAACCCCATGCTTTATGGGAACCACTGTTTTCCATATTTTTTACAGTATAGATTACTTATTACTTATTAGATTATTTATTTGTTTATTTGTGAAAATCTGGAATCTTCATTCATTCATTCATTCATTCATTGTCTACCGCTTATCCGATCTATTCTCGGGCCACGGGGAGCCTGTGCCTATCTCAGGCGTCATTGGGCATCAAGGCAGGATACATGCTGGACGGAATGCCAACCCATCGCAGGGCAACACACACACTCTCATTCACTCACACAATCACACACTAAGGACAATTTAGAGATGCCAATCAACCTACAATGCATGTCTTTGGACTGGGGGAGGAAACCGAAGTACCCGGAGGAAGCCCCCGAGGCACGGGGAGAACATGCAAACTCCACACACACATGGCAGAGGCGGGAATCGACCCCCAACCCTGGAGGTGTGAGGCAAACGTGTTCAGGAATTCAAAGTTTAGCTACGGTTTCTTTTAGCTAA